>JBAMJR010000037.1:970000-1440000 GCA_038501785.1 Myoxocephalus aenaeus | reverse complement strand
TGAGCTGGCCTCAGCTTTCACCCTGTACAAAACAGTGTAAACCACCAGGGCATGGGCTGTGGTTTGCTTTAGTCCATGTTTTCCCCAAAGGGAAGTGGGCATAGCAGTCTGATGTACACTAGGATGTCTCCTTGTTTGTGGAGGTTAACTCAACACAATTTGACTGCTTTCCCTGTCTGATTGTTATGATTTAGATGATTCGGTTAGACATATTTTAGTAGATTTGAAGGTTGTGTAGCCACGGAGAAAACAATGAATGACTGCATTGTCTACCTTTGTGAAGGAGAAGATGGGAGGATTTGTTCTTAATTGTATGTTAGATAATCAAATTTAGTTATCATCTGTACCACTGTTTTGTTTTTAGGTCTGTCGGACAAAACATAGACTTCCTTAAGTGTAAAATAAACGCAAACCGCAACCTCCGGTTCTGAAAAATGAAGCCAACAAAGAAGTGGCAAAAACTGCATTTTTTTTTTAAATGGCTTTATGAGGCTCTCTCCAAAAATGTACTCGATCTCCATCGACCTCCATGTTAAGATGCCCAACTTTACAGCAGAAATAATAACATGTTTACAGCCTTGGACAAACAACTTGTTTTGGTCTTCATGACAACTCCACGGGAGGGGGGGACATTTTTATTCAACTGACCCATTAAAATGAGGCATAGCGACAGGTGGGGTCATCTCAGGACGCTAGCTGCTAGCTGCTAGCGATCTTCTCAGCTCCACCTCTTTGCCCACTTTTGGATGAGACGGGCGTTAGGCTGTGTCCTCACTTCCAAGATGTAAGATCACAGAGACTGCTTGCATATTTATACAGTGTATTTCATTGGGGAAAAAAAGAAATTCAGTAATACAAAGGGGCGTGGATTAATGATGTCACACAGGAAAACCCAATGGCTGTTTCAGATCTTTAAATAAGCTATGTCATAACATGTGGCCTGTCTTTGGAATCAAGGGAAACACTCGTTCTCTCGTTCTTGCTGTGTCACAAAACACACAAACACACAGTGTGTTAACATAACCCGAGGAAGCAGTATTGGGTTTTATTGCCATGAGCTTGTGACTCTCCACATTTCTTGGCGTTTAATATTGACCTAATCCACCTGCTAAACAGGCTCCGTCTTCTTAAGTGAAGTATACAGAATGGCTTACACCTTTCTGCATACACGTCCGCCTCCTCCATGTAGTTGGTGGTGGTGTGCTCACCAACTGTTACCCTGCTTTGACGACTTTCTGACTCACAACAGGACTCTGACGTTGGCCTTCTGGTCTCTTCAACCTGATTTTCGAAACCTTGGTTAGAAAAAAAAAACTTTCTACACAAAGGAAAATAGGTCTGCAAACAGGTTGTGGTATTTTTTTTGCGATTCAATATATATATTGTCTGCTTTTGAGTAATATTTCCCTTCAAAATGAGCAGGACTGAGGACTCTATTTTAAACAGGTGTAAAACTGAAACTAACTGGCTCTAAGTTGCAGCTGCCTCTGAGTGACTACTTTTAGACCTCTACATCTCTTCATCGCAGCTTGAGACTAACCAAAAGAGGTGTACAAAATAGTTTCCCAACTTTTCCCTCTCTTCCTCCTTTCCTTTTTTTTTTTACCCTCCCTCAGTCTCCCTAAACAACCCCTTTGAGTTTCTTTGCCCCGGTCCCTTTATACCAAAAATCCACTCTAACACAACTAAAAATTCATTTTGTCTGACCTAAATCAGAGGGTGTCTGCGCCATGGGCTTATTACACAGTGCGCTTAAACTTGTGTTGTGGAGGAGGATGGGGTATTATTATCTTCCAGCTACCCACCCTGCTATAAAAACTAGTGGTGCGACATCTCCACAGCGCAGTGCTGCTGCCCTCCCTCCCTTCCTCTCACTCTCTCGCTCGTCCTACATGAGCCACACACAACAGTGAGCCTGACTCTTAACTCCACACTAGCCACTCTGCTACACAGACAGACCCAAGAATCACACTCTGCTCTCCTCTGTTGCGCTGCTTTAGCTTCTCGCCATTGGATATTCCTCCTTGGGTGTTTTCTTTTTCTTTTCTTTTTATGTATTTTTGTGAATGGGCATCCGTGGCCGGTGTGGGGAGCCTGTGAATGGACTGATCGCCCGGCTGACTGATTAACAGACTGGCAAAGAGAGAGGCAGCTGTGTTTCAATTAAAAAAGGGCAATGCTGAGAGGTCAAGCAAGGAGCAACAGAGCCTCTTAGTAGTCTGGAAATACAAAGACACGTGAGGGGAATCAAGAAACTGAAGGCACGGTAGGTGATGGGTGCTGAAAGCTGTGGAATGCTGGCAAACGTATCAAGACATGTGTGAATTTATATGGAAGCCAGAGTTTTGTAGTATGCTCATGGGTGTGTGTCTGTGCGTATATGTCCACAATAATGTGTCACATTGTTTCAGAGTCTGCGTGTGTGCGAACAAGCTTGCACTTGTGCATTGTGTTACAGTGAGCACACGTGCAGCACTTAGTGTCCCAATTTAAAGAGTGTTGTAGCTGCAAATCATAAAGGCCTGACAAGGTGTAAACAGGTCAATGAAGTAACTTAATGACTCATGTAATCATTTAGGCTGAAGTGTAAATATTGTGCTGTAAAATTCTGGAAATAGCATGAGCGTTTATAGCATCACAGCCCGTTTTGGAAAAGTCAAACGTAGTAGTTGAAGTGAGCTTAAGTATGTGTTTTGTCTCCAACAGTAATTATACATTGCACTTTTAGATATTCCATATCTACACGACATTCTCCTTTAAATCCAAAATAAATACTCAGGTAATTCATAAAGATAGAGGAGATGTTTGAGTGGGGACAAAATAAAAAACATGTTATGGATTTGAGACTGAGCTGTAAATTACTGTTTACTACGGACTTGTTGTTAGCCAGCTTATGGACCTCTTACCTCATGTAGTTACAAAATCCCATGACCAGTATCATCATCAAACTTGTTAACCAGTTTTTGATTCTCATTCATGTATTCAGATTTGCTCTATTGAATTTATGAGCACGACAATTGTTAAAAATTTATACAATTTACTGTAAGAGGGGGGAAAAAATACAAGAAATGAAGCTGCATGTAAAAATGTATATTAGGGGTTCTGCATTTGTCAAATACTTCAATATGTATTATGTCGCTTTAAAAGAGTACCTTCATTTAAGTTAGATAACTACTCAGCAAGACAATAAATTCATTATAGATCAATGTCTTACCAATTACAAGTTCATCGGATAATATCTCATTAGCAGTTATTTTTAACCGCCCCCTGCCAGTCTTTAATAAAGGCGTATTACCTTTGTTCATTCACTTTAATTTAAATTTTAAACAAGGATGGTTATAAAACTGCAATATTATCATTGATTTAGAAAATATATTTTGGTCTCAAAGTCTTTGGCTGTCTTTATTCAAACCAAACAGAACCGTAGAGAAACTTAAGGTGATGTAGAAACAAAAATTAATCTGTCCGTTTAGACAGCAAAAAGTCTGGAAGCAACATTCTTAATCACTGACCTGATATTCAGCAGCGGACCATAAACTTGTGTTTACTTTGGGGGTGAGAGAAATAATGGTGTGTAGCTGAGGGCCCCCCTGAAGGCTCGAGAGATGACATTTAGTGCAAGCAGGCTCTTTAAGGAGCGGAGAGAGTTAAATTGGCCTCCAGATCTCTTAAGACCACATTGTTTTCTTCAAATATTGCATTGTATCACACTGATAATACATGCAACTTTAGTATTATTACAGGCATAAATTATAGATATTTGCGGAAGTAATAGCAGTGAACAATTACATCTAATAATTAATGTATTGGTACAAACATTGTAACTAGAATATCTGTTATTTAAAGTGAGATTTATGGTGCCACATATTAGAAATGTATTGAACTCGCAGGCAATTTTTTTTAAACCAAAATGTTAATATCTAATAAAAGTAATTCTTTACTTACATTAATAATATGTATGGCAGCACAATCATGTGTTTTATAACACGTGTAAATGTGGAATAAATGTTCACCAAACTCTGTGTAAACTTCCCATAAATAAGTTTCAAGCGATCCTCAACTTTTAAGCAAAACTTGTGCAGTTAAATGCTCAAATAATGATTTCATCATTATTGTGAAGATAAAGACACAACCCAGTTTGTGTAACTGGCATCATATGTTGTTCACCTGCTCAAGTTGACAGCAATTAAGAATGTAAAAACTCCCCCTATGCCGCCTGTAGGCTCCAGACAATTGTCATTTAAAACTCCAACCAAGGAGGTGTCTCCTGGAGAAACAGGTGCACTGTTGTACTGGTGATAATGGACTAGAGACACAGTAGGTCAAATCAATGTCTTCTACTAATAAGGGCTGGATTTTGGCTGTCAATACTATACATTATTGTCCATCTGTGACTATTGTCCAGCAGGTGTTTGCTATGGGCAGTCGGTGACAGGGGTAAACTTTGGCTGCTGGTGATTTAGCATGTGGGTCAGGTGGATGCACTGGTCTGACAGGGATAAACTAGGCCTAGGTGTTGTAGCTTACAGGCCAAATGAGTGTCTGCCCGTGACAAGGGTTGAGATGGACATTAGCTGCTGATTTGTGGCCTGAGCGGTCAGGGCTGGGGACAAGTTAGCCGTTCTACTCGAGGCATAATGATGATACAGCTGCAACAGGGACAGAGAGAGGAGGAGGAGGAGAGGAGGAAGAGGAGAATGATTAGGAGGTGGTAGAGGTGGTGGTGGTGGTGGTCAGATCCCGGAAAGCAGATGAAGTTCTTGGGAGAAAGACGACGCTGAATGGAGGTGACACATAATTTGGGGTGGGAGTGCTGAGTTGAAAGTGTTAGTGACTAAGTGAGGCATGAGAGGAGACGTGGCCGGGCGGAAAGAGAGAGACAGGACAGAAAGGAGAGACTGTCCATTAGAGGTCAGTTTAATAATTGAGCTGATACTGAGGTATGAATAGGTTTCACGTGTGCAACTGAAATTCCTGTAAAGTAAATTCATTCGGTGACGCACGTGTGATAAACAGAGATAGGTGCTACAGCTGATGACTGCAACAAAATATGATTCTGACTATTTATTTATTCAAAAACCGTGTCACCTAATGTCGGCAGGTTGTTATAGGCTGACACACATTAACTGAGTGAGTTTTATCAGAAAGAAAAAAGTGAGGTTGTCCTTCCTTGACTTTACTGGAAGAGTAAGATGGATAAGGACTGAAACAGTAATTATGAGAGCCGTTTCACAAGGCGTCCCCACCCTGGCTGCTCTGTCGGGTGGACTGGGTGGGGTGGGGTGGGGGCTGGGCGGGGGAGTAAAGGGTTAAGGCCGCTTGGCTGATGAAATGACGCTCCAGGACCTTGTGGTGGGAAAGCGGTGCCCTCCTCCCCTCCCTGTCTATGTGGCACATCCTCCTTAGATCCTCTCCACATTGTAATTAGGGGGCCGGCCGCTAAGAGCTAGCGCTAGCTAGTGGCAGGCAAACAGTGGGAACCGAGGGGAGTGGTGCTCGCTGGGGCACCAGGCGAACAAACAGCAACAGCAGCACGTGCCTCATAGTTCCAGGAGTGGGTGGGATGGATCCAGAGCAAACGAATGACAGCGGGTTCGCCAAGCCCTCCCAGTCAGACTCTTTTCTCTCTCCCTCTTATCCACTCAGTGTTGTTCCAAGCTCTGCACTATTGTTTGCCTTGGCAGGCTGTTACAGGGAGGGGCCCCTCGGCTGGTGTTTGTGCAACCTGTTAGGGAACTTTTAGGGCCATCTGATTTCTCCCCTACTCTCTCACTGGCGATCCTTTCACCTTCTACCCAGGCTATAACTTTTATGTATGTTGTGGTGTGAAATATAGTGAACAACTTTTTAACGTGGTGTGTGTGTGTGTTACCTGAGCTTATAGCGCAGGACTTGATTATGAAACTTAATACGGATAGAATTCCCTTTTCTGTTCATTATTCATTATTTCTACTTCAAATACATAATTCCATCAGCTGGCAACTTTCTCCACTGCTCTTTTGTTCCAGTTTTCCCATAGGAGTAGTTTGAGGTATACGCAGTAGGTCTGTGGGCCTATATCCTATACCACCCCCTCTATAGACATTTTAATTATGACCACACTGTATCAATGGCATGAACATAGCAACAGTTACCTAGCAACAAGATGGACAAGAATAAACTACATGTAAGATTGGTATCCAAGTTGTATACCTGCAGGTGAACTAAGGGATTTTCTGGAAAAAAAGAAGAAGAAAAAAAATCCCTCTCTGGTGTGATCCCTTGCAGCACAAAAGCAAGTGTGTGTGTGTGTGTGTGTGTGTGTGTGTGTGTGTGTGTGTGTGTGTGTGTGTGTGTGTGTGTGTGTGTGTGTGTGTGTGTGTGTGTGTGCGTGTGTGTGGCTTCAGCCCTGGCCCATTTAGAGCCAGTCAACAATGCAGCTGTGGTGAGAGGGCCCGCTTCAAAGTATTTATCTACACATGCCTCCAGTGACCGCCAAGTGTGGACGGCTGAGTTTAAGCTCTATTCATAGACGTGAATGAATGAGCACCCGGCCAGTGGAGGTTTTTTTCCACCGTAACTGTAAACAACAGCACAGTGAATCAACAGGTAGGCACTCAGGCAGCTGTGGAATGGCGGTTTTAAAGAAAAAAGTGGACAGAGATTTGCGAGCGCAAACAATGTCGAGCTCTTGGTCACAGAAAGAGAGAGAGAGAGCGAGAGGATAGACTGCAGAAGTAAGCGTTTTGACAGGATACAGTATCTAGAGTACAATCTGACCTCTTTTGGCGTTCTCTTCGTTTCTCACCACATCCCAATCGCACGCGGCATTGTTCAAATGAAGGTATCGGCTTGCTTTGTGCTCGTATCTGTTGGAGACGCACAAGAGGGATGAGCGTCACACACTTTATCACAGAAACCCTCACACACTTATCACCAAGTGTCGAACAGAAACAGCAGCAAAAATATTGTTGCGGGGAAAGTCAACTCCGTTTGAATGTGTTATCGAGATGATGGGTTTCCCTCACTCGTGCAGTCGAAACCCGAAATCGTGACAGCACATTCAAGAATAAATAGACGTGATGTTTGCTGAAAATGAGACATGCTGTATTTGCCGCTTGTTGCCTTTGCTGCACAGATGGCACACAAACAAGCATGCCTACAGTATATTTTAATAAAGCGAGACTGTCACTCATTGTTGTTGTTAACAATATCGGCTTTGCTCAGAAGCCTCCATCTCCTCAAATATTCTTAAAATCCTTCATCTAATGAAGGATGCTGCTTGTGTTCAGTGACAAGGAGATGTAGGGAACCTGGCACTCCAATTGCACTTCTTAAAATCAATGTTTTAGGGTAATGAACTGCTTCATCATTTGCTTTAACGTGCCCTCATCACTTCCTCCTCGAGAGAATCACTGCGACAAAATCAAGTGCTGCTTCCTCGCTGTGATAACTGAATGTTTATGATGCCGACTCGTCTATGTGGATTTTTATTGTGAAAATGAGTGTGACCAATCATCACCTGGCAACAGGAAATCAAAGAAAATGTTCAATGGGATCGCTGTAGAACATGCTTCTCCTTGTATTTTTAGCCAAAAAAAAACACTCAATCAGCTGCACAATAAGAACTTTTTTTTTCAAACAGAGAAGTTACCCTTGTGACATTTCTCCTATTTAATTTGTTAGTGAAGCTTTATTAATTCAGAAATATCTCACTGAGGTCAAAAAGAAATTGTATAACATGAACACATATTTCAAAGCTTAATTGTATTATCTATTGTGATGCTATTTTATATTTATAGTGCTGTCATATTTTTTGGGGTGTACAGAAAGAAAGAAAAAGCGTATTCTTTTTGTTGCGTGTGGCAGACTGAATATTCTTTTATCCAGACAGACCAAAAAGTATTGAAGGATTCTCTAAAAACCTTCAAAACTGTTGTTGTTAAATGACCTTCCAGGCTTCTGAAAGATTACCAGGGATTTATAATGTTACACACACCGCTAAAGACAAGACTATTAGCAAAATTAAAATAGTGAGGATTAATGGAGGCTTTTAGAGCAACATGCTGGTCCCACACAGAATTATGTCTTTTTTCAGTGTGACCTTCTAATGTTCGTGTCACTGAACCGCTCATTGTGATTGCCTTCTATCCAGATAACAACAGAGGAGAATGGTTCATCACAGAGAAGAGGACCTGATTGGGATCCCCTTCCCAAATCACAGCAGCGATGTCCTCTGCAGCCTCAATGAGCAGCGTCGCGAAGGGCTGCTCTGCGATGTCATCCTCATCGTCCGTGACCAGGAGTACCGCACCCACCGCTCCGTTCTGGCCGCCTGCAGTCAGTACTTCAAGAAGCTCTTCACGGTGGTCACTGACGGCGGGGACCACCATCACGCGGCGACGGTGTATGAAATCGACTTCGTGGCCCCGGATCCCCTCACGGCCATCCTGGAGTTCGCCTACACGTCGACTCTGACCGTGACGGCGTCCAACGTCAAAGAGATCCTGAACGCCGCTCAGATGCTGGAGATCCCCTGCATCATCAACGTGTGCCTGGAGATCATGGACAGCGGGGGCGGAGGAGCAGGGAGAGCGGAGGAGGGAGAGGAGGAGGAGGAGGAGGACGCAGAGGAAGACGAGGAGGAGGAGGAAGAGGAGGAGGAGGAGGAGGAAGAGGAGGACGAGGGGTCGAGGAAGTACGAGCAGGAGGACGAGGAGGACAATGTCAGCGAGAGGTCGCTGCAGACGTCGGAGAGCAGGGGCGAGCGGACGCCGCCGGGGACGGAGGACTCGCCGCCTCCCGGCACCTCCAAGTACCACCAGCAGTTTGACCTGCACCGAGAGTCGCCACAGTCTCAGTCTCCAGACGCCATGAGAGGAAAACAGGTAGTTCACTCAATACTTTTTTAAATTTCTGTCACTTTACATGTAAAGTTAAGTTCTAAAGCTGATGATGCCGTCTTGTGTTGCAGGAGAGTATGGAGAGTCGCGCTTTGAAGGATTTTTCCATCGAGTCTCTCCTCCAGGAGGGTCTCTACCCCCGAATGTCAACACTGGACAGGAGGGCCAACTTCTCCCCTCTCCTGCCAGGCTTCTACCCCTCCATGTGGGCCGCCGAGTTCCCGACCTTCCCCAAGCAGCTCATGAACCCCAGCCACCACCAGCATCCCCACGCAGCGGCTCCACAGCAAGCCAGGCTCCCGCACGCCTTCCCCGCTTCCGCGCCGCTCGACGCCGCCTCGAGGCCCCTCGACCTGGCAGCGAAAAGAGCGACCATCAAGGAGGAGATGAAAGAGGAAATCCCGCTCAGCCTGCTCCACGGCAACTTCCTGAAGGAGTTTGTCAGCTCGGGCCTCGGCAGCGCCATGAACACTGGGTCAGTGGCGTCGGAAGCTCACGCTCTGGGCCCGATAAAGGACGAGGCCGACTTCCGGTCGTACTTGAGCTTCCTGAGCTCGGCGTCCCACCTGGGGGCGCTGTTCCCTCCATGGCAGCTGGAGGAGGAGAGGAAGATGAAGCCTAAAGCGTCGCAGCAGTGTCCAATCTGCAACAAGGTCATCCAAGGAGCGGGGAAACTGCCGCGACACATGAGGACACACACGGGGGAGAAACCGTACATGTGCACTATCTGTGAAGTTCGATTCACCAGGTATGTGAAGCGTCATCATATTAGTAGGCCACACGCGGTTTGACTTCAAAGCGCCGGGTTATGACAAACAGCAGGGTTAACGGAAAAGTACCCCATGCTCTTTTGACTGAGGTTAAAGTGTTTTCACCAAATCTGAATATCAAAGAGCTGAAAGTGGAAAGCCCCCTCCGCTGGTTTATTTGCATTGGTGATATGTCACTCACCAACATCCTCCTGCTGTGGCATATTTTCCACCTTTAATGTGGAGACAAATCATCTATACCGTTGTTAAAACTCACTTGTATGTGCAAAAGAAGAAAAGCAATGTTGTAATGCACGTACGTGTTAACCTTTCCTTCATGTTTCACACAACGTATAAAAACGTTTTGTTCTTTTCTCAGACAAGACAAACTGAAGATCCACATGAGGAAGCACACAGGCGAGCGGCCCTACATCTGCCTCCACTGCAACTCCAAGTTTGTCCACAACTACGACCTGAAGAACCACCTGCGTATCCACACGGGCGTCCGTCCGTACCAGTGCGAGCACTGCTACAAAAGTTTCACGCGGTCCGACCACCTCCATCGACACATCAAGAGGCAGAGCTGCCGCATCTCGCGCCCCAGGCGAGGCAGAAAACCAGCGGCTTGGCGGTCCACACCCACCAGCAGCTTCCTGTGCCCGCCTACTGCCGCCCCCAACCGCTTTGAGGAGAACGGGTTGAGCCCGGCGTACCAGGGAGTCAAGAGTCACGGACTTGGGGAGATGCTCGGCAGCAGGGGTCTGGGCTTTAAGAGCGGGGACGGCGCGGGCAGAGGCGGCAGGGAGGACCGGCGAGCTGAGGGGAAGAGCGGCGCAGAGGAGGAGAAGGCGGGAGCGGGGAGGCAGAGGGGAGTGTTTGCCTTCGCCTTGGCGGGAGAAGAAGTGCTTACCCACTCTCCATTCTATGCTGCGACCTCTGACCCCTGGACCATGAGACTGGAGCGTGCTCCACCCATCCCCGAGCCGGCCAAATGAACTGTGGTCTGTGGGAGGGAGAAACAAAAAGACACAAGAAAGAAAGTCTCTTGAATCTCTGTGTCTGTTCGCACCTTTTTAAAAAGTGACAGTGAGATCAGTGGATCTTTTGAAGCCTGCTGAGTCGCAGTCTCAGACTCTTTTTCTTTTTTTTTTGATGGTCAGACACAGTCTAATTAAATAATTTAAAAGATGTCACGTTAAGAAATTGTTTACAAATATTTTGAGCAATTAAGAGGAGGCAAACAGTTTGACACTGCGAATGAGGAAAACATATCAGAATGCTATTATAAATAACATTTGCATTATTTATCCACAAGGTTGTCTAAAATGCTATTAGTTCTCTGAAGCAAGATGCGATGAGGCTTTAATACTGAAAAGAATTCATATGCAGTAAAATATAAGAATCAGAGGAGGACTTATTGCAATTAATACAATGCTGAATTAGTGACTATGATGAATGTAAAATAAAAGACAATGGACAAAAATAGTCAAACATTAATTGTAGAAAAGGTTTCAAAACATTTCAGTCTCATAACGAAAGGGAAAAGAATTAATAAAATAGGATTTAAATAAATTTATACATACAAATCACACTGATTTTATTTTAAATAGTTGTGTTTTAAGTGTTAAAAAAGGACCAGTGCTTTTAAAAAAAACACATACAAATGGTTTATTAGAGCAGGGCGTAGTCTGGCACACGTCCTGTAAGTATGTTTGATCCTGACATTGTTATTTAATGATATTCCAAAACAAAGGGAACCCACTTGAAGTCTAATAAATCAGGACATTTGATAACGTGTTATTAGCCTTTCACTGCCTTGTTCTGATTTAAGGTCCTCGTCTGCACTATTGTACATAGACACAAACCTTTTGGCCATGGTGTTGTTAATTACAGTTACGTTGCTGATGTAAAAAAAAAAATATATATATATATATATATATATATATATATATATATATATATATATATATATATACATATATTGAGCTTAAGGCACCCATCCAAAGATGTGTACTTTGATATTTCACAGACTTGAATACGACTTTGTTTTAATGTTTATGAATATGTGTCTTCAGAGGATGTATATTTCTGACTAATCGACTGTCGCTTCAGCTATACAGTGCGCTTGTGTTTTCTCTGCTGCAACAAATCAAGAGGGTTTCAGCCCCGTTTTTCATATATTGTCCATCTCTGATTTGTGTATAAAGAAGTAAAACAATTATTTGAATTGAAATGGGAAAGTATTTTCTTGCTATTTATGCATATTTAAATGAATGAGCCTTGGCTATATTTTGCAAATCTGTTTTATAAAGACACTAAATGTTGAACTTCGCTCTTCTTTGGGTGTATTTTGTTTTGTTAAATTACCAAGTTGTGTGCGTGTGCATGTTTATATGTATTGTTCTATCTTTGTGAGGACCAATTTGAGACATTTTTCAGGAGATTTTGGTCGCTTTTATTGCTCGAGGTCAAGTCTTGGTTTTAAGATCCGGGGTTGGGGTTAGGTTTTTAGTTGTGATGGTTAGGACCAAGAGCAAGATAATATTTCAGTGAGGATCGTGACAAGGGGATAAACTATATTATATCTAGACAATAAGATTACAAATCACAAGTTTGCAACTATTCCATACTTTAGTTTGGTTAAATAACCCAACAGTAATATTAAAAATAACACCAACTCACATTGTCCTTGTTCTAATTGGTGACCAAATGGTTTTCTCCCCATGGTTATTGGATAATGTGAACCCAGTATTGAGTCAGCGCTATATTAAACCAAATTAGGTCAACTTTAACCCATTCATTTGTTTGATGTGTCGATTTTTTCGGAAATGTTTGTATTTCCCATAAAATACGCTACTTCTACAAAATGATTTAAATCAACTGGTAAGTAACACTATTTGCTTTATTTTCATGGAACATATTTTACCATGACTCACATAATTCTGAGAGACATTGACATGTATTTATTCAATGTTTATCTAGTGACAAGTATATAACACAGGCCACACACTACAGCATTTACAGCTCAGTATGGGTCTTTCAAATGTCACCTCTGTGGGTGAGGAGTTTAACATAATGAGGATTTAAGAGGACCAGCCTGAGAAACAGCAGCTCACTGAGCACCGTAGGTGGTTATTTAGGCCTTTATGGATGAATATTAGCAAATTAAATTAACATATTTAGCTTCTTAACAACATATCAATGGTGGGATCTTATTGGCTTCCTATCATAAATTGTAATTGCATGAATATATATATCATCTTAAGAAGCAAGACCTTAGGAGACGCTTGTGAACAAGAAGTTATACAACAACTTTAATGTTAAAAAGTGAAGTAAAGTGGGTTCACTACCTGCCACTGTGTTGTATTAGTCCCATACCCACACGAATATAACCACAGAAGGACCTATCTCCTCAGCTGGAGGCTGAGAGGTGGATTTATGTATTTACTGTAATGTGAGGTCGCACAATGGCAGACATCCCTGCTGAGGCCAAAAAGAGTATATATGAAATACATATTTGTCCTGAATAATAATGATAACCCGCGGAGAGTGCAGATAAAATGTCCGAGGATGAGGCACCGACAAATAGACACATAATCAATTCAAATATAGCTAATTATCCAAAGAAAGAAAGAAAGAAAAGAAACATGTACTTCCCTTGGGGAAATTCTTCTCTGCATTTGACCCATCCCTGGATAGGGAGCAGTGGGCAGCCCTGTGAGGCGCCCGGGGAGCAGTTAAGGGTTCAGTGTCTTGCTCAGGGGCAGCATAGACGTTCAGGGCATGAAATGATTCAAGCTCATTTTAACATGAGAACACTGTATGTTAACTATTGATTACAGCAACAATTGTCTTCAAGACGTTTTGCTTAAATTATTGAATTATCAAGTTTAAGGATATTAGAACCAAAGTAAATAGTCAAAAGGGCAACACATACATCATTTGTCAGTGAGAGGTGTATTAATCAATAAATAATTGAATATTGAAGATGATTACGCTGCTGAGACTCATTCAGTCCCGTCTGATCATACCTTGGGGCATTGATATTTTATAGCTGTCTTGATCAGAAGATCAGATCAGTCCGTTTTCTTTGTCTTCTAACTGCGTGGTCACCGGAAAGCAGGTTGAAGAGAGTTTTTCCCCCAAAAATGTTGTTACAATACTCTTGATTTCATGATTTAGAGTGCACATCTCATTGGCTGTGCTCGTCTGTTTCTCTGCCCTGACCTCTAGTGGAAAATAAGTGGTACTGTAACTGGCCGTGTTTATATTTCCTATTATTAAAAGAATATCCCAAATGATATGTTCATCTGAATGTACTCTGCGTGACAACTAATAAACAGACAAAATGTCTAATACTTGAAGTGACACACACACACACACACACACATATCTGATTATAAGATTAAAAGCACTGCTGCTGACGTTTTCCCCATTTTAAATGGTTTTCCGCCCAGTGGCTCATTAAAGTAAATAAATCTCACTGACTGTTTGAAACATCCCTTCCATCCTGATATGGCCTTTGTCCTCTTGGGGGCGCTAGATATTTAAGTTTAACTTTGAAGTCACAATAATTAATTTTATTTCAGATTTCAAAGAAGAAAAAAAGTCACAATAATATGTGTTGCAGTGGAAGATGATGTGTTTCTTTCTTTTCTTATTTTAAAATGCTGGTGAAAGTCTATAAAGATCAACTGAGGGCATAAAATAAAAGGCCTGTGGTGAAAGCTTTTTTTAAGCCACACATACAGAACAAACCACATCCTTTCAAGTGGGGAAGAGACGGTCTGCAGCAGCTGCTTCCTGTTGGGTTCACTTGTTTCTTCGCTCGGGGTTTATTGATGTGATGAAGGGTTGCCTTGATAAACTTGTGCACAAACATTGATGGAGTGAGAAGTGAGAAGTGACGTTTCACAGGAAGCAATAGCTTAAAGGAAAGCTCCAGTATTCTTTTCTAATAAATTAAAACTCTTTCAGTAGAATTTATTTCAGTAATAACGTGTTAGGATGTCAGCCAGTGGCCAGTGATGCCATATTTGAATCAACGACAGAATAATATTGAGATAACTGGAGAAAAAGCAGGTCTTTCTTGGCCTAATTTGTCTTGTGAACCGAGTCGCTATACCTTGCTGCAATTACCACTGATCTGACCACAAAAATAATAATACGGCCTTTCTGTGAGCTGTGTCTGGTGGTCTCAGTCATCAGTAAGAGATCGCAGTAACTGGAGTGTCATAGACAGACAGTTAGATGTTGAAAATGCACACCCACAAGGCAAAATGTAAAATGTGTGTGTGCGTGTGTGTGTGAACATGACTTTGTGACCCCAAACCTCCTGAGGTGTGACTTCCTGACCATTAACCTGCAGTCCTGTCTGGGTTCCTCTCACTGTTTCTACTTAGTCACCACCCTGATGATGACCCTGTAAGGCCCATGTTGGTGCACACAACAGCACTGGCTGGGTCTGGTTGTGTGCTTGTGTGTGTGTGTGTGTGTGTGTGTGTGTGTGTGTGTGTGTGTGTGTGTGTGTGTGTGTGTGTGTGTGTGTGTGTGTGTGTGTGTGTGTGTGTGTGTGTCTCTAATGGATATCCTCTGAGGAAGCTGCGTGACAATGCAGCTACACAATGCAGCTAGTTAGACCAGAGGGACTGCTGGCGGTGACCGGGTCTGATGTTCTCTGTGGGGTTTCCGAGGGGCCGATGAGGAAACACCTTCAGAACAAAGGGCTTTAGAAAAGCAACAGTTTGTCTGTCACAAGATCTTAAATAGGAACAAAATGTATGACATAATTAGTAAGTAGCTTACTGACATTCATGTCAGCAGCTCCAAATTTGCTGAGTGCTTCAAATACTTAAGTGCTGATGGAAGACTATCACAGTATAAGATAAGATAAGATATTCCTTTATTAGTCCCGCAGTGGGGAAATTGCAGGATTACAGCAGCAGACAGGTAATGTGCACACAAGAGACACATAGTGAAATAAAATAAACAAGTAATATAAATAAACATTAAAACAGTAATAAAAACAGTAAAGACTCCACAATAGCAATATTATATATACAGACAGAATACAATGTATTTCAAATGCATTTATATATTTATATTGCACCAGTTGAAGTGATTAAAGTGACCAAAGTATTATAATTCAAAGAATGTATTTGTGTGGAATTATTAAAAAGTTAATTTGGCAAACTTGTTCACAAACAATTACTTATTTACACATCCAGTAGATACGTAACAACATTATTATTTGTTTGGAGTTGTGTTCACTGATGTGAGTCCAATATTCACTCTCCTTTTTGCTCTGTTTTGGTCTCCACCGACTTCTGAGGGGAATACCTGCTAAATGCTCCACTAAGTGGGCACACAGTGGGCTTTTAGAGAAATATTTAAGGTTAGTTAGGACGGGTAGAGAATTTGATACTGTTGTTTGAGGCAAACAAAAAAGATAGCGACTTTTAAACAGTTTCCACATATCTTTAACTGTTAAAAACATCGGTAGGAAAGGGATTTCTTTTGATTCTGATCAATTCTTATGAATTGAGAAGTAAATTTAAACTTCTTTTTTTTTTGTTGGCTTTTTTTACTTCACAGCAAAGTCCTTGATTATATTAAGACGTTATAGATAACGCTGCTCTATGCAAGACCATTTCCATCCCATCAAACATTACCAGAAGCTCACCACAGAAACTGGGGCTGAGGTCGAATAGTCCTTTTTGGTTAGGAACCTTCCTAACAGAGTGAAATGACCCGGAAGTACCTAAGTGACCGCCATGATAAGTGCTGGTCGAATTCTCTAAATGCAAAGGAAAGGAGCTTCAATGCTTCCTTACTTAGCTCCTTCAGCATAGGAGACACTGGACCTGCCTTTACGAAAGGAAAGGAGACAATGCCGCCCCACAATTCCTTGCGGCAGCAACATTTACAGTGACGCACCATTCGGCCGTTCACAAGAACAACATTATGACCGACAAACGCAGATCATGTCAATAACCGTTGCTATAACTTGGAAATACTTTCAATAATCTGTTAGACCTGCTGGCAAACTATGAACGTTACATTGCAGTTGCTGAAAACTGCTGTAAAGTGATCAAACTGCTGTAAAATTATGAAACTGCTGTAAAGTGATCAAACTGCTGTCTTTGATATTCTCTCTCTCTGGTGTTGTACTGCAGCCTCAGCCCTCACTCTTTTATTTGACTTCAGCTACAGAAGCTTTGATGAAAGTGTTGAACTGGACGAGCTCTTCAGTCATGTTTCTGATTATCATCTTTTGAATCAACTATTTTGTCACATTACAATATATCAAGTCAACACTGAGTTGAGTCATAAATTGTTGTCTGCATATTCCTATGATCAGATTGTAATCTTCATATCAACCGTAACAACATTTAAGGGATATGAGACACACATATATCACACATATTGTTAGTGGGATAATGTATTTAATTCACCTATGTTTGAAAGTGAAGCGATTACCTTATTCCTTCTTTCATTTCCATTCCAACCTCGTTAATAAAGTAATACTTTGAACCGGGTTGTTTAAATCGTCTGCATTACGCAACACTTTAAGAAGACAGACGAAGTATTTAAGATGCGCTTTATTGTAGTCCATCTTCAAAACATTGTAGTTTCACCGCTGCAGACCGACGTCACTAACATCCGCCTGCCGTCGCGTCATAACTACGTGGCTTAGCGAAAGTGGAGTCGGATTCTCTAAAAAACGCGGTTATCTTTTCCTAACTCCTCATGAATTCTCCTTCCCATCTTTCCTTGACCCCGTGACGTTTTCCACAGAGGTAAAGGAAAAGAGGTTAGGGTTAAACGTTAGAAGGTCATTTTTTGACTATTCGAGTGCAGCCTGCATCTCTCTTCATCATTAAATTGTGTGTGTGCATGCGTGCATGTGTGCGTGTGCTCTGAGACGGCCAGCGTCAGGAAGGCACCAGTTATATGGCCTCTAATGAAATATGTATACAGTTTGGGGAAAGGGATGCACTGCTGTGAGGTTTTACTATACAAAGCATTTTCACCTGTAAGGTCAAGTCTCCATTTAATGTGCGACTAAATCATGACAAATCCGTCAGCACACATTCATTCACGAGGAAACATCATAATAAAGTGAATGTCTCCATGAGGACTGATTATGCTTCCATAGTATGTTTAACAATGAAGTGAAGAGGCCACATTACGTGACAATACTGCATGAAGTATTGTTCTCTGTAAGGGAACTGTAGGCCTGACCTCATGGCATGGCTAAAATTAGATCTTCCAAAGAATAAAGAAACACCTGATTGTCAGATAACAGGGTGCATGCTGGTCATAATACTTGTTTATCTGACATCCTCATGTGTAAGTTCAGACATAACTGCAATATGAAACCACCAGCATCAGTTGCATGAAAAGTGGCTTGAGCAACCATCCGACAGTTTTTGTGCGTTTACACCATTTTCAGCACAAAGGTGAGAGGGGGGTTGATTGATTGAAGCGCAAAAGTTAAAAAGCCTTTATGATGGTGGCTATGTCATTTTCTTGGTGACCCATTTCTCCCATGTTCTCATAGGGTTTTTATATGCAGGACCAATATAGATCCAGCTCCATGCTCAACTCAACTGGTACTCTAGCTGCATATATGCTGGCATGCTTTCATCTGGCTTGCTCATCCATCACCTGCAGGAGTTTGTAGTACTACAGACTAATGTACACCTACATTTAATCAGGCCAGCTGTAATGGTTTCCTGTTGTACATTTACTATGCATTTTAGTAATTTCCTACTAGCGTCAGGAGCAGTTGTATTGATTTCACCAACAGGAAGCAAACAGATAACAAAGATGTTTATCTCACTTGAGAAGAGTCTGCCTAAATCACACCAGATTGATCTTAAATGAAAAATGCACATTATTCTGATTACTATGATGCTGTGCGACAAAATGTAACATACAAATATTGCATCATGTTGAACAGCAACACCTACCTTGGTGTTTCAACATGTCAGTGTCCCGTGGACATAAACACAGGACATTGATCCAACAAAAAATCTACTTTAGATAATGTTATTACATGGAACTAATGTTGTCTGACTGGTGCAGCTAAGCAATATGATAAATGAGGCTTTCTCTGGTATGTTTCAGACATAACTGATTTTAAATATGCTTTTGTGGTTATAGCACTAAATAAATTAGTGGGAAATGAACTGCAGTGATGAAAGAAACATCAACTTGTAATGTATTTTAAGCCAAGTAAACACATTTCCAAGTATTTGCTCACCAGCAATGTGAGAGCTAAACGCTTGAAACATTAGTTTTTCTTGGTTTCATGAGTAGTTATTGATTTAAACGCTTTTCTATACGAGATAGGGAACTGTTTAAAGTTCCACCATTGTATTGTAGTTAACATATACGCATTTAGTGACAGATTTTGAGCCTCGTTTTTACAGCTATAGTATTAAAAAAGATGGTTTGTCGTTGGTTCCACTTTGGTGATAACACCTACGGACAGCTTGACATTTTTATTGGGTTAACATAAGAAGAGAGTTTTTATCTGCATCAGCAAAGGCTGTAGAGGAATGGTGGTTTGCCACCTACTGCCACACATTTAGATGATGAGGTCAAAATGGAGCCGCCTGAATCATTGCTAAAACTGTGAAAATAGAAGCCAGGATTTAAAAAAACCAAAATGGAATATTAAATATAATTTCCCTTTGCAGCTTTTTAAAACCATTCTCATGTGTTTGTTTTTGTATTTTACATTGGATTTAGTTTAAGTGACGTAATAAGGAAAAAGACAAGATGAGTTTTGGGAAAGCAGCTTTAATGAAAGATCAATAAATATCATGCATGTAAGACATTGATATTTTGGGTTGTATATGAACTTTGCCCTCGGCTCCACAGAATCCAGACTCCTCTCTGGTTAACGATAATGTAATATCAATTCAGCCGTAAGCCAGGCAATGACCAATGACTACTGGACATCAACACAACACGCTGAGTATACTGCGGACCTAATGTGCCCAACCTTGTGATGAATGGACTGTTGCTGCACACTCACATTAACTGTCTGGAAGGCCAATGCAATATTGCACTCAACTAAAAGGAAACGGGTTTGCTCCTTACCTAATGCAGTTATGGCCTAGTAGCCTGACTGACAACTCACCAGGGCAAAAAATACAATCTCAACATTAGGTCACAGTGTTACAATAAATACCAGCAGCTAAATTTACAATGGAGAACTGCTGAGAGACGCTGAAGGGACCAATCAAACGTGACTTTTATTCTACAACTGTAAAATGGAACCAGTGAGTTCCTCAGAAAGCTATAACAGTAACAGACATACTTAGAAAGGTGTTGTGTTTGTTGCTCATGTTGCATATCTTTACTGAGATTAACCACTTCCTGTAGGTTCTACCTACTCAAAATGCAAGGGAAATTTTCTTCAACAAAATGAGTTATTATCTAGACACAGAATAAATGGGCTGAAAGGAGCACACAGTGCAGATTGTACCCAGCACAGCACAAACGGAAACACTTTCTAATGAGGGATCTTTATAAAGGGTTTATAAGATATAACTAATGAATTCAGTGATGCTTTATAAGTAATCTACTAATGCTTTATTTTTCAGTTATAAGTCATTAATAAGAACAACTTCTGGGCTGGCTCGTTAGACCATTTTTTACATTGTTATTTTTTCACATAGTGACTTCATTTGACTTTGACTATTTAATTAAAGCTTTATTTATGTTACAATTGAGTATTTTGTAAATTCTTTCTCTAATTTGAATGTACGATGTGTTCTCTTTTGATGCTTGTTTTTCTGATAATGATGGCCTTAAGTTGTATCTCCTGTTGTAGTGTTTCTAAGTCCTGTACTTCTTATCTTGATGGAGGCTGTTTGCCGAACCATTGATCCATATAAACTGAAATACATGCATCAGATTAACAACAACAACTGCCTACTTGATAATTAAAACCCTATATTAATTACATTTACATTCATACGTATATTATAACAAAACCGAAATAAAAACACATGCTGACGAAGGTTGGTGACCTTTAATCGCCCGTTGGTGGACTGCCTCTAATCGGCTCTGCAAAGTATGACGACCTGTCCAAGGTGTACTCTGTCATCTCCAAATGTCAGCTGGGATCGGCTCCAGTTACAGAGAATGTATGGATGCATATATATATATATATATTTTTTTTTTGTTTTTTGTTTTTTTGTCATATACATGTATGTGAAGGTGAGGAAAATAGGATGTGTCCCAAAATACAGCTCAGCAGGGGAACCATGCAATTACCAATGAAGGCCTCATATATGAGTCAACTCCAGAAAAACTGTGGCTTCTGGGTTTTTCCCATGTTCAGTGTTAAGTGATCTCTCTCCATTAAATGTATGTTTGTACTGCAATGTCAGCCAGTTTGACATTGGGGAGACTGCCGAGGAGCCACTGTGCTATTATTGAAGTCAGACGCATTTGCAGAACTGACATAAAACCATTCGATTAATCTCTCAGCTGCATGGAAACAAAGGAAAGTTTAAAAATCTGCACTTAATGGTGTAAGAACTAGAGGTAAGATCACTAACTATCCTGCAGAAAAAGACCTATTTCTGTTTGTGTGGCCTTCTGAAGTTGGCTGATCCTATAGACTAAACTGCGCCACAGCTGAAATTATTCCTGAGTTACGTCTCCGAGGCCTTGTTCTGTTGAGTTGCATGCAAGAGACCGCCGTGCCTAGAAATACTGCCGCCACAAAGCCACAGGGCAGGAGGGGACTGTCCGCCTCAGATTCGTAGCCCAGACTCTCGGGGCGTGTTTTGCCTCAAAATGGCGAGGGTGAAATTAAAGGCAGGGTTTCGTGTAATTGCACATGGATGTGCCCACTGCCCACGGCTTTGACCCCACCAGCTCTTGCACTCCTTTGAAGGGTTGAGCACTCGAACAAGGCAAGCCCTGGCAAAATATTTGCACATTTTGTAATGTGCTTACACTAGGACCCTTTATCTTTATTCTATCCGGCCGTTCTCATTTAACCATAAGTTCCCTGCTTTGGATGAGAGGCTATTATGCTACCAGTCGTATAAACTGCATTATAATAAATTATGAATGTTGTTAGACTACTTTATAGATGTGCTTATTTGTAAGCACTGCTTTTATTTTGCATTATGATTAATAATTAATATTCTAATACCCTCATCTCCTGAGTCAAGGGAAGTTAGTTAAATTATTTTATATATATATCAACAGACAGTAAGCAGATCCGGTAAAAAGCTCTTTAAGTACAAAAAGGTATCCATGTCAAATAGCTCATTCAGATTATGTTGTATTTCATTTTAGTCAACAGCAAACAATGTCCAGCAATGCAAAGTAACTAAGTACAATGTTCTGGTACTTATGCTTTAATTGAGTATTTTTTATTGTATGCTACTTCATGCTTCTCCTTAATGCATTTCAGACAAATATTACTACATTTAATAGACAGCTGTAAATATTGGTTACTTTGATGGCAAAATAAACACATGATCGTCCTATAAAATATGTTGCAACAAAATATCTAACTGGATAAATAAGTAGTAGTTTTAGCTCCACTTTAACCAGCTGCAACATTAAACTGCTGGTTATATGGTAATATATGAATACCAACAATACAAGTGTGTAATATATAATAACATACTACTGCCAGGGGACATGCTGCTGCGTAATTAGTTCTTTAAGTACATTTTTGCCAATGAAACTTGTGTTTGATTGCTACTTTTATTTAATAGAGTGAATATGTCTTCCAACCACTGACAATGTCACACAGAAACAGTACTAAGGTCCAGCAGGCTGCAGTCCAGCAGTGGAAACTTTCCCTGAGGAATGGTTTTACCAGCTGGCTAAACATCTGTATTGTACATCAAATGAGGGGTTGCAGCTTGTAGGTTTATACTTAAATAATATAGCATTATAATAGCAGGAAATCACACATATGGTGCATTGCTGATTCAGGGGAGAAGTGCAGCTCCCGATGCTGGAAAACGGCCGCCATAGACAACTTTAATTACTGTCCTGCTGACAAAGATGACAGGAACATTCAGCCTCACTTAAACCAAAGAAGTGAGGGTGAGGGTGGTCCTGCAAAAGTGAAAACCCTCCACCCATGCTCCTCTTCAGTAGTCTATGAATACCCATAGACATGGACTCACTCTAACCACATATTATGGGGTTATACTTGCTGATGGTTTCATATTTGGCTGAAAGTTGATGTAAATGCAGATGTGAGCCCCACATCACTGTAGCTTTCTGAAAAACCCAAGGTTTTTCCAACCATGTTGCCGCTCTGTTAATCCATCTGCCTTTACGTCGACCCACTCTGTGATCGGTCCCAGATTTGCTGCGGGTCCAGACTAGCTATTTGGCTTTTTTCCCCGAGATTTTCCCCTTGCTGCTGGCACAGCGTGCGACTTGCAGGAAATGACTGAGAATTGTGACTGTAACAATGCTAATGGAGCAATGCCAGACCACGGCTGTTTATTCTACCACACAAAACATTCCTCTGGGTTAATAACCACAGACACTGGAAGAGATCCCCTATTTAACGATTTGGTCTGTGACACAGTACAATATGTGCTTTTGGGGAAAGTGCAAGCAGCTAAATGTGTGGCACTGGTGAAAGAAAGTAAAGCAACAGGATTCTTAGCGTTTGAGTCATAGTGCACAAATCCAGTGCGCAGCGCTCAAGTTTATTGTTCCAGTCATGGTTTGAGCAATTTTATGTTTAGTTTTTGGTCTTCAAAATCTCTGCAGTGTAGATTCCACCCTGTCACGTCTATTTCAGAGAGTCATCATCTGTGTTGCTGCCTCTCAGACTCTCGAGTCCCTCTCCTTGCTGCCAGCCCTGCCCATCCTTCCTGGATATGAGGTCACAACAGAAGGACCAGAACAAAGGATGGGCTGCAGTCATCTTAACCTAAACTCTTACAGTTTGTTGTATGCTCGCTCTTTCACTTTTGTTGTGCATGTCCAGAAAAAACACACCAGTAAAACATTTTTTTACTTCTACAGACTATAAGCTAGTAAGCTAAATGTATGGTGTGTAAGTATATCTACAGGGACAAGGCTTTTGTTGCATTTTTTTTAATTATTTGCCTTAATTAATATTTGTGTGCATTTAGTTATTAGAGATTATTAATTTAAATTAAGTCTATACTCTCTGTTTTTTAAATTCTAGTCCAGTAGTTCTAGTCTGTTTAAGTATTTGAATTATTTGTGGATTTTTATAACATTTGGTTTCTTACCTACCCATCTGTTTTTCAATAATACAAATGGTCTATATACACTCACCTAAAGGATTATTAGGAACACCATACTAATACTGTGTTTGACCCCCTTTCGCCTTCAGAACTGCCTTAATTCTACGTGGCATTGATTCAACAAGGTGCTGAAAGCATTCTTTAGAAATGTTGGCCCATATTGATAGGATAGCATCTTGCAGTTGATGGAGATTTGTGGGATGCACATCCAGGGCACGAAGCTCCCGTTCCACCACATCCCGAAGATGCTCTATTGGGTTGAGATCTGGTGACTGTGGGGGCCATTTTAGTACAGTGAACTCATTGTCATGTTCAAGAAACCAATTTGAAATGATTCGAGCTTTGTGACATGGTGCATTATCCTGCTGGAAGTAGCCATCAGAGGATGGGTACATGGTGGCCATAAAGGGATGGACATGGTCAGAAACAATGCTCAGGTAGGCCGTGGCATTTAAACGATGCCCAATTGGCACTAAGGGGCCTAAAGTGTGCCAAGAAAACATCCCCCACACCATTACACCACCACCACCAGCCTGCACAGTGGTAACAAGGCATGATGGATCCATGTTCTCATTCTGTTTACGCCAAATTCGGACTCTACCATCTGAATGTCTCAACAGAAATCGAGACTCATCAGACCAGGCAACATTTTTCCAGTCTTCAACTGTCCAATTTTGGTGAGCTCTTGCAAATTGTAGCCTCTTTTTCCTATTTGTAGTGGAGATGAGTGGTACCCGGTGGGGTCTTCTGCTGTTGTAGCCCATCCGCCTCAAGGTTGTGCGTGTTGTGGCTTCACAAATGCTTTGCTGCATACCTCGGTTGTAACGAGTGGTTATTTCAGTCAAAGTTGCTCTTCTATCAGCTTGAATCAGTCGGCCCATTCTCCTCTGACCTCTAGCATCAACAAGGCATTTTCGCCCACAGGACTGCCGCATACTGGATGTTTTTCCCTTTTCACACCATTCTTTGTAAACCCTAGAAATGGTTGTGCGTGAAAATCCCAGTAACTGAGCAGATTGTGAAATACTCACAGACCGGCCCGTCTGGCACCAACAACCATGCCACGCTCAAAATTGCTTAAATCACCTTTCTTTCCCATTCTGACAGTTCAGGAGATTGTCTTGACCAGGACCACACCCCGAAATGCATTGAAGCAACTGCCATGTGATTGGTTGATTAGATAATTGCATTAATGAGAAATTGAACAGGTGTTCCTAATAATCCTTTAGGTGAGTGTATTTCAAACTTGAATACAGTTAAGATAGTTTGCTAATTATTTTTAAATGAATCAAACACTGCACGATCTTAGATCTTGTCATTCACAAACTCAACATCTTTTTAAGCAAACTAACAAAAATCACTTAATAAACCAATTAATGACTCGTGAAGATACATTACAAAAAACACATAAAAAAAATATATTCAGCAAAACTCGAATTAAATGAATATGGAAATTCCTCTTTGAAGATTATAAAACGTATTCCTGAAGAACTTGTAATTGTTTAAACATGTCTGGGACAATATTAATGCAACACATCTTAAAAACACGATGAGCTTCCACCATAGCCTGTGCATAGACATGGCTCCTGGCTCTGCTTCATGCACCGACCCTCCGCCCGCCCCTGCGCTGCCTGCCCGGGCTGAAGGAGGGAGAAGGAGGGGAGTGACTTCCAGACAACGACTCCGGAGTTTAGAGAGCAGTGAAAGATGAGGAGCCGCTCTCTTCCCCTGAGCCGAGGGAGAAGGAAATAAAGTGCATCGTTTAATCTGGGTAACACGGAGAGTCGACAAATCAGCAATGGAATGTACGTCTTTCAGTGCGCGTTTCACTTTCAACTAAACCCCGACTGCGAGCATCCCACGGTAAGAGGTAAGAGTTGAGTCTGTCAGCTGGGAAGAAAAAAAGCGAATTAGCGCGACTACATCTGAACGGTTTAAAGTGAAATGCATGATGCCTTACAGTGTATGTGTACAATGTATAATGTATAATGTCAACAAAAAAAACGAGATATAGAAGACTTTGTCTCTTAATGAAGTAAGTCCCTGGTAGTTTGGGCAATGGTCCAATATTCCATGTAAATAAACAAGCATCATTGTGTATTTTAAGGTTTAGATTGCATGTTTGTAAAAGTTTTCTGCAGGCATTTTCTCCTCATAAAGACCTCTTGTTTCCGCGGGAATGACGACAACTACATTATTCTGTTAAATTCTATCAGATAAACATATGTTTCTGTATATGGATACATATATTGAACCATAAAAAGTGGCTGCTTTCTGAAATAACGCTGACGCTCCTCACATCTCCCACTGCAGTCCAACGCGGTGGATCTGCTGACACTGGACTCCCTTGCTCACTTCTGACATCCAGTGTCAGCAGCCGGTGCGCTTTTGAAGATGATCAACCCTCAGATATACCTCCACTACAACTACACAGGGAAGCTGGACCACCGGCCCACCGTCGGCACGCGGCCCGGCACCGTGGACACCAAAACCATCGTGTTCCTCGTCATATGCGGCTTCATCGTCCTGGAGAACCTCGCCGTGCTGGTGGCCATATGGAGAAACCAGAGGTTCCACAACCGCATGTACTTCTTCATCGGCAACCTGGCGCTGTGCGACATGCTGGCTGGAGTCGCCTACCTGGTCAACCTGCTGCTGTCAGGTGAGAAGACCCTGCAGCTGTCGCCCGCTCTCTGGTTTGTCAGAGAGGGAAGCATGTTTGTTGCACTTGGCGCCTCCATCTTCAGTCTCCTGGCTATTGCTATAGAGCGACACCTGACGATGATCAAAATGAGGCCTTATGACGCCAATAAGAACTACAGAGTGTTTCTGCTGATAGGGACCTGCTGGCTCATTGCTATATCTCTTGGGGCTTTGCCTATTCTGGGCTGGAACTGCCTGGACAACCTCCCCGATTGCTCCACAGTGCTCCCTCTCTACACTAAGAAATATGTGGCTTTTTGTATCACGGTTTTCATGCTTTTGCTCTTGGCCATGTCAGTCCTTTATGCCCGCATCTACATCCTGGTGAAGTCCAGCAGCCAAAAAGTGAGCAAGAACAGAAACTCTGAGCATGCGATGTCCCTGCTGCGCACCGTCATCATCGTGGTCGGGGTCTTCATCGCCTGCTGGACGCCCATCTTCATCCTGCTCCTGGTGGACGTGGCTTGCGAGCAGCGCTGCCCCATCCTCTACAAGGCGGACTGGTTCATCGGCGTGGCGGTGCTCAACTCGGCCATGAACCCGGTCATCTACACTCTGGCCAGCCGCGAGATGAGACGGGCCTTCCTGCACCTGGTGTGCGGCTGCTGCTACCGGGGGAAGGCCTCCGCCAACGGCAGCGGCAACAGGCAGTCTCTGGAGCCCAGCCGCAGCCGGAGCAAGTCGTGGAGCAGCCAGAACAACCCCAACCAGAACCAGCAGAGCATCAGGCAGGCGGAGCTGGAGAAAGGGCGGGAGACGGACAGGGCGCACGGCGAGGTCTCCGTGGTGGCAGGAGGGGCGGCTCATGCCGTCATTGAGAGTGACAGGAAGGACTGAACGGAGGGAGCATGGTATGAACGGTGGGAAGTCGAGGCTGGGCCTAACGTGTGTGAGCTCAATGGCTCGTGCAGTTAGCTGGGGACAAAGAGGAATTTGAGTTGTGATTGATTCAGAATGAAGGATTTCTTGGACTGCAGGGCAGTGGTTTCTCCTTTGCGCTTGTTATTGATATATCTGCATCATCCGAAGTTTGGAAGTATATTACAATGTTCACTCTTGACGTTGGACGGATCAATGTATGAGGCCAGGATGTTCAACGACACAATATCACTTCTTTGCGAAGTACATATTTCATCACTGTCCAGTGAGAAGCACGTACCTCCAAATTTGGGACATTTGACAGTTCAATGATAAACTCTTCATTGGTTGAGAAGATAAACCGTCTAAAACAGTGTTGTATTATATTAGACAAATGCATTGTCAGAAAGGATTGAAAAGGTTTATTCTGATGTCATCCATAGGACGTATAGGAGGAACGTGGTTTTCACAGGAAAATGACGATTTGCAAATGAATGGTGCTCTTAACCTTCACAGAAAGAACAAACATACTCACCTCTGTGGTTACCGATGTGACAATCTAAGACAAAAAAAAATCATTAATTAAAGTGCAATTATAGTTCTGCAAACTAATGTAATGAAGAATGGAGACAATAATTACTGTAATGACAAATAATGGAAGTTATTTATTATTCTATGCAGTCCCTTCTGTAATTTTGTATTTACTCATAAATACTTGCTGTAATGCAGCTGCATTATACATTGTATATGTGATGTAAAGGAGATAACATGCTGACGAGTCAAATCGCGCTCCTCTTTTCATTATATTAGCAGCATCTTGTTCATAAAGACAGAACAACATCCGTTATCACTGCAAATAATTAATGGATGCTGTTTATTCAACATCAGCAGTTTTAAAGTGATACTGGGGCTCCATCTGCTGGTTAATAATAGTAGTTCATATTTGAGTCACGCTGACTTGATATTTTCATAACATGCTGCATGATAAGTACAGAATCTCTTCAATTATCATTTTACGACCAAAATGAAGTTGTTGTGTTTTATCCGATTGTTCCAGAAGTCAACACAATCAACTCTAGAAGCATGAAGCCGGTGAGCTGAAGTAAGAGGCATGTGAATGCAGCATGTGGAAGGGAAGTAGTTCACTCCTGTACATGCAGATATCTATGTGATACAACAATATTAGCTTTAAACAATAAACCTCATGTTTCCAGTAGTGCAGTTCTGTCCTTGGTATGTGCACCGTCTTCCTCATTCCTTTCAGAAAATAACTCACAGGTTGATTCACACAAATTACAAACAAATATGTATTATTTTCTCACTTGTGTTGTCGTGGCATTTGGCCAAGCAGGTAGTTTAGAGGTATCCGCCTCTGGGATTTCTGCAGCCATCACCATATTATAATAAAGGTGATTTTTGTTTGTGTTGCTCACAGCTTTGAAAAATAACTATAAGATATTCAACACCAACATCTTTTTTACAGACACAGCATCAAAGGTTAACGATCCAAAAACCTGACGTGAACAGTTTTCAAATCTCTATTGAAACCTGTGACAGTGTGTTCTGTGGATTATACAGAACAATAATTGTTTATATCTTGTTTTTTTTTCAATACCAAAAACATTCCATTCCTAAAAAATATCTGCATGGCAAAATATCTTGATAAGTCAGTGAGACATTTTTGTTTTAATAACTTTGACATTTTAGAGGAAAGTGTGATGACACTGACTAAATGCTACATCTAACAGAAACTGAAATATTGATTATTACAGCAGATGCAACAACAGAGATTCTACACATTCACGGTTTTATTGCCAACAGTCATACAGAATAATGATAAACCCATACAACCAAAAGAGTAAATCTGTAAACATCATTTGGACCTTTTTGTTTTTATTTCCTTTTTTATTTTTCTTCTTTTTTTTTTAACTATACCTGTGCCAAAATAGTGAGTTTCTTTGCGATTTCCTTTGACAAAGATTTATATTTAGAATCTGGAAATGATACATTTATAATATATAATAGAGAGGGAGAGAAAGAGACAGATAGAGAGAGAAAACGGTCTCAAGCAGCAACACGCAGCAGGGCAAAACACAACCTCTAGTGAACAGGCATGCCCCATTGAAGATCAGCTATTGCACTTTAAAGAGAGAGAAAATAGAAATAAAAATACCATTTGTACAAATAAAAGGCACATTTTCATCAACAGAAATCTAGAAAGAAGCCGTGTTCTTTTTGTGTCCCAGCATGTTTGGTTGTATAATTTATTTATGCCACACAGCTAATCATCACGTTATCAGAGAGATTCAAGTATGGAGTTGTTCCTGCTTTATATATAATTTGTTTCAAACTTTGCACATTTTGCCCAGGCGATTCTACAAATTTTGCTCTTCAGAAATAAAGGCTAATCTCAAAAGAATTCTTGAGATTAGCGTCGTGTTTTTATTTTTTATTTAGCACATCATTTCTTCTCCCAAGATATTAGATTTGATGAAATTATGTCACAGAGATTTCGACTAAAAGTTAATGGTGGATTACGGTCAAAAAAAGTGAAATCAGTGGTTCTTTGTGCCCTTTTCTTCACACCTTTCTCTGAAAATGCCAATACGTTCTTCCTCTCGTGCACTCAAAGGGACACAAGGAATCAAGGAAAGTCTCCTCGGCTGAAACCAAAATGAAGCTGGTGGTGGATGTTTTTTCATAACGATCCCAAATACTGCTTCCTTGCTAAAACATGTGTTGTCGTGAGATGCATGTACTGTACACTCCCTCTTGCAGCAAAATACAGGCACGTTATATTACATTGCATCTGTCTTGTCAAACTCATTGAACACATGCTGATTTTGGTTCAATTGAAGTGGTCCAGTGCATATCAAATACAATGCCCCATTCATTTGGTATCCATCAGAGTACTGACAACAGTAAGGATGAGAGCATTTCAAAAGTATGTGTACTATATTTCTATCAGCCATTTCAAATGTTTGATTCCCACTCTACAAAAAATGTAGAACACTAAATACAGTAAACTGTTCTGAGGAATGATTGTGTACAGTGGACTGCAAAATGCTTATTAACTCTGACCCGTGAGGCGATAATGTATTCTCCTGTGTACGATACTTAAAGTGATACAAAGCCAGCATCTTTTGCTACTAATAAGTAAAAACACAAGATAACTGAAGTGTGTGGGACGGGCAGGGGTAAACAAGTATTTCTGTGATGACATCTAGTGGCAATACAGTAGTCTTGCCATAAGACATCGGCACACTGAGAAAAAATGTGTTTTTCGTTTAACATCAATAAGTGAAGGTGATCCAATATTAAACATTAAATTCTGTATATCAAGTGCAAACTGTTTGTCTAATTCATCTTAAGTAAAAAGTGTTAATTACATCTCAACACATTGATAAGTCATCTCGGTACAACTGACACAGGTGATCCGACTGATCTGACTTTCTGATTGTGCTATTCATGTGTGGTCATTCAAATAATAACTTAAAAGTTCACCCAAAAAAAAAGAAGAAGCAGAAAATGCTAATTAAAAATGTGAGAATAACCATTTGCGTGACTCAAGCCCCAAAACTAATCATTTACTACACACCTTAAAGAAGAATCCAGAGAAAACCAATTCAGAAATAATCACTGGTTTAAAAGCATAACTATTTTTTACAGTGTCAGCATACACAAGCACCCCTTCCAAATAAAGGGGTATCGAGGTCTACGAACAATGTCCACAAGAACAGTTGATTTCAAGTCATGCGACTGCAGTGACACAAGAAAATACTTCATAAAAAAAGTTTCTTTAAAGCCATTGACAGCACTATGAAGGATGTCTGTTTGCACCCCAACACTTTGTGACTACTGCAAAGCAAAACACATTCAGGTTCCCCAATAAAAGCAGATTTCATATATTGACTATTTGAGTGAGCCTTCACACTATTGGTGAGATTAAAGGAAATCTTCCCTAAAGTAATTCATTATAAACAGCATTTGTTCTTGTGTCCTCGACCTCTTAGCCAACGGTTCCTGTAGAAATGTGGTTGTGCTTGACAGACAAAACTAAAATTTCAGATTTTTATTCTAAAATACTCTTGTTAACACCTCTTTGAGGTTTGATTTGCACTTCCTCTAAACTACAAGAACAATTGTCTTTTTTTAAATCTTTTAAAACACCAAATTAAAATAGTATGTCCAAATGCACCTATGTCTTCTCAAAAATATAGCATTTCAGTCATCACAACAAAATAATAACAGTTCTATAAATATTTTTTTTTCATCTTTAACAAATCTTGTGTCTTCCAGTTTCTCCAGTAAATAACCACGGGCCAATTTCCCAACAACACTGTCAGCGCACATCCTTCAAGCGTCTCCTCTTCGTGTTTCCCCTTCAAGTTTCAGAACGACAGGAGAGACTGTTCAGAACTTCCCATTTCCCATCAGGCATTGCAGGCATCATTGTTTCCTTCCAACAGGCTGTAGGAGACACAGTTCACTCCCAGCGGACACAATCGGTAGATTGTTGTCACGATGATGGCCAATAAGATGGCTAATGCTGTCAAATATATGATCTTTTGTCCGTACCTTTAGAAAAAGAGACAGAGATGTTAAAAGTCAGTCATGGCCTAATATGGAGTTTCAGTGAAGCAAACTTTCATCCCCTCATCAGTATCTCCCTGAAACACACTCGACGTGCCCTTTAACCCCGTCTTACCGTGCCCTCAGGGTCCACCAGCAGCAGGTGTTTGGCGAGTCCATTGTGCATGCCCGTCAGTACGAAGGACCCCGGGTTGGTCGTGCTCGTACGAACCAGGAAGTCCCCGTCTTCTTTCAGCAGTTTTTCGGCGTCACGGCGGCTCATTTGGCCGTGGTACCACGTCTGGCCCTCCAGCTCCTCCTGCGCCCGCAAGGCCACCGAGCGCACGAGAAGAGGGCTCGAGTTGTCCACGGACGCCGCCTTGTGGAGGCCGGAGACCTGAGGCTGGGCTGGCCCCTGGGACGGCGGATGGGACTGGGACTGAATGGCATCCTCGAAGGGCTCTGGTATAGTTGAGGGCAGTGCCAGAATGATGAGTTAACAGAGGAAGGATCTCTGTAGTGCAGATTTAACTTGACATCTTTCAGCTGTCTAAGCGTGTAAACGATCCATGATATCAGTTACTAAAATAGTTAAAAACCTAAATATGTCTCTGAAACACAAGATCATCAGTGCTTAAATTTAAGAAGTGTCTTAATTTCTAACTGGTGTTGTGATAATTGGATAATCTATCCCACATCTATTTCTATTCACACTATTTCAGTGATCAACAGGTGGCGGTAGTGCAGCGAGAAACGCAGCAACGCACAAAGAAGAAGTAGAGCGCTAGCAACTAAATATGGATGTAAACAATGCAGGTTTTTACATGTTTTTTTTTTCACTATTCACTATTACATTTTTCCCTCAAACATAATTTTTCAAGGAATTGCGTCACATTAAAGAAACCTTCTATTTCTCTACTGTTTAAACCAAATGGAATAAAGAAAGCAAAGCCACTGCTGTGGTCCTTTCACCATTACACAAAGACACACAACAGAAAGAAAGATAACCGTGAAATGCAAAGCATAGCAGCTCAAGGTGGAGGGATTTATCCAAAAAAAGAGCAGAAGATGATGATGTGCTAAATATGACTGCCTCCAAAACTATATTGAATATTCATTTTTTAAATGCCCTGTTATCCTCTTGAGGATAGACAGAAATATGCATGCATGCCTTTTTTCTGAATTACACAAAAATATTCTTCTTAATCTATAAATGTTTTATAGATTAAGAAGACCCAGCTTTATTTGGACAATTTTTTTTCCATCTCTACACTCAATTTGTATGCATATCTGTACTTAAACATATATTTAATAAATATTTAATAACCTAATACATGGTACTGCAATTCATTACTTATTCAATAGCTTTACAAATCAAATAATTTATTTTTCCACATTGTATTGCGCAATAATCTGCTAGAGTTTGTTAGTGGAGGAACACAGTAAAATGTGACTGTTCATAAAGAACTACAGTAGGTGGATAATAACTCCTGAACTCAGACTTCATACAATAACTTTTTTTCAGAAATTCTTCATACATAGTTAAACACAACTTTATGAAACGGGTCTGTTATGTATAATAATAGCAAAGCTAAGGTGCAAGTTGAAAGGAGGAAAGAATATAGCTGTGCACTGACATTAGCGCTCCTATTGTCTCCATACTGATATGGTGTTATTAATGCCATACCGACGTCACCGAGAAACAAAAGGCCACGCATCCTCTATATCATTAACAACTCTGATCAGGACGTCATGCCAATGTTACTCTGAACGCACGGGCCGGCACAGATCTTAATGAATCCGCTACTCAAGTCACATGACCAGCAGAAACCCAGACTTACTCATGTCAAACAGGTCCTTCTGCGGACTCTCTTTGGCTGCAGCCGCCATGCCCTTGGTCACATGGTCCGCCTCTGCCTGGAGCGCTGCGAGCACCTGGGCGTCAATCTGCTGAGTGTTCACGTACGCGGGCATCTCTCCTGTTTTTGGTGCCGGTCCTTTACTCTCGGGCAGACTGATAATGTCAAATGATCCTACAGCAGATATTTTTGGAGAAACAATCACAGCCAAAGTGTTGAGTTGATGACATTCTGCAAAGAAAAAACATGTCTCACGTTTTTCAAGTAGTGGGACAAGTTTGGTTTTTCTTACCCTGTTGTATGAATATAGACTTTCTTTCATCTCCCCAGTTTTCCCCACAGTGCCGCCCTTGGTAATATGTCTGATCTACTGAACATGGGCCCATCTGATGACACACAGACACACAGGTATCAGTTAGGACACTAGTTCTCACATGGGGGTACATGAAGGCACTTCAGGGGGTATGTGAGATTTTTTTTAAATATATTTTAAATGACCATCCATTAAAAAATCCTTTATAAATTGCTATTTAATAAGTATTCAATAAAATATAAGTGTAAGTTCATGAACTGAATTGTATATATTCTATATTAAATCAGACACTGATCAGACACAGCGCTGTGTATTTCTTCTTTTTTTCAACCAAAAATGCTTTGCACTGGTTAGCACTTGGCTGGAAAAAATATTTCACATGGGGTGATATGGACCATGATATTAACATTTAAAACATTCTCAACATTACTTGTTATTGAAACACCTCCACATGAAAACTAAAGTAAACTTACTCTGCTCAAGTTCCTGGATTAATCCACATAAACTGAGTTGTACCTGGCATCCATCTGGCGCTGCATTCTGATTTGTCAGCCGGGTGTCAATAAAGCCTCCAGGGGGGGGCATCTTTCCAGGGATGTTGTTATAGTAAGGATGCTCTGCTGACTCCTCCTCTTCCTCCGTCCACGGCAACTCCTCCATGTTTAATACCCTGCAGAAAGACGTGGTTGGATCATGAAACTCAAAGCTACAAACGTGTGTGTGTGTGTGTTAGTGAATATGTACATTTGCGAGTGTGTCATGAACATCTCACCTGTCGTGTGTGGAGGACAGTTTGCCTGACGGACACTGCAGGTACTGCTGGAAGCGAAGGTCAAAGGCCTGGCCAATGGTGCTGATGACATCCTGGGCCAGCCCGTCAGAGCACTCCAGGATGTGACACGCTGACGAGGGCGGGAGCAACACAGTTTAATAAGCAGGTTGCGTGAGGCGCTCTCTATAATATATCAAAGGAATGAACTCCTACCTCTTCTGTTAACGGGGTCCTTTGCTACATAGGCAACATAATCTGTTGTGTCCTAAAAACAAAACAACAAAAAGACACAAAATACCCAAACTTTTATCTTCTGGTTTCTGGTTATCAAATATTTTTGTTATGAAGTAGTTTTTAGTGATCACAAGACAAAGTTAATGACACAGGCCATTGAGATACTTACAGGGTCTCCCCCTGATGCAAAGGAGATGGACTGCATGTGATGGTTTGCTATGATCTGTCAAGAACACATTTATGCAGCACATGTGAGTGTTTGAATGCCTCTTTATACACACACATAGATACAGATGCACATGCATGCATTCTGCACACATAGTGTAAAATGTAAATCAGAATCTGGTTCATTTCTTTGCCTTTCCCTAATAATTAAATGAGCGATAACTGCCCGTATCTAAGGTACCGTGAGGCAGCCATATTGGAAGCATGCAATGGTCACATGAGAAGGTCGGTACTTGTTTAGTTTGAATGCAGCTATAACTCTGAGTTAAGGAGCAGAGACAGCAGAACTGATACTCAAGATATCAGGAATGTTATTCTGTCGTGTCTGAATGAATGTGTCGGATTATTAATTATATTTATTATTTTCTAATGTGGCACCATCTGCTGGCAGTATCAAGAAAGACACAAGGGTAGACAGCAAAGCACACTGTGACCACTGACCACCCCCACCACATCGACAACTATTTAATTACCCCTATAAGTAAAACATTGAAAATTTAAAAATAGGCTGCCAACCTCCTCCGGTTATTCTAGCAACATCTGGAGAGGTCATGTGCTTGTGCTGGTCTTCCTACCCTAACATTTCTTCTATTACATAAACCTCCTTGAACAAAATTCAAATTCTATTAAAAAAACACCTTGTCACAAAAATATGTTCGACCAATGCATCAATCTAAATTTAGAAACTAACTTTTTTGTTTTGCTTTAGAGATTCATTCTAATCTTGACCTTGGAGACACATACTGTGTGGTAAACAGGGGCGTTTATAGGATTGAAAGAAAGGGGGGGCTTAGCCCCAAGGGAACTAGCATGTTTGCGCGGACAGCGCGCAGCAATTTGTTTTAGGGCCCATTTGGGGCCGCGGATATTACATTACATTACATTTAGCTGACGCTTTTATCCAAAGCAACTTACAATAAGTGCATTCAACCATGAGTACAAACTCAGAACAACAAGAAAGTACAATTTATCCAATAAAGTTAAACCAAGTGCTGCTAAAGTGCTACTACGGCGCTACTTTCCCTATTCGAAGTGTAGTCGAAAAAGTAGTGTTTTTAGTTTGCGGCGGTAAATGTAGAGACTTCCTGCTGTCCTGATGTCAATGGGGAGCTCATTCCACCATTGAGTGTTTAGCTCGCAGTGACGGAGCTACAAGCCGATTGGCAGAAGCGGAGCAAACGAGCTGGGGTGTACAGTTTTACCATGTCCTGGATGTAGATTGGACCCGATCTGGTCGTAGCACGGTATGAACTTTTCTCAAATAACGAGAGAGAAATAAAAGACGGATAAACTACCTTTCATATCCAATGGATGGAGAATGGACCGGACAGTGTCAACTTTTGAGTTGTTTACTTATTTTATTTTGAGCAGAAGGGAATAAGATTTTGATCAACATTTACATCTATTTTGTTGTCTGTGTAGTTTTTACAAACCAGTGATATTTTATGCTCATTTGGACACTATCACTGAGATAAAGATGAACTAGTTCAGTGTCAAATATACCATTCAATAGAGAAAATTATCGAATGATAAATATTGTATGATGGTACTCCTTGGTATAGTTTACTTTGAGATAAACTCCTTGGTATAATCCTGCTGTGATTGATGACAGACGTTACTTGGCAGAGTGAGAAAGCCAGCGCAGCAGCCTCCCCAAGGTCCTAGTGCCCAAAAGGTAAGTAGACTATTGGATTGTAATTTGAAGGGGAGAAAACATACAAAAACCAGAACACACGCACATATGTATCATTTTGGAGTTATAAATAACTTGCCCATGTGAGAAACAATAGTTTAATTTAATGACATCACCAAAATAAAAATAAAAATAAAAATAAAGATTTTTTTTTTTTTCAAGCCAAATTATTTGGGGGGGCTGAAGAACATTTTAAGGGGGCTTCAGCCCCCCTAAAACGGGCCTAACGACGCCCCTGGTGGTAAATATTATAAACCACAAGGTCCCCTTACTTAGCTCGTCACGGAGCATTCAAACGTATCCCATGGCCTTCTTATTTTTACCCCTCCACACACACACACACACACACACATACAATATACATGGTTTGCTAGGAGGTTTGTGTAGACCCCCAAATATAATGGTGCTATCTTACTATTTTCCTTAATATAGCATCTACTTTCTATCACATAGGCGGCTCACAGAATCTCTCGTTGTTTACAAAAGGTGGCACACTGACCTGTTTGCAGTCAGGGGTCATCAGGTTGAGGCTACTGGTGGATATATTTAGGTTGATGGACATGCCAGCAAACTGCAGGTTGCTCTTCCCCAAGATACTGGACAGAGCTTTTGACGGTGGCTGAGAGGAACAGAAGAAGACAAAGACACAAATGAGACAAGTTACCACAACAAAGTCACTTCTTTACCAATTACACAGAATATCAAAAAGGAATAATTCAAAAAAATGTATTTGCTTTCTTGCTGAGAGTTACGATTAATATCGCTCTGTGAATATGCAGCTACAGCCAGCTGACGCTAAGCAGGCAGACCTGCTTAGTTTAGCATAAAGAATGGAAACTGGGGGGGGGGGGGGAACGTAACAATATCCAACTACCAGCACCTCTAAAGCTCAGTAATTGAGAAGTTATTTCTTCAAACTATTTCTTGCCCAGGCAAGGTGACTTCCTGGGGTCTCCACTGGCCTCTAACCAGGAAATAGTCTGGCACATTAAAACCTTGTGTAAAACAAGAACTCATGAGATGTAACATGCTAATTTTTAAGCTTCAGAGGCCCTGCCAAGTGGATTTTGTTACCTGTGGACAGAGCCATGCTTGTTGTTTCCCCCGGTTTCCAAGGCTTTATGCTAAGCTAACCTGCTGCTCGCTGTAACTTGTAAAATGGCAACCATTTTTTTTTATCATTGCCATTTCCCCACTAGCAAATGTATACAGAGGAAACATTATTGTTCAATATGTATATCGATTACAGCAATGCAAATTTCCTCTCGTAACAGTCTGATACATAATACTGCTGTGAGTGGTGATTTCGATTAAGAGACGAGCCAAAGACGGCAGATAAAATTAGCCAAACCCCATTAAAAGTGCTCAGCATGAAGCTGATGTCACCAGAGTGCCTTTGTCACACAGCCAACACAACATTATCTTATGTCTTACATCTATTCTGAGAGAGAAACTAGTCCGTCCTGATTGTGTTCTATACTCTTCTCTGACATTTGAACAAGCTCTAGAGAGCAGAGTAATGCTTCATTTCACACCCCACATTAAGACAGTCTCCTCGCACACCGTGGACACACACCATGCACATGCACACGGAAGACAGGCGCTCACACACACACACACACACACACACACACACACACACACTCACTAGGCTCAGCCTCCTGATCACAGATATTGTGCACTACATGAGTCACTAAGCACTGTGCGCGGTGTGCAATGCATCGTGGGCTGGAGCTACGCCCACGCACATGCAGTCCCATACCTCTTGATCTCTCTCCTCAGCCTCTCTCTCTCTCTCTCTCTCATCATTTCTTCCTCTCTCCATCTGTCTCCATTTTCTCCCTCTTTTTACATGAAGGAAGTATGAGAGAAACTTACAGAGGCGATGCTATATATAGATCGTGGAAGGGTAAATGAATATCTAATGCTGTTTCCTCTTTTTTTTCCCCTCTCTACTGTACCTTTCCGTTCACTAACATTCATTTTCTCAGCTCCCTCAGTGTGGGCATCACTTGCTCCCTCCATCACCCTCCCTCCCTCCCATGTACCTTTCTCTTCCGCAGAGCTCCTTTGGTCCCTGGAACAGCCTCACACACCAGGCTGATGGCTTCCCTAGAGGGAGGACGAGAGGAGGGTGAAGCCAAGATGGTGACCATAGACAGCCACAGAATCACTGTTATTTTCGGGTTTTTTTTTTTACTCAGTTACTACTCATGATTATGTACTTTGCCAAGAACATTTTTATTTTGTTATCTTTGACAGCCATGCTAGTGGTTCTATGAGGCTGTACATAAGCACAGCAGAACTCTCAGCCAAATGTCATCATGCTAACAGTGGCAATGCTCCATGCTGATGTTAGCAATCATCACAGTACAGCTGATTTGAGCTGATTTAGAAGAAGATTTTATGATTTCTTTTAGTGGTTTCTAATCGTTAGGTGATAATTGAATATGTCAGGTCTTTGTATTTTTTATTTTATTATGGCTATTCTTAGTCTGGTTTGTTAATTACTTGACGGTTCAGGAATCCTTTGGAAATAACATATTGGATAGATGTACAGTAAATGCAAGTTCTTATATTTGTTGTGCTTGACATGCACTGTCTTGTTCTTTTATTGAATATAATCATTGCTTTATTTTTGGAATGTATTGAATAATTACCTGTTGCTGCAATCTGTTTGAATTTTTTTTGTTTATTAGTCTATTAGCACGAGAAGATAGGAGTTATCAATTGATACATTAAAGTTAAAATTAAAATTAATACATTTACCTCAAAGAAAAATAAATGTATTTACAGTGAGCCTGAACTCTACAGGTTATTAAAATGAAATCCCCTTGGCCACAAGAGACCAGAGTCAAGATTCAATATCCAGTGTAGAGTGTTTCATATGGTGCCATAGGGAATATTACAAATGCAGAGCACCTCTCGAAACCATGCAACTAGTATACAGCGCTTCACATTACAGAGTGACATCTTAAATTGTCTTTCAGATGTGAAGTGAACTGTTTTATCCGCGCTATCGTTTTCATGTAAAAGACAACAACATATGGATTAAATAGTGGCTAAAAATAGAGCTGCTTTGATGCAGTCAAATCAAATTCCCCCCTGAAAAGAAGTGAATTCGGTTTCATGGCCGAAACAGAAACGTTTATTTCTGTATCCTTTCTACGCGGATAAATCACACACAACAGTAGGTCCTTTCAGAAAGGCAAAATCTAATAATAGCAAGATCATGAGACATAACATGTTCTCTCTGTTTGTCTCTCTCTTTTTTTTTTTTGAGGCAAACAGAAACACACGTAGAGAGAGAGAGAGAGAGAGAGAGAGAGAGAGAGAGAGAGAGGCTGCTGCTGTGTGGCTAACGTAAGTCTGGACTGACTTCAGGAAGTCGAGCATAAAAGTGGACATGACACGAGCCGATTCACGGTTGGCCTTTGCTTCGCTGCACATTGGTCAATGATTTCAAAGACACACATGGAGTCACAGAAAACTCCATGCAAACAAATTGTGATAACAGGCACCTTAAATATAATCTAGATACATCAAATATCAAAATCCTGTTACTTTGTTATTATTATGCAGATTGAACCTTATTAATACTGAGAACTAATGTTCTGCTTGTAGGTATAAGTTTATATTTGCAAAAGAATGACAGAGAACAGTGATTTTTTTTTTTTTAAATAAGTAAATAGTTTTCAATACTAAACTTATGTAATATTAACCACTAAAACATTTGGTCACATGAAAGCTTTTCACTGACCAACTTACGCTGATAGTACAGTTGAGTTGATAAAAGGTTTGCTAAAAATAAATTTAGCTATTTTCTGTATTTATTCTTCATGTTCTCTGCTGTTCCTCTACTTTCATCTCTTAGTCACTAAAATCATTGTGTATCTGCTAAGTACACAAGTTATAAACAGACACAAACCCAGGTCATAGCATAGATATCATTAAGCTAACTTGCTAATGATAAAAACAGTATTCACCAAGTTCATTCACAACATGGCAAACCCATAATGTCCTATTCTTATAAGGTACGTTTAGAGTTTAGTCCAAAACGGATTTGAGCTCAAATAATATATATTGTATTAGTATATTTAGGGTTTTAGGATTTGGATTTTGGTTCAATAATCTAATATTTTAGACCTGGTATGGAATTTTTCTTTTAGACTGTCAAATAAAACCTCTAATAAATAATTTTAGATAGTTAATAATGATGTTAAGTCTTTATTGTGAACAAATACACACCAGACTTAAGTGTGTTATGTTTGAGTATCAACAAAAAACAGCATTTAGTGGCATCATTTTAAAGGTAGATTTACTGGGAGTTGTTTAAAAACATTTTTGTTAATCAAGTGAATCATGAAAAGTCAGAAGTGTTACCATACCTGGTAATTTGTGATCTTGTGTTGAAATCCAGGGATCTCATCGACCGAAGGACTTCTATACAGCCCAAATACTGGAAAGAAGAAATGTCAAAAGTTACATTCATAACAAGCACATCATCTTGTACAGAAAATATAAATATGCCTGATTTGTTTGCATTACCAATCCAAACTCACTAAATCCAAACATCTAAACATCTAAACATCTAAAAACAGGCACTAATTCCAGAAAGGAACAAGTTGACTGAACCAATCCATACTGGTGGTGTTTGACCACTAGGAGCGCTGTGGAGCAGTGTTTTCCAAAGAGAGGCCCCGCTTTGTTGCATCTTCTGCACATGCACGAGGACACACATGCCCAAAAGTCTGCACACCTTCCTGTGGCCCGTCGTTGGCAGTGAGGCCCAAAGAAGGCCGCTAACTAGCAAACATGGATGCAAACAATGAGGTATTATATACAAAAAAAAGAAGTAAAATCACTTTTGCAGATGTTTTATGAGGAAGGGACATGATTGTTCGGACTAACGGTCGCACACTATGCGTTTTGATTTGTTTGATTACAATAAAATTCCACAAGGTAACGTGGAAAACCAAATACAACCCATCCAACGACACACATTGTAGTGAGAAAAACAAATAACTTCAAATGTTTTGACAAATGTTAAGACATTACAGCGTTGTCTTCCACTGGGTCACTTCTTAATATACAGTCTGCACAGAACACACTGAGAATACATTCAAATAATAAACACTACACTGATCTTATGAATGGTTATATAAAGGGATGTGACTGGATATTAATTAAATTTAACTTAATTTATGATCCTTTCATCCAACCTTCCCAAATTGACTTAACTGTATCTCATCAGCAGATGTGTATCGTGGTTTTCTACTTTCTAGTTAAAAACCAAGACAACAAAGGCCCAAAGTTAATATTGCACAGACTGAGAACTTTTGATGCTGACGAGTTGTTATCGTTATCAGAATCACATTCAAAATCTGTCTGTAAACAAAACAGACATCCAGACACCCTAACGTTTACATTTTGAAGTTATTAGAATCATAACTTTCAGATTATGAGGCCCCTTCTGTCCAGTAAGCGTTTTGCAAGCACCAGCTAACAAATAAAAAATGTCAACATGATGTTTGCACATTTTTTATGTTATCTATTTTCAGAACACAGAGTTTGAAGTGCACTCTTCAGCCCCAAAATATATCTCACGATTCTAAAATTGGTGGAGACCTATTCTGAGCTCAACATGAAGATGTTTTTCTCTCATGCTGTACAACAAACAAATACATGGTTCACACAGGAAAACTGAACTTCAAATTATTTATGAATATCAATGGGAAGCCAGCTATGAAGAGGCCATAACTGATCCCAGTGAACAATACAACCTCTATATCGTTTCAGGTCCTTTAACGTGTACTGACAACTACAGAAACATACACAGTTAACTTTATAACAAATAACCTGAAACATAGTCATTATAACATTAGCTAGAGTTATTGCCTACTGGAGTTTTGATGTTATGGTCATGAATTTAAGTGTCTCTCTTATCATTTAGTTGCACTCAGGAGAAAAGATGTATCAAAACGTGTAGTTAGTCCATAATGTGTACTGTTGCTGAATTAGAAACGTTATATTAAACAGTCCAGTTGTGTGCAGTCTAGACAGGATATGTCAGGTCAGGAGGACAAAGCACTTATCCATAAATACCGCGTGGCTAAAGGTTAATGCGATGAGTATTAATAAATGTTGAATAAAATAAAAAAATGTACACAGAATAAGGACGAGGAACAAACGTGAAATAAATAAATACAAAATACTAACAAAGGCACAAAAAAAGATGGGCTTTATTATTTAGTTTTTTAGCTTTTTTTGCATATTGACATGGGCAAAAAGTGAGTGTAAAAAGTGTCACTGTCAATCCATGTCCCTTTAGAGTAATGGTGCATGATGCGCGAGGAGTGACCACATGACGCTAATTAAAAGTGCTGTGAGCACAACACCACATTGAACTCAATACACACAGGACCTCAAACCACAGGAAAAGCAGAGGGTGGGGGAGCACCGACCGGACCCATTTCCCCTCTCAGTGAGGATGCTTTCAGCGGCATTGACTGGACAAATAAGCGCTGCCGTCCTTAATGCAGTTAATGGAATGTCACGCTGGTCATAGATACTGTCGGCTTTGTTTGGGCAAGTGGTGGTGGGTGTCACATGATGGCAATCATAGTGTGTAACTTGATTTGGAATACAACACGTCACCGAGCAATCCTATCCAGTGTGCTCATCCAGCCCCCCAAAACCACCTTGTTGTTGTATGTGCAGCATTAATAATAATAAAAAAAAGATGCACACTTTACTGCCAAGTTATTGTTTCAGTGAAAATGGTTTGTTCCATTTTTTTTCATTCACTTTACACCTTGAAGAGCCAGGGCTCGGCATCATCACTCCTCATGCTAGTGACTCATTGCCGGCATGATGACATTCACAGCTCTCGTACTTGTGCGCCAACTTGTGCCGCTTTAAATGATGTATGAAGGCTGAGCAACGACAGCGTGAGATACGGCTGCAACGAGACAAACATGCACTGTATGTTGTTTTGCCCATTTCCACCATTTCACTGTCTGCGAGCTGAAACCGCCATAGAGCTCATAGAGATGCACAATGTACAGAATAACACATCACCATGGTTACAAAAGCATAACGCTGTGGGTCCACATACATAAGACAGGCTGTATGAATTGAAATGTTTACAGTATGCTCAAAATGACACTGATAATCACTGTTTTTCCTCTACTTTCCCCCCAATGTTAACCTCTGTATTTCCTGAATTATTCAATGCCTATTTTCTGGTTGCTGCTGCTGCACCTTCTGGTGGAGCCAACCTACATACGCCCACTCAAGGGCACGTTGTTATGTACCAATAAAACATTATCTCTCATAAAGCTATTATCCCCTTGCATGTGGCTGAGCTTGACTCATTGAAAGAAAAGCGAGAATGGAAAAGAAGGTGATGGCAAAAATGGAAACGAGACGACCAACCTTCACAATGTATGTCACTCCTGGGCCAGAGATCTTCTCGCTCGAGTGTAGCCATCCTCTGGAGGGTTTGATCACCAGTCCACCACCTCCACCTGGATTCCAGTCCTCTCCGCCGGGCGGGAGCTCGTCCAGCCTGCTCTTCTTGCTCATGCTGACGGCTGGCTCCAGCTGCGAGCAGGGGGTCGAATGAGAGGCCGAGCTGCACAGAGAGCCGCCCACACCAGAGGCTGCTGCCGCCGCCGCACTGGGGCTCGGGCCACCGGAGCTGCCTGAGCCCGATCCCCCACCCCCCTGCAGCTTAGACACAGCCAGGTCCTTGACGGCCGAGGGCAGACCCTTGATGCCCAGCAGGCTGCCTGAGTTGCTGAATTTCAGGCCGGACACCTTGTTGATGAGTGTACAGAGGGTGGTGACTCCATCTTCCAGGTGGTCAGAGCCGTGGCCGGCGGGGGTGCTGGAAGCGGTGGTGGTGGAGGAGGGCTGGACCTCAGCCGGGGGCGTGTAAGATGTCTCGGCTGCAGACTGGGGGGTGGCCGAGACCTTGGGGTTCATGGACAGGCCGTGGAGAAGCTCATCGACGGATGTTACTGACTCATTCCTGAAGCGGTTGTATTTGGTACGGTGAAGCATACCCTTCTCTCTCTTGCTCTCTCCCCTCTCTCCACCAACCGACACGCACAGCCTGCCTCTTTCACAAGTGTGCTGGCAGACGTGGCTGAGCCGTGCTGATTACCCTCTCCTGTAACATAGCAGCAGCGGTACAGGCAGCAAACGCCTTTTAGCAATCACAGGCCACCTGACTGTAATTTTCTCTATTGAGGTTACAGTGGTGGTTGTGTTGAGCTGCTGCTGCTGCTGCTGCTGCTGCTGCTGCTGCTGCTGCTGCTGTCGCCAAAGTCCAATCTACTTCTCAGTAAAATCCAGAGCTGCAATCCAATCCGTCAGATAGAAATATACAGACACAATCCATGGAAACACAGCATTGAGGGAGAGGGAGAAGAGGATGGAGAGGAAAAAGGTCTCTAAAAGGCTGCCAGTGTTGTGGTGCAGCTTGTTTGGTTTCCAGCGGTGATGCTGCTGCTGATTTCCAGCCTCAAAAATCCAAAAAGTAAGAACAGAGAAAGATCTATGTTGTCGATGATCACGGATACTGCGAGGGAAGAGCAAATACTCTCTACTGACTGCTGCCTGCCGGCTCAGAGCTAAAGCATGACTCACTGATCAGAGAAAACCTTCTCAACAAAAGGCTTGCTGAACACTGCAAATCACTTCCTGTCGGAGGGAGAAAAAAAACCTCCCACTTACAGCACACTAGAACCAATCAATTTTTAAATTCCCCAGTCTGATATTTATTCTCTTTAATTCTTTCCTTCTCATTTGTCTTTCTGAGAAAAGGAAATTAAGAATGAGAGGAAGCTTGATTTATTAACTTCGTAACATAATTATTGAGAATAATCAGCTTGAATTCAAGTTATACGCAATAAATATCCAATTAAAATGAATAAACTGCTAAAAGTTCAAATAAAAGGATGATACACACAATAAACGTATCACAGAAATTAAATGACTAGTGCAAATTAGCATCCATTTAATTGATAGCCACAATCCTGCAAGAATCTTTTAGCAAAATAGACAGATGTCTTTGTTTCAAAAATTAAATCTCTATTTAAATGTTACATAAAGATAACAATGAATGGAAAATAAATATCTATACCGTAAGTCACTGAAAGCAACAATACAGTAAAATGTTAGCATGACCGGAAATACGCAACATCATTAATATAATGTCCATGTTAATTTATAATAGCTGCAGAATATGGGAAGACATCACGCCTCAGTTATGTACTAAAAAAAACATGACTTCTTAAAATACATGTGGTTTCTGCCCAAAATATGAATAATCAAGCATTAATGCAAAAATGTATAAAGGATTTTTTCCATTAAATTTGTTTTGAAGCACTAATTCAGTATTCTGCAACAAAGGAATTAAAAAAATGTCACAACAAGGAAGCACGTTCAATCTCACAGCTTGTCTAAAATACCCAGCAATTGGTCCAGGTTGAATTACATGAATGACACAACTGAAAAAAAACACAATGCGAACGACATGTTTCTCAGGCAGATGAGTCAATGAAACAACCAAACGGATAACAGAAAAAAAGACCCACGAGTCTCCTTAAAACCAGCAGCAATGAAGCATCTTTGTCTCCCCGGTAGCGGAAAGCACACAGCCAGACACCATTCATGTAAAATGTCCTCAGGAGCATCTAGCAAAGCCGAAAGACTGACACTCATTCATAAGCAGCTTCCGCTCTCACTCTGCTGCAGATTTCGCACTGCAGTCCCTCCCAACATCTCTCTTTCCTGCCTGGCAAATATAGAAAAAAAAGAAAGCACGTCTGCCTTCTCTCCTCAGAAAAAAAAGGCAAACACAGAAGCAGGGAAGAAAAGGCAGGCCCTCGCAAATCAAAAGAGGAGGCAAAAAGATAGAGGAAAAGAGCAGAGGACGAAAAGCATGCAATATTTAGTCTTTTATGTGAATGAAATAGCAGGCTGGCATACCAATGTTTCTGTGAATGGAAGCAAGGCCTTTCTGCCTCTGCAAGGCAATCCCTTGGGATGGCATGGTCTTATCCAATGAGGAGCTGGCTGGATGACTCATTCAGAGGAGGCTAGCAGAATAGTGGAAGAGACCATTCCAGACGCAGGTGTACATTTTGTTTTCTCTTGACTGCCCTTTAAAAACGTTACGTACATCATCAGATATGAGTTGTTAGCATGATTCAATAAGCCAATGTTCTGTTTACAAAATAAGAAAACCGAAAAATATCCAGAAAAAATAAATTTGAAGGAAAGATGCCACCCCCGTGATTTTGATTGTCACCATTAACAGCTTTTTTTCCACATTCATGTGAACAGTTACCACCTACACATTTAATTAGCAATTTATTGTGTATATGCAAGAGGGCAGATCGTACAAATGTACTAGAACAACAAATGTATTTTGGATTGACAAATCTGGTCCACATATTGGGGCAACATTTGTCTTTTGAAAATATATAATTAGCATCCAATTTGATTTCATTATTAGAATGACATCCTGTATGCTAATGTTTTATATGTTCTTGTTGATATTTTAATAATTTATAATAAAAGTCCTCTGCAATTGTATTATCCTTTGAGATGATTCTTGTCTATAAGAAGAAAACATTTAAATGACTAGAACAAAGACAGACTACATCTTGTAAAATGTGTGTCTGTGCAATATCAAACAGCAGCAAAGGACTATAAAAAAATCACCATCTTGCAGTTGTATGGTGGTGTCTCGCGGTTATTCATCCTATTAACCCCAAGTCCCCCCCTAGGGGGGGACTTGGGGTTAATAGGGGGGAGGGAGAAGCCCGTCTAGAGGCCTTAGTGAGGTCTGTTCAAGTAGTCGTATGAACCCCAAATTAGTTCTAATACTTGTGGTATTTTATATGAATTTATATATTTTTAAATCAGAATTTTTTTAAAAAAAAAACTTTGATACCATATTTTGATCATAACTATGAACATCTAGCATGATCTGAGCATGATTTAGGCAAAATTCCCCAAAAATGCCACCTTGAGCGGCTGCCGAGTTTTTCCAGATGCATGCTTCAAGGCCTGAACAACAACCTACAGAGTTGTAAGACCCCTCTTTGTAAAAATGACAATAAAACAAAGGCATTGGCATGTTCGGAAGGAGTTTTAGTCAAAGAACGGTGTTGTTCGGTTCGAAAATGGAAAAGTTATAACCTTTATGCAAAAACATGGTCGGATTGGGGAATGCTGGGTACCCAACTGTTCAGAAGCTTCCGCTTAAGACGTGTGACGCGTTCTAAGAAACCTCCCCCGACCACGGAAGCCGGCGCAGTCGGCCACATTGGGATTTTTCCGGTACTAATATAGTACACACAAGGATTCTTAATGCTGTATTAGACTCCTACTAGCTCATAGGGTTACGAAGAGGTGTCTTTTATTGAAATCCGACTTTGTAAAGTGTACTTATTAACGATATAGTGAAACGTTACGGCCGCTGCGCGGAAGTGACGGCGAGGTTACAGGGTTTATGTAATTACATAAACTTAACGGTAAATTAAATTTTTCCTGAGCCGATAGAACTCTTCCCACAAGGCTTTACTGTATTTCAGCAATTTAAATGAAGTTGTAGGAGCTATTTACTAATATTTTAAGTTATTTTTCTTCACAGGTAGTATTGTTTATTTATAGTTGTTTACGTAGGTTTTAATTTGTTAATTGGGTAATGTTGTGGGCACCTGGGCACCTGGTGTACTTAATGGAGTAGGCGGGTACAGGACCGGGATGCACCTGGGTGGGCTTATGGTTTTTTACCAGACCAGACCAGACCAGACCAGCTCAGCACGTCACCAGCGACAGGCCAGCACGGGAGAGGCAGCATGGGGCGTTTTGTTTGTTTATTTGTTTGTTGATTATTTTGAGTTACAATAAATAGCAATCAAACCAGACTCCCGCATTGGACCCTGTATTATTTTGGCTGCGTCATTTAACATAACCTACGGTGCATCACTGGCTTTTGATATTGGTTTATTTTCTTTAATTTATATTTATTTATTTGATTTACGGGACAAATGGCCACTACAGAAGTTAATCAACGTTGTGGTTCCGGAGATCCTTTCCTTGTCCGATAATGGGCGCCGTGGGGCTTGGGGTGCAAATATATGTCACATACAGGGTTTCAACATTGTACATCAAAAATAATTCATGTGTGTATGATAAGTCTCGAACAGTGCAAGCTGATTCGTTATGCCTAAGGTATGGAAGCTCAGGGAAGTTAAATATTAAAGTAAAATTATTTCATCTATCCATTTTGTATTTGCTTATAAATAAAGCAGCAGGCTTAGGATGGTATTCTAGACATCCAGCTCCCCAGCAATGCTATCCAGCTCCTTCCAGGGAACCCCAGGCCAGGCGAGATATATAATCCCTTAAACTCATTATGGGGCTACCTCTGGGCCTATTACCAGTTGAACGTGCCCTTAAAACATCTAAAAAGAGGGGCATCGGGATCAGATGCCAGAACCACCTCAGCTGGTCCCTTTTGGCACGAAGGTGCAGTAGCACTACTCCAAGTTACCTCCGGATGAATGATTGTATCCGGGATCTCATACTTTCGGCCACTACTCAAAGCTCATGACCATAGCTGAGGGTTGGAACGTAGATGGACCGGTAAATTGCCCTCTTCACCACAACAGTCCGGTACAAAGACCCCATCAATACCTATCCATCTCCCACTCCATTTTACCTTCATTCGTGAACAAGACCCCAAGATCCTTCAACTCCCTCACTTGAGACCGTGACTTACTCTAAACCTGTTGGGTACAATCCACCGCGTTCTGACAGAACCATGGCCTCAGAGTTGGAGGTACTCTCATCCGGATCACTTCACACTCGGCTGCAAACTACCCCAGTGCGTGTAGGAGCCAACAAAACCACTTCATCTGGAATGAGCACAGGCACAATTCTGAGGTCCCCAAAACGGACACTCCACTCCTTGGCCGTGCCTTTAAATCCTGTGCACGGAAATAACAAACAGGATTGTGACAAGGGACAACCCTGGCAAAGGCCAACAAGGCCAAGGAACAGATGGCTCATAGCAAAGACCTCGGTATCCCATATTCCCGCAGTACTACCCACAGGACTCCCTGAGGGACACCGTCGTAAGCCTTCTCCAAGTCCACAAAATACATGTAAACTGAATGGGCAAACTTCTATGACCCAACAGTGCTGCCAGGGTCTCCGGTCCCCCATTTAAAAAAATATAAAATGGCAACCACCACCACAGTCCGCCACTCCACAGGCACTGTACCCGACTTTTACAAGACACTGAAGTGGTGCCAAAAAGGGCCAAACCAGCGGGTTCTCAGGCAGGTTGCCGCAACGACAGGCACCAATGGCCTCAACCTGACATTCACCTCAACCTGACATTCACAGTTTACCTTCATTACACGTTTGGGTTTACAAGGTCTGTCCGGCAGCCTCTACCGCCATCTGAGATCCAACTCACCACCAGGTGTTGATCAGTTGCTGCTCGGCTCCTCTCTTCACCCGAGTGTCCAAGACATAGCCCAAGATCTGATGATACAAACACAAAGTCGTTCATTGATCTTTGTCTTCAGGTTTGCTGGTACAAGGTACACTTATGAACTGTCCTATGCTCAAACATGGTGTTTGTTCTGATCAATTCATGACTAGCACACAAATACAACAAAAAGGCACCATTTGGGTTCAGATCAGACAGGCTGGTTCTCCCAATCACCCCCCATTGTTTCCCCATCCCATTTCTCCATCATTGCCCATGTGAGTGTTGAAGTACCCCATCTAAACTAAAGAGTCCCCAGTTGGTCTCAAGAGACTCCAAGAAGGCTGGCTACTGCTCGTGAGTATCCCCACCTCCACCCTGAGCCTTTCAACCTAGGCAACTTCGGAAAAGGCTTGATACCAGGCCCTCTCCGGAGTTTGGTTCCAGAACAAGTGCTATGCGGGGCGGTAAACTATATCCAGTTGGTACCGCTCATCCTCCTGCAGCAGCTCCGTTGCCTTCCTTCCTTAATAAAATTAGAACTATTAATTCTGTCAAATAATTTTCATTGATCCTGCCATATAACCTTATATATGGAGCTAACGCTTATTAGCTACAGCGGATACAATTGATAATCACGGACTAGATATAAGAAGTCTGCTTTTGTCTATAAAACCAATGATAAATACCTGCAAAACTAATGACATTAGCAACATCCTCAGCTTTACTTTATGTTTAGGGCTAATTAGCAAATATATTAACATAGGGTGACCAGATTTGAGTTTGTGAAAAAGAGGACACTTCGTTCCGGGGGAGGGGGGTGGAGGAGGAGAGAGAGGAGGAGGAGGAGGGGGGGGGGGGTAAGCAGTAGTGTGTAGCATGCCGTGAACTTACATTTACGTTGAGATCGGTCGACCAATGACAGTTCTCTCTACAGTCAGAGCTTGCACAAGAAGGTGGAACGTGAGGGAGATACCATTTCCAAAACTTGTAAGGGGGTAATAACTATTTTCCCGGACGTAGCAAAATCCCGGACGTTTTTGGAATCCCTGCCGGACGCTTTTTTTAGGTCTCGAAAAGAGGACATGTCCGGGAAAAAGAGGACGTCTGGTCACCTAATTAACATGTTGAAAACTATGAAACATCAACATGTTAGCATTGTTGCATTCACCCCTTTAGATCTGCTAGCATGGCTGTAGGTCAGTCTTAGTTTATAATAATTTGTAAACTCACATACATAACACCCTAAAACTGTATGATTCACCTCCACTATTATCTAAATAAGGTGAGAAAAGTCCTCTTATTACCCCTGAAAAGGGGTGCGGATATATGGCTAGCCTGCTTCAGATTACTATGTAGACATGGTAGTGTTCAGTGAACTGGTGCTCATAGATCCTGAGGCACTGAAGGCCCACCCACCGTTTCCCTGCCACTGTGGAGAGGAACAGAAGGAGGCTCAGTTGAAAAGAAAAGGTGGGAATATCTAGAACATCTGCTGCTGCTAGACTGGCCGTTGATGGCTGGTCACTGGGGGCGTTTCCTTTGCAGTAAGTAGTCTGCAGAGGCCACAGTGTAACTTCCTATAGTGTATGATCGGGTCGATCTGTGGACAGGTCACAGAGTGTCTAATGAATAACAAAGAAGATTATCCTCTTCCAATGAGATTATTCTAACATCTTCACAACCTACAAGTAAGTGAGTTTTCTAAATAAGAATACCTGACAACATAAGCATGAATGTGTCTTCCGCTTATTTCATATATGATTCATATTAACGAAGAACATTCACAAAATATACAACTCATCCTAATAATCAGCTAAATGTAATAGTTGTAAGAATAACTACTTCCAGTGATTAGGAACATAATGTTCTTTTGCAATCAAACATGTGATTTAACATCCAATTTTCATCTCAATCAGACATACATTAGGAGTGAATGGGAAAGGAGAGACAGGGGAAAAGAGCATCCATTGGCAAGGAAAGCGGCAGACACTTCTCCACTACTGTTGCCAGGTTACCAAAAACATTCAAAAAAGCAAGAGTTATTTTCAGACTAGCTAGAAGCAAAATAACCAATGTTACAGAAAGGGCAGACACAAGCAACTGGTTAAATCCAACCTCTTTTTTCATCAAAAAGTCCATTATTGCAGGACAGCAATGAAAAGCTCAAGATTTGGCTCATGATTTAAATTGTAATGTTTGAGGAGACTTAACATTCACAATAAAACATTCACATATGGTACAGATCACAATAGACTTAATAGCATATTGTTAAGTTAAAATGCAACATACATAATTACAGCATTTCATGCATTTGTCCTGTCAAATATATTTTTAATTAGATATTTTCTAGATTAGATACGATGCTTTTGTTAAAGCTTACCACTCTGTTGACACTGATAGAGGCAAATAGTGGAAACTTAAATAAGACTTTTTTCTTTTTTTGTGGATGGAATGAGGAGAACTGAATGGTCAGTCGGACCATCTACATTTTTATAGTGTTCTGCATGATGAGACACAGGAACACGACGTATACGATTGGAAATTGGTTCACACTCAGAAAACCAATATATGTTTTATCACGGGGACAGCGTGCCAGCTTTATACTAAAATAAATATATGTCCACTACATCCATTGACTGCCACTGGTTTTCTTTATTACTCCAACACTGCAGCATTCTAGCAGCCATCTACTTCTCCTCCTGTGAGAGATAGCCCCTCCCACTTTTATGACAAGTTATGCAATGATGGAAACAAACTGTTTACCCCAAATATCTATTCATATTATGTGGGCCAGGGACACCTTTATATTTGATGAAAAATAGAAATACAAAGTTACTCAACATTTGGTTACCATCGTGTTCACACTGAATGGAACTGTTGTCTTGCATCCATGGCCTAATATGAGGCTGTTTGTGACCACGACAACATTCCTGCCTGTGGTTATACAAGTGTGTAATGTTTCTTAAAAGCTCAATGTAACATAATAAAATGAATAGCAAAAGGGAAACAATATTGATAGCCTACTTGAAGAGAGGCGCGTGATGTAAGAATTTCCTGTGTAGACAATGTGTAGCCTTGAGAACTAATTTTCATAATCACGTCTGGGGCATCATTTGAGCTTTCTGTGAAAGGTTCACTTAAAAAGCGGCAGATGCAGCGGAAGTACAAGAGGATCATATACGTGTGTATGTAGCTCTATAGACAATCACCTTATAGTGTGTACGCATCCAATACATTTAAGTTAAATCACAATTTGATGCAATACATCAAGTACAAACTAATTTGCATTGTTTAATGTATGAGATGACCAGTTGACCAGCTGTCATTTACTGCCAAATATATGCTGAGCAAATTTTAAAAGTTGTGGTTTTTGTAATTGTTATTATAAACGCTTTGAGGTTCATTTATGCTCTTAAAAACTACAATTCCCAGAAATATGCTGTTTCTCCATTTCATTAAAGTTAGGAAAATATTTGTATGTTTTATATATATAGGCATTGAACACGTGAGACATTAGGTTTAAATATCTGTCACTGACTACCTTATATAGACTAGCTACACATAAAAAAGATGCGTATGCAAATTAGGAATTGTAAGCATAATTAATGTGTCTTACATATGGTTTTGATCCAGCATAGTTTCCTTGTGTAATGACATGTCTATTGCTCTCAGTGCTTGCTCTTCAACTAAATTAAAAGTAAATGTCAACAATAATCAAGACAATAGAATAAAACATATGTAAAAATAAGACAATGTAAGCAGGACAAATACACTAACTTAAGGACAAATACAGCGGTGCCAATGGAGCTCCTCATCAACGGGCCAAAGTAACCTACTTCTGAATGAAGGCATACCTTGAAGCTGCAAGATCAACAGTTAGCACCAGTTCATCCGGCCGCAAACTGTGCCTGTAAATGTGCCAAGAGGTAACGTGCACACTCAGGGCCGGCGATTGCTATTGGCGAACTAGACGACTGCCTAGGGCGACAAATGGGTTGGGGCGCCCTCACAGCGCACATTTCAGCACTGTGAGCAATTCGCGACCGGGGGTGACGCTGGCTCCCGCGAGCAGGGACCAAGACACGTCACATCAAAGATGTTCTATTACGGAGATGACAACAACTCGGCCAAAAGTCTGATTTTTTTGTCGCGAAAACGGGACGCTGATTGGCCAAGACTCGAAACGTCACATCAAATATCTTCTATTGTAAAGATGACTCACTCCAAAAAAATAAAATCGTTTGTGCGGTCTGAAAAATGTGCGCGATCTGAAAAATCTATTGCGCGGCCACTTTGACCGGCCCATGACATTTGCAAAAATGAAGCGGTCTAAACCATCTGGAGCACAGGGACGAAAACGAAAAAAGGAAGAAGAGGAAAAGAAAGTCAAGTATAGGTTTGTTCAATAAACATATTTGAAAAAAAAGAGTGTTTTGCACAATTTATGGAGTTAATTTAATCCTAACTTTGAGTGTGTAATAAATTATTTAAAATAATAAAAAAGAAAATGTTCTGAAACTATTCTGGTGTTTGTTGTCCATGCACCATTTATTGTTGAACAGCAATGTAGAATAGTAGAATTATAAGTGGGTGAAAAACTGCTATGCAAAGTAAAGCAGTTAAGTTAATATATGTCTCTTCAGTGATGTAAATTACTGTGTGTCTGTGGGGGGGGGGCGCAAAACTCAATCTCGTTTAGGGCAACCAAAGGGCTAGAGCCGGCCCTGTGCACACTCATAACATCTACGAACAGCTCATCCCGGGAAGTAAACGAGCGTCATCTGCTCTCCGTTGGCGCGATTACAAGGTGGTGCAGAACCTGCAGGAGACGTACTGCTCCTATTGCAAAAATGCCCTGCAAACTAATTCATGTTCTGGAGATGTCAAGAACAAATTGGTTAAAGTTCCAAATCGGATTATTAGTCTCGGGCCTACAACATGGGACATTAACTTAATTGTGTTATATTTTTCTTGGAATGGAGAAAAGCCCCTGGTGCACTGCTGCCAAATATTGACACGGGACGACAGAGGTCATGCACTCACTCGTCAGGAAAGACTTTGTAGCCATTGTGATCTCCACACATCGGTGGCTGAGAGACAGTGTCAAGCCCACCTGAACGTGATAGTCGTCTCAAAAGATCATCTTTTTTTGCTTTATAATTGTCAAGGTATGGCATGAATGTAAATAAATGATACAACACGTTTTTGTTAGGGCTGTATTTGTCATAAATATTAATACATATTAATACAAATCCCAGACGCATGTACATATCATGCGTCTGGGATTTTCAGAAAATAATCAACACACTATTTATATTTTCTGATCTGTGTTTAATGATATGGGGTTTGCTTTAGTTCCAGGAATTGTTTAAATTCAGTAGGAAGTCTTGTGACTTCATGTCAGATTTAACGTGTTAGGAATTTATTAACTACATAAAACAGTCAACATGGCTTTTGTTACCGTTATTGTGTAGAGATTACATTTTTAAATCATTATCAGACTATGCCTATACTAAACATGATATATTTGATAAATTGACCCTCATGTTTTTTCTTTTCTTCCTTTTTGCCTGTGCTCCTTTACTTGGACACACGAGGGCGATGTGACTCCAGTTGTGCTGGATAGCATCACAGAGCTACTGGAACTTTTGCCTATAAACATTTATTTCTCAGTTGCATTTTTTTTGTGATACATCAAGTGTCTTGTACTGAACGTTTTTATCTGATCATTCCTAGTTTATTCAGAATACAATATTAAATGCCCTTTTGTTTAGAAATCAGTGAGGCATAAACAGCAGGTAAGATCTATAACCTACATTTAGAAAGAACATGTTTTCAGTCAAGGATTATATTCTAACTGTATGAAAATGTCATAACTGGCTTCCAAGGAGAAATGTACGGCGGTCGGTCGGTTAATAATTTAGATGGTAGAAAGTGTTTCTGTGGAAAAAGGCTGACGAGTGGCACTCTAGTTCAGAACCCACAGGACTTAGAACTTGTTTATAAAATGGGTGAATCAGGTCTGTACATATTTAATCGGTCATCTGACATAGAAAGTGTGTGAACATGCTTCATTCAAACAGGGCAAAGATAAAACAAACTCAATTTATTTTTTGCTTCCGAGGCCAACGGGTAGTCACATTTTTATTGTGAACAACTGCAGACAGAAATCAGTAAAGTGCACACCGTTAAACCCAATGCGAAGGATGGCTTTTTGGATGCTTGGGTTTTTATCAGAGATATGCTGTGGTTGAAAATAACCCTACTTCCCACGGTAAACTTCTCCATTCTTGCAATCAAAAGTCTTTTGACTGTCTGGAAGGAACAAAAAAAAAAAAAAACACACTGTATAACCTCAAGTGAACATCTAAGACCTTGGTCAAATAAACCAAACTATTTTACAGGCCACAGATGCTGCATCACTTACACATATAGATCAGTGCTCCCCATACACCATCAGTGTTTTTGTTCCATACAAGCACTGCTTTCAGGATGTTCATTTTTATCAATAAAAATAGAAATAAATGCATATTCGGTGAAAAGGCAGCACACACATCCTCCGACCGATGACCTTCATCTACTTGTCAGCTTTGGAAGGAGTCCCAACACAGTCATCACAGCCAGGTGAGCCCCTCCCCCACTGCAGGTCGGTGTCGTGAACTCTCCATCAAACTCCTACGTAAGAAGTGACACCGTGTGTGTCAGTGTCAAAGGTATGGTCCACCTGGGCTGAGTGAGGACCGTGTTCACAACCAGATTCAGCCGACACAAGTGACGCTCGCGACGTCTTCACAGAGCTCAGTGGCCATCACAGCTTTCCTGTGGAGGGAAACAGAGTAGGATGTAGGAGTAGAGGAGGAAGTTCAACTAGCCTGGTTGTAGGTCTCTGAGTCACTGCACTCATCGCCAGTTCCATCAGTAATTTAAATAATAATGAAAATAAAAAAGATAATTCAGTCTGTTTACCATTTGGAAACTTGCATTGAGGGCGCTTGCATGTTCTTCTATTCAAACTAGCGCAAACTTGTTGCATGCAAGTAGCACATTTTCATTCAAACTTAAGAGAGTGAATGCGAGACTTGAAACTTAATGTAGGTTTATCCAAACGTGTTCATTACAGGTACAGATGGGTGATGAAACATTCCCTTAATGATGGAGACGGAGTCCTATAAATATATTTAATGACTTACTCTCAATAACAAATTCAGTAAGTTTGGTGAAAATTGTCACAAGATTTGTGCATGTATATTTTAAAGAACCCTTTCGTAATCCTTTTAAAAAAGGAACATAAAAGTGTTTTGTTATCAGAGCTCAATTAGCTGAGTGGGGTTAATAGATCACGAGGAACAGAACATGTGTTAAAATGTAATGCAGTTAAATGTGATGGCTAAAAGCAGTTCATCCCCCAAAACTGCAGGAATGGATAGTAATTGTGTTAAATAAGTGCGCCGTTTAAAAAAAAAATTAAACTTTGACAAACACCTCATTCAAGAACAAAAAAAAAAGTATAAAGTTAATTTGCAGAACAGTAAAACACTATTTCAAGGAATATAAATCAGCTGGCTTTAGCTCTGTGTACCTAATTATTTGCCCCAATAAATCTGGACTTCGCACTTCTCCAGTGCTGAAAAAAATAAATAGCAGAGAGCTCAAAACTACCAAACACCAAACATGCAGGCGGATTAAAACGGGTGCACATGTTGAAAGTCGACCTGGGACAGTAACCATTATAGCGTTGTGAGAAAACACACTTGCATGCATTAACATAGACCTACCCAGGCCTTTTCCCATCTTTTGAGCAGTTGCTCGTGCTCTGAGAGTGCACCTCTCCACTGGTTCAAATCCCTGGATGGAATGCTCTCCTCATCTGTCAAATAATAACGTCTTTTATGGAAATAATGGCAGTGGCATTGCTGAAACCAATCCCAGGCACTCCATCACCTCTCGACATGGGTTACTCACAATATACCTCACATTTTGGAGACCCTAGCGGTTTTTAATGCTCAAAATACTTATAGGCAAGGTACACACATTTTCACAGCCATACAAGCTTCAGGTCCAGATACCTCCAATAGTGAGGCGGAGGTCCACCTCAGACATGTCATTTCCCGAGCTGGCCTCAGCGACACAGTGGTAACGGGCGTCCTTGATCAGCGGCCCCTCTCGGAGCCAGCTGCTCACTAGTACCTCCCTCTGGCCCACCGGCCGGCGGTACTCCATTATGGGGGTGTCCAGACTGTGTCCATTTATTAGCCAGTGAATGTGCATATCACTGGGACCTGAGGGACAGAATAGGACTTCATGTTGATCTCCCCCACCCCAATGGTCGAGACACTGACACACAGACGTACTGTACGTACGGGATATGGGAATAAGTGCCTTTGGTAGGTCCATTTGTGGCAGTCAAGATTAGAAGTGTGATGTGATATATATATACTGTATATAGTCACACACATATATACACATATACACACACATGCAGTGTAAAAGTATGCCTGATCTTATCTCTCATTAAGTGCATCTTGAACTGATAAAGCTAGATTTTTCTGAGCAGATATAGTTTACACAGAATTCATATAATTTGATTTAGTCAATGAATTAATGATATGTTTGGGGTTTATATCTTCAGTATATGCAACAGGATCCTAACCTTTTGGCCACTTATCGTCAGTAACAAGTCCACATTTCTTTATAAAAAAAAGAATGATGCCTTTCGTCAAAAATGTAACAAAGCCAGCCAGTGTTGAAAACAGTTGACAAGATTTATTTAGCCTCCCTACCAAGAGAAATAGTCCCAAAACGTCCCCTAGATTTATGTACATCTTCAAATGGTATTTGTCCATATATACACACACAACTATATTTACAGTTGTTTACAGGCACAAAAATTATCCAGATAAAGTACTAAGATGTAAGACATTCGACTCTCCAATAACACCCTGGATAAAAAAAAAGAAGTATCTTTTCGGAATTTTACAGGTTTTATGTCAGACGGTTACATAATACTATAAACAAAACTGTACCTTTCATTCACACATCATTGAGAATTGTGGGACAATCAGACCACTGAGAGGTTGACAGTTCAATATTGTACCGTGTCTCTTTTTTTAAACATTCACTCAGGCATCTCACCAGACACCTAAAATGGAGAGGAACAGTTCTCCACTACGCCTTGAAGCAAAGGGACAGGCTTGTTATAAACCGATTCAAAAACACACAGACACACACACTCTTGGTGAGTTTAAGTTTGGGAAATGGTAACATGCAACGTGCAGAAAGAAAAAGAGAAAGAGTGAAATGGGCAGGGTTAAAAAGTGAGAGGAATGGATTTCCAGTTCGGGGGGTGTGAGCCGAGTCAATGCCGCCGACACCACTCACCCAACGCCAGGCAGAAGAGCAGGAAGGCCTCCTGGGCATGAACCCCCCAGGCTTGGTCCTTCAGCAGGGGGGGCAACAGTCTCACCTCTGCCTCCCGGGCCTCCACAATGTGGGGCTTGGTGGAGGAAGAGGTGGAAGAAGAGGAGGAAGAGGAGGAGGAGGAAGGGAGGGCAGAGGGAGTGCTACTTCCAGAGGAGGACATGGAAGATGAAGTGTCGACGGGAGAGGAGACTGTGAGGGAGGGAGTGATGGGAAGAGAGAGAGTATTGAGGAAAACAGGAAGTCTAAACAAGGGGAGACATGCAACACAGAGAAGAGGGAGACTAATGGGCTGGGAGTTGAAACAAAACTACTTATTTGCTGTAATAAATAAAAATTAAAAAAATGAGGATGATCACAACTACTTACACAATAGACAAAATGTTATTACCACAGATACGACTCATCTTAAATAATTCTCTGAAAATGTTCTAAGACTGAAGGCTTGATTAAAAAATAATAATACAAAAATATTTAGTCGTTTGCTGATGTTTGATATTATCAACCACCTCGTCATAGAACAGATTTATGTTATTAACAGACCACGAGGGGAAATGACTAGTAGAGGTTAATACACAGGACCGTCAGAGGTGTAATCCACGTAGGAATGTCGACTTCACAGGAAGGAAATTAAATTAAATTAAATACAGAGAAACTCAGTATTGTCCCTCAGACAACACGAGACAGTGGTTTGAATTCTTTCAAGCATTATTCTATCATGCAAGTGGTCGCTTTTTTTGTTTTTTTCTTCTGACCTTCCACGTCACTGGGTGAGATAAAGGCCCCCGTACCAGGTGAAGCAGATGGCAACACCGTACAAAGCTAGGTTATATAACGTGCCGAGCAAATCTTCCCTGAGAAATTACTCCAATGTTGAAGCATTGACCCAAGTCCATTAGCCTACAAAAAAAAGATGCAAAAGCTTCAAGAGACTATCCCCCCCCCTCCCCAGGCTGTACAAAAAAACATGACTCCAATTTGGAAAACATCAAGGTAACTTACCAATTTGGTAAACAATGTTTCCAATTTGGAATTTAAGAAATAGCTTTTCTTGCTGGACTAAGCTGAGAGGGTGTGCAGCTTCTTTAAATACAGTTTTATGCTTTATCATCATAAACCCTAGACCAGACAGGAGTTAAATCTCTACAGGAAAGTGGGACGCCTGACGCCTTGTGATGATAAAAAAAAAATGTGATTCTGTTCACACATACTTTCAGAGAGAGGAAAGCACTTAGACTTGCGAGTTGTGGAAAGATGCTGAGACGGGGCGTGACCCGATATCGATAGTCTCTGTGCTGAGAGAAACAAAAGCAGGGAAGAGGCTTCTGGCTAGCAGTAAGGTTCATCTGCATCAGCGAACTGGATGGGCTGAGATTCACAGTCCACATCGAAGGGCTTCTCCTGGGACGGGCTGTCGCCTCCAGAAGTGCCAGACGGGATCTGACCGTTGCCGCACTCCGGCTCGGTCTCGTACCCGGTGTCGCGGAGCGCCCGGACGTTTTGAGTGGTTTGGCTGCCGTTCTGCGTCGGTTGCTCCGTCATGTTAATCTTATCAGCCGCAGACGATTCCATCAGACCCGCCTCGCAGGCCCGATACTCGGGCTGATGGGCGCTCTTGTGACTGCCCAGCAGAGCAGCTCGCAGGCGCAGGCAGGGAGCCGGAAGATACTGCATGTAGCAGTTGTACGCCAGCGCCGCCAGAAAGAGGAGGAAAAACAGGAGGAAGAGGAAGAGGAGGGCGGTGCTGTTGTTGTGCTGCAAATACTCAGCCGCTGGGTCCCGGCTGTCTGGGCGCGGCGCGTTGGAGCTCGGGAGAAGATGCAGCTTGGGCTGGAACTTGATTGTGCTGCTGGGCGGCGGCGTTAGTGATGAGTCAGTTTGGGGTGGGGAGGTGAATTGGACTGTGGCTGTGAAGCTGGGAGGGGCAAGGGCCGACGTTAGTAGGGCTCTGTCTGGTTTACCATTACCTTCAGCTGCGCGTGTGCTCGATGTCTCCTGGCCGCCGAGGGTGGCGGTCACGTGGCCCGCCTGCTGTGGGGCTCTGAGCGGGAAGTCCAGAGTGAGGACGTATCCGGCCATGAGGCGGCTGAAGTTCTTCCCAGCAGCCGGGGCCCATTCCACCGACCAGCACTCGTAGTGACCCTGGTCCTCTGGACCCACGCTGTAAATGAGGAGGCCGTTCTCGCCTACGAGGTGGAAGCGAGAGGCCTCGGTGAGAGCAGAGCCGTTGGATTTCCACATCACCTGGGCGAGGTTGGAGTGTCCCAGGCACGGCAGCTCGGCAGAGCTGCCCGGTTTCACCGTCACGCGCTGGTAGTCCTTCAGAAAGGGACTTAAATCTGAGAGATAAAAACAAAAAGGAAAGTAATGACTTCTGGGCCCAGTGGGAGGTTTAGTGTCCAGCTCCCAACACGTGCAATAGAGGGCAATCACACAATGTGCCTTATATTTAGGGTGTTTAAAATTGTGATATTTGATTTCCACTCGTCGTCTCAACTCAACTATAGCCATGTAGATTAACACACCGCATTAAAGTTATTATTATTATGACAATCAGTATCCAGTGTTTTTACGCTGTCTTTGTTATAAAGCTTCTTTATTCGGCCGCATGTGAGCACATTGCACCGTACCTGATGGACACTTGTCTGCGTCACCATTCAGGCTCTGGATGAGCTTCCTGAAAAAAATAACAAACAAAATATTTAGACCGAGACAGTAAAGCAGGTCAAACTGGATGGAGTATCAGTTGAGAAGCCTCTTGATGGTGGTTTTGCTTTTGTTATCCAGTGTAATAATGCATGAGCAGAGTACCGGTATGTAGAAGAAGAAAAAAAGGATCACCTGAGCTTTTGGCTGGGAGCATCAAAGATATTGACACAGGCAGCAGCGTGAGGGTCCCAGGCACAGTACGGGTCCCGAGCCAGGATGCAGTCACCGCAGGACAGATACCGGCCACAGAAGGCTGTGGGGGACTGGACCACACCCGAGTCTGAACCAGCGTACAGGGACCGTGTCTGTGGAAGCACAAGGTTGTTCACATAAATATCCTTATAACTTGATTTATAATTTTACCATTATTAATTTAGCTACTTTCAAAAAGGTCACAAATATAAACCCTAAGCTACACAAAAGTCTACAAATCACTTAAAAAATAAATAAATAACAGCAAACTGGCTGCCTGCAATGGTTTTAGTTTATCGCAACATAAAGGCCTGTCGGTGTCATGTATTTCTGTATTTCTAATTATTGTGTCTCTTTGTAGGGTTTGTCACTGACCTCCGAGGACAGCAGCAGGTTCTTGATGGACTCAGAGTTCTTCAGGAGCTGGATCTCCTCGACAATGTGCACTTCTCCTTCATACACCACCGACTTGTGCAGGACGCCCTTATCTAAAGATGAGAATGGTCAAATGTAAATTATTCAGCCGATGCAGAAATGGGTCTCTTTAAAACAAACTATTACACTACAGGATGTACTGAATGATTCAGTTAACTGGCATCAGCTATATTCAGACGGGTCAGTTTCCTTCGCTTGTTTGCTTGACTATACTATTCTATATATACTAGAATACTAGTACTATATATAAAAAAAATCAAAACCATCATAATAGTTGTGATGCAGGGGTATTTTTTCTTAATGCAGAGCTATTTAATGATATAGTATTGAATATCCTAGTACTGGGGAGCACAACATTAATACAGATTCAATGACTCAGATCAGCATCATGTCGACTAAACTTGAAAAGCACAACCTTATATGTAACAATGTGCATTATTAACGGATGTGTTCTTACCCGTTCCAGTGAAGATGACGTCATAAATGTTCCTATCGAGTGCACGGACCCTCTCTACAACAATCTGAGTGTAGTTGACGTCTTTGGTGATGAGGCGAGGCCGGTTGCCGATGGGTAGGACGGGGTCCTCCAGCAGGGGGTGGTCCTTAACAAACTGGAGGGTCTTGTCTGGCAGGTGGAGCGAGCTGCTGATGTTCTGCCGCCGCATGAGGTTGTTAATACACTGGTGGAGGAAAAAACGCAGACAGGAGACATTCAATCATTTATTCTTGGAAAGTATATTCACATCTGTTTACTAAAAAAGAAAAAGACATTCATTTTATTTAAATTCCTACAATTTTTCCAAGTATTCACACCAAGCTGAGCTCAGTCTTAACTACTGGAGCGGTGTGCAAGGTACTTACTGCTCCAGGACGAGGAGACGGAGGGATGCCGTTGTACCTGACCCACTTGGTCTGGGACTGCTCCACTGTGGCCTTCTGCATGTACTTGCCCTTGGAGAAGACTTCTTCCACAGCTGTCATGTTGTAAGCGCACACTGCTGACAAGCCCACGTTACCCCTGGGAGACAGGGAGAGAAGTGGGGGAGGGAAAAGAAGTTAAGGACCAGCCTTATATCGAAAACTTTTCCTTTTGTGACTCCAACTGATCCAACTTCTCAAGATCGTTACATCACTGACCACTGGGAGGTGAAGACCCCGTAGATGACGGTGTCTCTCCAGTCCGCCCCCTTCAGGATGAAGACATCATGTACTACGTTGAAAACAAAGTTGAGCTCGGGCATGGAGCACACCAGCTTGGCTTTCAGGAAGGACGTCCATTTCTTCTGCAGGGTGCGCTGCCCCCCGAGGTCACCCTGTGGGAGAGAGGGTTATTAGTGTGTGGGGAGAGGCGGAGGAAAGAGACTGAAGGGAAAGGGAACGAGGAGGAGGAGGGAGGGGGAATGGCTGCTGTAAGATTGTGTGCAAGGGCTTAATTTCCACTGGGGGTGGGGGTGAACAATCACCATTACTTTTCAAAATTGTATTTTTGCTTGAGCCACCTCCAGATATTTACCAGTCGTGAAAAGCAATAAGTGCTACGAGTGTTTGGCAGACTTATTTTGCCCTGGTGTTTTTCGGGAAATATCTATATTTCCGTTAAATAAAAGATGCTAAAAAGAAGCCAGATCTGAATGTCAGTTAACGACGTGACGGTAAAGCACCCAGCGCTTTGTAGCAAAGATGCAAATAAAACATTAATATTCAGAGTATCATAACCATTTGTATGAATTTAAGGTCAGTTAGTGCATTAGCAAAACAGGTTTACATAACATTTACATATTTTGTCATTTAAATACAATTTAAAAAATCATTATATAAATATATACAGTATATTGTTGTTTATGTCATTGTGCCCCTCCAGTGGCGATATGAGAGGGGAACCTCCAAAACTTCAGACATAACAGACTTATGAATATCCCTGAACAGTAAAGATCTTTAAATGGGACATTTTGCCTACTATTTTATGTAAATATTAATTAAATAGATTATATAAAAAATTATTTTGCGGCAGATTTGATATATATTTTCATTGGGACAGGATGCAAGCAACAGCATTTTAGATTATTTTAAGTCCAGTGGGTTGGTGCATGACACAATAAATGCCTTACTAGCTGACTAACTTGATTTGTAGCTTGATACGAGCTCAGGTGAGAGATTCAACATGATAGGAGGCCAACACAGACAGCAGGTGGATACGGGCTGAAGAGGGATGCTGCTGGGATGTGCAGATGGTTCATGACGTGCACTGACCTTACAGACGCGCGCCACCCTGGGGATGAGCAGCTTGCCAAAGAATTCGTACTCCACCGACACCTCCGTGAAGAAGTAGTAGATTTTATCGTCTTCGCCGTCTGCTCGGTTTCCCCCTTCACTGATCACGTCCGCAAAAACAAAACTGGGCTCTGCAAGGAGAGCAGAGAGAAAGGTTTCGGTAAAAGGGAGCCTCATAAGGACAATTGACCTGCCATTGTGTAACTGCTCCTCAGGGTGCTATTACACATAATTCAGCAGAAAGCTTTAGAAACGCTCCGAAATCCAGACACTGGAGATGACCCGATCAAGATATTAATAATAAGTAGAGAGTCTGATCTGATGCATATCATTACCCAAATATTGATTAAATATATATCTGCCAGACTGTAATAACAGCTGTAGACTACTTAATCTGAAACACATTATTTTTTATGAGCTACTTGATCCAATTACTGGAGGTCCAAAGGTTGAAAGATATTAAGTTTATGAGCTTCAATTATTGATATGATATGATTGAAAGCTAAACTGGAGAATTCGACTCCTGAAACTGACGCAACGATGAGAGAAGACGTATCGGTCAGTCCACATACGTTGTACAGTGTTGTTACAGAGTGTCATTTTACTTTATAAACAATCACATTGATGCCTGACATCAAGTTACTCACATAATTCACATTAATTAGCGGCAGATGAAATTACATTTTTGTCATTTAAAGTGCTGAAAGGGACGGTCAGCGCTCCCTGAATGTCCTGGTGAGCAAATTGCTCCTGAGGACGATGTCTAAAAAAGGGAAGGACGGGCTGCAACACTGGCAGGCCGAGGTGGACAAACACAGACGAGTAAAGGAAGGACCAACATGGCCCCGATCAGCACGAATACCGATCCTACGGTTTGGTTCTCGACCTTCTCTCTCATCCATTACTTTATTGACATTAATTCATCACGTATTGATTGTCCCTACTCACCGTTGAGCCATGATGTGGAGTACTCCGTCCTCAGCTGGGACTGGGATGGAGAGTATCTCGAAATAATCGGTTCACTGCCTAAGAAGTTATAAGCCGTCCCCGAGTACAGTTCTCCGTCTGATAGAAAAGCAGGGAATGAAACAAAACAAGAAAAAGCAATTTATTGTCACGCAATTCGGTTTAGTCTCCCAAAATAAGAGATTATTGGGGATTATTGTGCTTTTTTGTAGCAGGGCTGACAACCAACAGAGCTCCGACGTGAACCGATTTAAAACTGGCCCCAACTCACCAACCATGACAGTGGTGAAGCTCTGCGATGGGTCAAAGGAGCACTTTCCCCGGCCGTCTTCAGGTCGACCGTCCAGAGAAAAGTCAGCGAGGTTCTGAAAGGAGGAGTTCAAGATCACATTTCAGTTGGCGGTTGCAGCGATGACGTGTTTATTTTCTGCAGCGCGATGTTTCCAGTGAAGCGGGGACGGAGCGTTGACCTACCAGGTAGTCACACTGAGGTTGGAACGCGTGCGTGCCGCAGACATACAGCCGCTCATCGTCTACGACTTGGAGCACTCTGATGTAGTTGAGGCAATCTCTCTGCAAAGCAATTGATGAGCAAAATAAAATACACTTGTTTATTGTATTGACACTAGAAAGAGTGATTCTGACACCATCTAGGTGAAGAAAAGACAACAGTCACAGAAATTATTATTATTATTATTATTATTATTATTGAACGAACCTCTTTTGATTTTCCTTTTTGCATGCACATCACCATGGGGCTTTCTGCAACGGTCCATTGAACCTTAAAATATATATATATATTTTTAAAGAAAATCATTATTTAAATGCAACATGTTTTTCCCTGTTAGAAATCTCATTTGTATTTTTGGTACCTTGTTGTTTTTGACTGTCACATTCTTCTTGCTGAGCTCAAAGATGGCCTCCCTGGCTCCCACATACAGTGCATCTCTTTTCTCACTCAGCAACAGTGTGGAGTAGTTGAAGATCTCCGGCTCTGAAAACTCCATCAGATCTAAATCTAAAGCACAAAACAAAAAAACAGTTGTATTCAATATTGAGCATTTTATTTAAAAGCTGCTTTAACCAATTAAAGCAATAATCACGCTTTAACAAAAAAGGTAAAACATGTAAAACACAAGTTTCATTAGTGTAGAGGATGAACCCTCTCGAGACATTTGCCTCACTGAGAGCGCATCGCTCTTCATAGTGAGCGTTGTGAATGATGGCAGACCCAGTGGAGCGCTTGTGTCTGGCTGTGCCAGGTGCAAGTGGGTTCGGGTTGCAGGTGCCTGAACATAAACACCACAATGAGGAAAGCAAATAGCCTCACTGACTGACTGAAACCGTGCCACAGTGAGCGGAGACACTTTGTCAAAAGGCTGAGCTGTACTGGTTCTCACACAGCGACTGAGTTACTGCAGCTATTTGTGTAGATGGTAGCATGCAAACAGAACGTCCGCCTGACGCCTCAGGGCTCTAACTTGAGAGCTGTGGTGAGACTGAGTTTTGTCTGAGATACATTTAAGAAAGCAGGTGTCCCCAAACTACACTGTGAACCGAGAGTTGAAAGAGTTTTGATACGTCACAGAGATCTTATCCATCCGTGTGGTGGGGAGGCGTGGCTCTCCGTGCACTGCTAGTGGAGCAACTGAACTTTATGTTAGTGTCTCATGATTTAAGATTCAAGATTGTGTCGGCTCATAAATACCAACTCGGTCATGAGCGTGACTTCCTAAATTGAGTGTCGGTAGACTGTTACTCAAGCAGGGTTTCGATTTTAATCAGCACAGCGATTTCAAGAGAACATTTACCAGAAATGATTTACATTTCTTAGGAGGGGATTTAGTGTAAAGAAGAAACAGATGTATACTTTAAAACAAAACTCTAATAATACCTAATGTATTAAATATCTGATTAGTTCGTTGTAGAAAATCAATTGATAAGAGAAGCAAATCAATAAAACTTTGCAATTCAAAGTTACCAAAGCCAGAATTTATATTTTTACTGCATTTTATGGCTAAATTAGGCTATTTATTATCAGCAAATATTTTTTATTTTTACCTAATGAATGATCTAGTTATCCAAACATTATTTCGTTCAATTGTGTAACACCTTATCTTATAGTTACTCAGAAATATTACCTCTGAAATCTCATATATATATATATATATATATATATATATATATATATATATATATATATATATATATATATATATATATATATATATATATATATATATATATATATATATATATATATATATATATATATATATATATATATATATATATATATAATGACTTCAAGTCTTACCCTGGTGTCTCCAGGAGGTCCGAGGCACAGCGTGGGGTCCGTGGGTGGAGACCTCCAGGAGCAGCCCCAGAAACACTCCCAGCACGCCGAATCCCATATTGGACTCTGGTAACTTCGGAACTGTGAAGTTTCCTCTGCAAGACAAAAAGTAAACGCAAAACACTAAAACCGTGTTCATAAAGATGTACGTTCTACAGGGATGTAGGCATGACTGGTTCCTCGCAGGCTGATATCTTATCTTGCGGCACACATGCTAAAAAAGGGGGCAGGCATCAAATCCACTTCCCTCATTCTGAAAGCTGGCGGACTGATTCATCCTCTTTTGCATCGCTTAGTGGGTTAGTAAAGCCAGCACACTCATCTTCTTCCATTGATTGTATTGAAATATTTTGGACAGAAACGGAACAATATTTTAAAAAGCACTCCGACAATAAAAGCATTAAAGCAAATGTACCAACTGTGAGCTGGCTTCAAGTATTCTTTTACATAATATATGACCGTCAGTTAAATATCTGTGAAAAATGGCCATCACAATTTTGACACTGGTATTTTAAATACCAATTGATGAGTCAATTAATTGAGATAATAATCTGCAGATTAATCAACAACAATTGATGCCACCTTTTTGTATTACTTTTTATTCATGTGCTTTACTCATGTGGCTTTTCAAGTCAGTTAGCAGTCAGTTGCAAAAGTCACCTATTAATCATAAACTAATGCTACTCATGTCAGTTCTCTTCTTTACACCACAAAAAAAAGGAAGTTCAGAAACAACTCCGACAATTGTAATTGTGATACTTTCATTCCCGTGGCCAGCTTAAAGCTTTTTGGTGAATGGCGGGTTGTGTTTGGATCTCGGAAACATTCCAGAAATGTAGAACAACAAAGATGGATGGCTGTGAAGTTTCATCTGAATGCAGAATCAGACGGTGGGGAGGAAAGCACATGAGCTCCTGAACTAACATGACTTACAGCAGCTGAATAACACACACTCCTGTTTGTGAAAACTCACCTGGTGCAATATTATTACGTATATTACGTGTATTTACGTGCAATACGTTTAAGTACTTTCTATTCAGTCTGTATATTAATATTCTTCTCTACTGTTTTACTGCTTATATTTATTTATATTACTTGTTTCTATTGTATTATTCTTTTATTCACTTGTGAGCAAGGCTGCTGTAATCCTGTAATTTCCCCACTGCGGGACTAATAAAGGATTATCTTATCTTATTTTACACCTTGAACACTCTGGTGTGCACATGAATGTGTGTGTTTAAACTCCATTAACTGTGCAGTTTATGTTGTGCGTGTCATGACCACTGCGTGACACTTCAGTTGATGTTGGCATAATAAGGCTTAAGAAAAAATCCCCCTTTTTTGTAAATGTATTATTCTGTGCCGCACCATTGTTTAAACACAGTAGTAGGTGTATCCGTTTGCCTCGGGTGATGATGATGACGACAATGAGGATGATGACAACATTCCTGCTATCTATCAGCTCTTGTCAGATGCAGGTGTCGTTTTCTATTTATCCAATTTGTGCAGCTTGGTGAGCCCGTTCTGTCTTTTAACGTCTCTCTCTCCTGGTGCATTCGCTCAGGATGTGATGCGCCTGATAAGGACTCCATTAGGCTGCTCTGTGCCTTTTGTGTAGGTCGATCATTTATCCAGCCCCACCTCAGGAGGGTTAGGGTTGATGCTTTCAATGAAACCTTAGGTACATGGTTTTATCTTGAAATGCTGTGCATTTTAGTTTCAGTTATAACTAATAACATTGTTGTGCTTTCAGCCACTTGTTTGTCTAAAATGGTGATTGGTCTGGTTGACCAAACTGTATTTCAAGTGGCCTGTTTTAGGTCAACAGAAAAGCTGCGGGGGGAAAAAAAAAAGCTCATGCTTTAAAGCTTAAGTTAAATATTAAAATAAATCTCTAAATCTGTTCTCAATCCCGCTTGTAATACATGCAAGGTTTGCCAAATTTACTGCAAAACAGGGCACATGCAAAATAATCTTGAGGTCAATTTTCACGACCGTCAACCAAATTGAATCTGACAGGGACGGAAGAGTGATTACTCCATCAATATTATCAGCACTGAAACGCTATTAACTCAGAAAGTGATTAACTGGTATAATTCAATTGTAAGACTCAAGTGCTTGCCGTCTCTTGATCCGATCATGTGGCTGTGGGGCGTGTCGGCACAACTACAGCTTTTGTACTTTTCTCTCGTTTAACGCAAGCGGAAGTTGGCATTTCCCATAATGGAGAGGACGCTGAAGGCCGTTGTCGTTGTAATAGGCAGGAGGCGGCTGGCTCTGGTTGGTGATCGCATGCAGTCCTCTGAGGAAGTAAAGTGATCTGGCACAAAGCAGGTCATTCTGGTTTTGCTGAAGTACCCGCAGCACACCTCCGCAAAATGGGTGGGCCGGTCACGCGAAGACGGGGATAAAAGGTTATCGGATGTCTCGTAAGACGAGGACCGAGATAACAAACCTTTTCTCTCACAGTCTCAGTAATGTGGATTGAATCAGCATTCAAGCTACTGAAAAGAATGACGTTGACTCAAAAGTTAAGGCGTAGTGAATAAAAATGACATACAAGATGCAATCCTACAAGGGAAACGTAAAGCGGTTTTACTGCTTTATTTGGTAATTTGTCCTCGTTTAAATTTTCCAATCATAATTACAGCACTAATGAGTCGAGAATAGGACAAATAAATCATTGTCAACCACATTTTGACTGACCTACTGGCACCATATATGGCGCCTCGCACTCAAATATAGGTTAGTAATCAGTTGCACAGCCGAGGGGCAGCTATATCATGTGGCACGGCACGTTCAGGCAATCAATGAGGGTCACCAAAGCTAGAGGAAAAGGTAATTGATTATTGATGTGGTTGTAAATAAGAATAAATTACCCCAGTGCTACAACCCTAATAACACTGGGATTGTTGTATGTTTTTTTTTTGTGAGGGTTTCCACCGACTAAATCTGGCAAAGGTGGAATTCCATCCCGGCTTCAGCCGGAGCCGTGGACTCCACTCTGCTAAAGAGGGGGTCAAACACACAAGGACCTATTGTTTGCTGAAGATGAGGGTAGCCTCCACTCCAATCCACTCCACCCCCCATCACATCCACATCATCACTGCAGAGTCGGCAACAATGAACAGAGAGGAGGGAGGACAGAGGACGAAGTACAGAGAAAAGGCATCACATCTCCCTCTCATCCTCTTCTTTTACAGTCTTGCCAATCTAAATGCCAGCACGGCTTAGCCCCGAGCCAAGCCTGTGTTTGCAAAGGTCGCACAAGCCCATGAGATCTAGAAGCGTCCCGTAAAGATGGATCCATAAACTGCCTGATGGCGGCAGAAGAAACCGTTAAACAGAGACGGGGAGAAAGAAAGGGAGGGACGTAGGGGCAGTGTGAATGGATGAGATAGCAATACTAAATCCAGGATTCAATCCCAGACAGACACAATTCATCCCTCTTCTCTAGTTTTTGGCTAATGTCCTCCAAAAGCACGCTGGATGGATAAAAGCCTCAAACTAGACTCATCGCTCCATGTGTGCACTCCTGAGGTCCTCCATCAATCTTCCCACTCTGAACCCCATTAAGGACAAACTTAAAAAAAAAAAAGCTTTGAGAGTCAGTGTTACAGCAGCAGAGAAAGCAAACTGGCAGCTACCTTACGCTGCTGAGAGATTTAGAGGAGTGGCCACACTGGCCAGGGATATTCAAGACTGCTACCATGCTGGCAGGTCTCTTTGAGCCCTTTGTGCTCCTCGCTCAGCTCCTTTGGCTGAGCAGGGAGGTTGACACCTGCTTGGGGCCTTGGGGTTCCCAGCACTGTACTGTTAACTGGGCACAGACATTGGCAGGTTGCCTACTGAGGACAGGGGGCTCTGCATATCTGTTCACAGGAACTGAGAATGTGTTAGTGAGTATGAAAGTGAGAGAAAACTAAAATCTGCTAAGTGATTTTATGCGCCAAAAACAAAATCATTATCATTAGGAGCGTGCCAACCAATTAATTCTGATTGAAGCCGATCATGATAATAAATCACTGCATAACTAGATTTACCCGCTGGGTGGGGGTTCACAGATATACACCTTTTGATTAACGTTTTCCCCTTCAGCACACACACACACACACACACACACACACACACACAGACAGAGAGATTACCAAGGCAGGCCACTACAACTACACACTTCACTAATCAGTCATTTCTGTATTTAAAAAAATGCTTTTTATTTAATTTTTTAAAGGAAAAGAAAAATAAGTCTGTGTGCACTTTTTACTCAAGGCACAGCAGTGTCAATATAATAGATAAGATATATAAGATAAGACACAGAGTGGGATCTTCACAGCAAATAATCTTTGTTTAAAAGGTCGACAGGTATACAAGACGTATTTTTTATTAAAAGGGAAAATCCCAAAGAAAAAGCCACACAGACGCGGCACAAAAAAAGTCCAGACTACAGCGAGAACTACGGTAAAGATGAATATGAAAATATTGTCGAGGAAGAAAAGTTGAGTCTACAGTTATGCGGTGTTGTATAACCCATCCCTCTCTGTCCATTACTGTAAATGGGGAAGCACTGGTGGAAAACCAGCAACTTGACTTTCTGGAAAGTTCTGAAAATGTTTAACAATCAGTTTGCAACACTCACTTCTAGAAACTGGTGAGTAGAAGCAGTCGCAGCAGTGCTGGCTGCTCTCCTCCCATTTGTTCTCTGGGTGTTTCCTTTTACATTCCCGCCTAATCGATAGCAGAACTCACAGACTACATAACGACAAGGATAAAGATATTTCATTTAGTAAAAGATAGTCAATTCGTTGCCGATCCGTAGCTAAACCACAGACAACGCTGTCGTGCATGGATCATGGATGTGCGCTAAAATTATATATATATATATATATATATATATATATATATATATATAAAAAAATCTGCTTTTCAGTAACGCACATCTAGCAAAGCCGTCTCCACTTCTCACACAACCCTCGCTCACTAACGCAGTGAATACAACACCGTAAATACAGTGACGGCGCTGAATAGCCGCATTTTCAGTCCTGAAGTACTGCAGAAACTTCCCACGGAATATAATTGAAGCTCGATACGGCCTTTATCAAATGAGATGCATGCATTTAGTGTCGAGTGGCGCTAACAATGGGAGAAATCTGACACTGAACAATGACTCAAAACCTCTGCCTTTAACTGCAGTTAACCCCTCGTGTTGACAAGCGGGAGCCGGCTGCGTCGATGGACTGGTTCAAGTCGGTCTGAAGATAAATTAAAAGTAATTTGATGTGGACTGAAGCTGTATCAACTAAACCATCCTCGTCTGACTCAAAGACGATCCAATTCCCTGATCGATTACATTTCAGGGTGACTCGTACCACACAGCAGCGTCACTCCCAACAAAGCAGAGAGAGCAGAAAAGAAGCTCCCCATCCTGTGAGCAGAGAGCATGGTGAGGACGCAGAGGGATGTGAAGGAGTTGGACATTCAGCGCCTGCCAACAACTCCAACCCCTCGCGTCTTTTCCCTCACTGGCTCCATTTTCCATGTACTCATCGTCAGCATCAATGCACAGAGATACTCTTCATCCTTTTGAGCAGCGTCTCATTTTGTTTTCTCTCTCTGCTGCTATGATACTTGTGCCGAGCCACTCAAACAAAAAGGGAAATGTGCTTTAAAGTAGTTCATTTTGTGTTAAGAATGTCTCGTTTGGGAGTTAAATAACACACTAAAAGTCTTGAATGGTTGTCAATTCAGCACCAAGAAGGAGGAATTGTTGTTTTGCGAGGGTAGACTAAATAACAGAAACACCTCTATGCGCAATGCAAATCAACAGCACCAATAACTTACAACCTACACAAAGATAGGATTGGACTGCATTTGTTTTAGCGAAGCATGCCGAATAAACAGGGTGCATGTACCACATTTTCATAATTTGCATGACCGCTGACTTTATCAACCGGACCATCCAAGCTGTGGGAACGGTGGTAACGCGGCACTGGTCGCGCATACTCATGCTGAAGGTTTTCAAATAAACCCAGTACATAGTTTGACATCATAACTGGTCATCATATAATGATCAATTAGCCGTCTGTGGATATTGTTGTGTGATTTTAAAAATCAGGAGCGGGATGAAAGTGCAGGTCACATTTATTTATTTTATTCATTGTTTATTGAAGTGACACGAGGTTTTTAGTTCTCTGCTTAGCTTGTTTTTTTTTTTAATTCAGTCACACTTAGATTTATATTGCGCCTTAGACTGACTTTGTAGCACTAAAACAATTAGTCAAATGTTAGAAATGAATCACACCTGTTTTGGTAATTGATCAGAAGTTAAAGCAATCTTTAAAGCTAAATGTCACGAGTTACAGCTTCTCAAAGGTTTTCTTCACCTATGAAAATAAACTCTAATAACTAATCTGTGCACTGTTTGTTGTCGGACATAATTAAATGTCACCATGGGCTTAGTGAACTTGTGAAAGGTAATTCAATTCCCATTTGCTGACATTCTATTGACCAAATAAGTATTCGAATGAGAATATCCTCCAACCTCCCCAACATGCATTTAAATATAATGCATATTTGCATCCATGACATTAAAAAGGTAAATGATTAGTATGATCCGTCAGTAATCGTCTGCATCATCTTTCCTTTGAAATAAATCTACAATATGTATATTCTGTGTCTCTAAATGTTCGTGCTTCTCTCTCCAACAGCACTAAGACTTGCTCTTATATTCTCCAGGGGCTTTGCGGGTAAATTGGAGCCGGGCCTGTATGAGAAAGTGGCTGAGCAAGAGCGCCTACACTTGAAATAAAATACTGTGACCGCAGAGGATGACACACTGATGGGGACAGATGTGCGCTTCAATGTAATTTAGCAGATTAATGGAGTTTGGCTATAGATGTGGCAGAGACTCACATGTGTACACGGCACAACCGCAGGCATCAAATCCCTCTTATAAGACCAGACAGGGTCTGAAAGCCCATCTTAAAACACTGCCAGCTGCATCAGAGTTTTGGGTTTCCCTACAGACTGATAACATGTTTTTGACAAAGTCGTGGCTTTGTAGTCTCTCAGTATAAGCCGAGCTACTGGTATTACAACTCCAGCTGACTAATACACATTCATCTAATGACCAGCCGTTGTGCAACATCTTATTGCACCTCTATGTCATTGTCTTACTCACGATCAACAGTTAAAAAAGATCAAAATGTATACAGCAGAACCAGAGATATTGTTCTAGTCAGAAGCTTCACTAGTAGCAGCTAATGAAGCTGCTAGCCTCAAGCAGAGATGAAGAGCGGGCTACAGAAGTCTGGTAACCGACAAGTGACATCAGATGAATCAATTCATCAGACTAGATGCAGCGACCCTTCGAGCCACAAAAGGTTTTCCACGACTACCATGTGTATAAGTGTGGTTGTCACCTTACTTTTAATGATTTTTCTTAATTCCTCCAATCGCCTGGATAAATCAACCCCCAACTGTCCGACCCGCAGCTGTGGTCCGTGTCCAAACCATCTGGATTTGACTGAAGATAGACATCAGCCTTCGGTTGTGAAGTGCAAAGCCCCCGTGTCAAAGCCACTTCATGTTCACGTAGAGCCATCTGAAAGCCAGCGGACAGCTGAATGACCTGCGCTGCACAGCTGACCGTTGCTCACACAGAAAACTGCAACAGCTGACGCGCGGCAGTCATCGTATGTTATCCACCGTGAGCTCGCTGGGTGACAGATGGGGAGGCAAAGTTTTTAAAAAGCCAGATCCAGGATTAACAGCATTATTCAATAATTCACATCTCCATTTAAGGCAGAATGATGACTAAGTAGCACATGATGCTCATTTCTAGTGCAGGTTGGATGCAGAAACCACTTCTGGTTGTATTGCAATGAAGTAGTAGAAGTTAAAATGTAGGTAAACCATTAATGACAACCCAAATGTCTAAACTGAGGAAAAGAGCTTGTGTGAAGGCAACACTATACAGGGGATGTTAAATGGAAACCCTCCTATATAATTACAAGTTGTCGGGCCCCTGCTGAGCTAGCATGTCAACCTAAAGTGGCCACAGCAAAGGCAAATGAGGGGTCAGGTCCAGTAAAGGGTATATTTAGTCTACCGATGGAGAGCTTTTTAAAAACAACACGCCCTTTTCCCGAGTCACGTGGTTTTGGAAGATCCGAAAAACGTCCCTATAAAAACATACAGGCAAGTGAAGTGAGCTAACTAGAGGAACAAGGGTTGCTGTGTGGTGTCCCCCGGCCGAGTACCGAATGTTCCTCTGTAGTCCAACATGGAAACATAATCACCATACACTTTTTTCTTTTAATTAAAAAGGAGAAAACAGTGGAGGAGGTTTTACTATTGACATCTGCATTGACAAAAATAAAATGAACTTAGTTATGAGGATCACCGGAAAAAAAGAAGCTACTTGCGCAAATACACAACAACATCTGCCTTTTATGTCATCATCTTTAGAAGTACAGTTTTTTATTTTTTATTTAAGCACTAAGCTAATTAATGCATTACTCCTGTAAAACAGCCATTTTCCCCCTGTCAATAGCAGAATGTTTTTTTTGTGCAAAATGCCAATATTACAAATAATGCACAAGTTGCCGTGAATAGAGAAAAAAATAAGTTTCTTTCTAAACTAAGCAGAGTGCAAATATTGGAGGAAAGCTTTTTTTTGTCACCTATCTTGGGCTGAATACCGGTACAGTGTGTAGTTTAGGGGTCACGTGGAAGCCACAGCTCTCAGTCAAGTCATAAACCTTTCACTTGATGTACTTTCCTTGAGGCTACTGTGATGCCAGCAAAGCCTTGGGGCGTATAATGTGGGACTATTTTGGGAACCTGCGAAAGCCCAGCTGAAGGTCTTGTGGTCCCCGGCTGAAGGCCTGGCGGTCACAAGTTGGTGAATGGTAGTCACATTGGTGGTAGTGGTTTTAAAAATGGCAATAATAACTAAAAAGGCAGGTGACTTTGGCTCCCAGAATGAATATGATTGCCCTTAATTACATTGCAAACATTTTACAGATCTTTTGGTGCACTGGTGAAAGAATACCATGAGATAAATGAAGACACAAAAACAGTCTTCTAAATGACAGTTACTAGGCTTTCCCACCAGTCACAGGACATTTGAAGGGGCCGTAAACATCAGTATAAAAATCCTGCTATATTTTCCTCCTCTTCTTTCTGCCTTTAAGGGGGACTCCTTTCTCTTCTGCTTTTCTCTCAACGGGCACCGATTTCATGGTGGTAATTCTGGCCCGGCAGAGACAAAAACCTCCTTTGGAGTGCTGTGTGAAAACCCGTCCCATCACCCACAGGCTGCCACAACACTAACAGTGTGTCCTCCTGAACTTGGCATACCAGGAGATAAAACACTAATTTCACCGTTTCCTTCGCAGCGCAGGGGACGGATGAACACAAAGCCAGGCTGGAAAATTTAAAACACTCGACACACTGTTTTTCTCGTGATCTGGCGGGCAGATTTAGGGCACACTTCCGCCTGCGTCGGAATTAAAATAAATTGCAGGCATTTAAGAAAATTAGGTCACTTAAAATTCAAGCAGCTGAATAAGCAAATAATAATAATATAAATCAAATAATGGAAGTAATATAAGAAAAGAAATGCATCTGCAGCAAGTATTGGTCCCTTGAAGACAAGTGTTGGTGAGTTAAGTTAAAGTTGCTAAACTATGTTCACGTTGTGTGTGTGTGTGTGTGTGTGTGTGTGTGTGTGTGTGTGTGTGTGTGTGCGCGCTACATGAGTCAGTCTTGAACGGGACTTTTTGCAACAGAATCAATTACCCCACATAACTTAGTAAGCTTAAGATATCCTCCTTGGTATTGGCAGTATCGTTTGGTTATCACTGTAGGTAGAACGTAGAAATAACAACATTAGATAACTTTTTATCCATTACTTTCACTGTTTAATAGTTTTTAAACTACCCTACAAGCCCCCTTCACACGGCTTCAGCATTTGGAGAAAGTTTAACAGGCCAGTCGTGCCTTGTTATGGTTGCTATGCTACGATTGGACAATCACTGTTTGGGGGAGGGTTTTAGCAAAGTGTCAATTAGAGAGCAAAGCTGGTTGTCCCACAGGCCACTGAAAGCAGGCAGCTGCGTGTATGTGCACCATGAACATCATACATAGACATAACATTAAAACACCGGTTGGCTTCAAAGCAGATAAAAACAGGAGAATCACAACTCAAAAGGAGAAAAACTAAAACAAATCACACGATGAGGGCAAAGGAAAAAAAAGGATTGGAAGGTTTTTGGGAGTTTTCTTTTTTCCCCACAGACAAGCACCAAAGCAAAGCGGAATCAAATCAAAGGTGGATTGCCCAGGTGTGGTCATGCAGGGGGAAAAAGGAGCAAAGCCCTGAGGTAGTTACAGGGGGAGGGGGGTTGGAGAAGCATGCGCCATTCGTGTTGAAGCATGCGGACCGGGGAGCAGCTCAGTGTCGGTCTGCACAGCAAAAAGGGGGGAGGGAGAGGAGTAGAGTTTCTGACCTGTGGCTCCTTACAAGATGCGACGCTCTTCCTCTGGAGAATTATAAAATCCTCAAGCTAGGGAGGGGGGGGGAGAAGACAGAAAGATCAGACAAGATAGTTGTGTGGTGTGTGTGTGTGTGTGTGTGTGTGTGTGCATGTATGGTTAGTTGTCTCGATAGACCATGGTTAGACAGATATAATGAATTAATGAAAACACATGTTGCACAATACAATTGATATCACGCATTTGTCCATTCAAGCACACACACACACACACACACACACACACGAGAGGCAGATCATTCTGCGAAGGACAAAACAATTAAATAGTGACTTAAATATCTACACCCTGTGATATCATATGACGTCTGTCAGGACACTGTGCTACATTTTTATACCAAGGACAAATGAATGGTGAGCAGCCAAATGACAAACATTATCCTGTGCTAATACCATCAGGGGATCCTGAGGCTTGTGACTGCTATTTTCATTTCCTCGTACACTCTTTGTGGTCCACTACGGACGGCTGGCTGCTCGCTGTGGCCTCACAGCATGTTTCAGTCCGTCTGGGATTTCTATGCACAAATGTAAAGCTCTGGGCAGTCATGTCCGTGGATCAACCAGATGTAAATAAACTGAAAGCCCCCCTTCAACACTGTTGAATCTGCTCTATGTGGGCTAATCCCATGAGAGGTCAGCCACAGCCCAGCCTTAAATCAGCACAACTTTTACTCTGAGAGAAAGTTGCACAATTCATAAGATTATCAATTTGATAGTTGAATGCAGATAATCATTGCATTATGCATTGGCTGATATTAAGTTTAACTTGAATACACTGTGAGCTTCAATTATTTTCATACCCTTCTCTTTTCCATTGCAGTTGGGCTCAAACCACTTGTCTGTAAAACCACTCTGCCTTTAAATCCCCTCAAACCTTGCTTTGTCTCTGAGGATTGCGTCATTATTTTCGGAATTAATAGTTTTATGTAGAAAAAACATCAAACTAAAAACAGATATTCAGTTTACTATCATGCATGACAAATAAACCCTTGCATTCTCAAATTTGAGAAATAAGAACCAGCGAGTGTTTGACATTTTTGCTTAAATATGAAAACACAATTACGACTAATCTGTATTTATGTTGCAGATCCCAACATCTGGAGGATGGCACTTGATATCATCAAAGTTGTTCATTCATCTCGGAGGGGGACGTGCAATTATGTACCAATTATCCCCCTGAACACGTCTGTAGCACATGTTACAATCCATGTAGTACATGTTGAGATATTTCACTGGATAAGTGTCAGGATTGTCTGACACTATGATTACTAGAGACATACGATTAGCACACAAAAAAACATTAGGTATCATAAATTAAAAGTATAACAATAAAGGAACCCAGCTAATCTGCTGAGAAGTTTATTTAGAAAAAAAGAGAAGCGTTCAGGGCCTTTAGAATGTTGTGCAGCAGCAGCACTAGAGTTGTGCATTACTAATGAATCAAGACGGGAACAAAGACTTTAGGGAATAATCTGCATCAACAGTAACAGAAAATTCTTTTGTCTTTTTTTTCAGTGCATGAAAACAAGATTTCATAAGTCAAAAGGGAGGCAAAGCAGAAATCTACTTATTGCCATTGTGACAGATGGTTGGACCTCCATTCACAACACTTTCAGGGTCGGTTCCCTTAGACTGCTTCCCTGAGCAAAATGAAAACCTTTACAACGAGGCTGAATACATTCTCCCTGCACAAGTAGCCAAGCTTTATTCCCACAGCCCACTACAATCCAACTCTGTTTGAGGGGAAAATCTGGATTTACACGTTTACTTTGCCTTGACTGGGGTCAAAGTCTGTACTTTTTTCTGGTAATTTAACAGAAAATCTGTGAAATTATCCCTACATCCTAAAAAAAATGTTGTTACGTATCTTTAAATAAATAAAGTCAGTAAAAAAATAACCCAAAGTAACAGACTGAAGCCGTCACAATGGATGTTGCTGGCAAAGCAACGAATACCGTGCCAGAACAAGGAGACAAATCTTCCAGACAACTGAATTCAGGTCACCCAAATACACCCAAATATGCAGATTCATTAGCATTTGCTTGGTGGGGTAATCTACTGTAATGCAGACCCCCCAGCACCCCTGCTCTACTGTATAAAAGAATAATCAGATTATGTTAAGCAGAGATGATGCACACCAGACTCCAAGCATGGACAGTTAACTTACAAATGATCAAATGTAGGCAAGACATGACTGACCGCAGTCTCTTGTAATGAGTTAGATGCGGTGGGGAATATCATATTACAGCGGCTTATTGCATTTTGGTCATCAAATATAGATTTTAGATGCCCGCAAATAATAGCATATTACTTTAGATCAGTGTGGTTATCAGTTTCCCAAAGCCAAAGTGGATGGTTATTCCTGGAGATCAAGGTCAAGAGCCATGCTTGATAGTTGCAGTGCAGCTCCCCAACACACAATGTATGACCTTGTGTTTTTCCATCTTCCTCCAGACTTTCCCTATTCGCCTATCACTTCCTCACTCAAAGAAAAAAGAAGAAAAAAAACAACATGTATGCAAGCTAGCACAAATACACGACAGAGCCTCTCGCCCTCGTCTGACCGCATCAATGGACCGCTGGGGGAAGATGACAGTTGCGTAAGATTGATGAGCTGAAGGCCAAAGGGTGCATCCCGCTCGACATCCTTAGGAAGCACTTTGACTTTGCGTCCCTCGGCTCCCACAAAACCCTGTGACAGCCGATACAGACTTCAACTATGCACCCACAGATCCCAATGACACCAGTGACACCGCGCCGTCACATGTCTCAATTCAAGCCGTCCTGAGTGGGCGTCGAGCTCGGGTGCGAACCCGGCCTTTTCCCCCAAACCACGCCCTCGGTGACACGGCGATCTGGAGAGGGCACAGGGAGGAAGTGGAGATGTCACGGGTCTGGATTTTTATAATTGATGAGTGGACATGAATGAGGACCTGGCAAAGCTGGCCTTTTGAAGACTCTTCAAGCCAGAACAAATGTATTAATAGGCCGTGCTTCAGAAACCCAGTCTATGGTAAACACACTGATAGGATGGGCTATTGAGCTTGCTCCAGAGTGACACCGGATTTCTCCCCCATGCTAACATTTTCACAATGCCGATGTTTTGTATAATGTGTACCATGTTGATCATCTTAGTTTAGTGTGTCAGTATGCAAGCCTGAACCAAATTGCATGGCAATCCATCAAATTGTTGTCCAGAGATTTCACTCAAAACCACAAGGGTCAACCACATAGTGGCACGAGAGGAGAAATAAGTAGATTTGTCCTCTCGGGACCATGAACTTCTGGCCCACATTTTATTGGCAATCCATGTCATTGTGATATTTCAGTCTGGACCAAAAGTGGTAGACAAACCTAGAAAATCACTCAAAATCAACATGGAGCAACTGTTGCATGGTGGGCAGTGAAGTGGAAAGACAACTCAAAATAGAACTACTTTTGCAACCAGGTACTTGACTGAATGTTTGTAGATTATTACATTTTTGTTCATACTTTCCACCAATAGCAGATTGGATTGCATAATGAATCTGTTAAACATGAACTACACGATATCTGAACAAATCCTGCCGTCTTCAAATGGCTGTTCACTCTCAAGGGTGCAACTTCTGACCAAACACCAGGGAGTTGAACAGGTTTGTAACTAGACAACATGTTGCAGCTTTGTGGAAGTGAAATTTAGAAAGCTTTCTCATGGTGGTTTTGGATTCTCGCTCCCCTGAGACCGACATGAATACACACACACACACGTGGGACATTGACTGACACAGATACACCAAGCAAACAGACATACGACAGACTGGGAAACAGCCTCTCATCTCCATCAGTGCGGTAATATAAAAGCCCCCCACCACACACACACACACACACACACACTCTCCCCCTCTCTCATATCTGTGCAGCCATCCTTACTGTCCGTCTATAAACATCCCAAGTCTCTGACAGGGCTGTCAGCGTACACCACCACAGGTGGGGGAGGGAAGGAAAATGAGAGGGACAGAGGGAAGAGAGAGAAAACAGGCTTTGCTATGAGAGAGGATATTCGAGCGTGAAAATTCATACAGTGGTTGAGGAGCGAGGACAAAGAGAAGAACGAGGAGAAATGAGTAGGAGGAGGATTCTTCATATGGAAAACAAGAACAGAGTCACTGCATAAAGACACATGAGAATAGTTCGTGGGAGAAAGGAATACATTTACTCGCTCGCTTCTGTTTTTCCCCCCCAAAGAACTTGGGTACAATCCAAAGCTCAGGTGTAGAAATGTGTTTTAGACAAGTGGCATATTTTCATGTGACTACATTCTCACTCTGCATTTGGGAATCCTCTTTCTGCCCGACGTTCACACATGATGCAATACAGTGAACCGTGGAAAGGAGCGAAAAACACAAACAACTGGGTGAAATTCCAGTTCATTAAAATCCTGGAAGTGAGGGTGCATGGACTCTCGCACACAAACATGTGCACATGCACGCACACGCACACTGAAGAGGATTAACGCCGGCTTGAATTTCAACAGAATGAATCCCTATCTACAAGCATTATGGTGCAAATCTGGCTTTAGAAACTTTCCTCACTGCAGAGCATTCTGGGACAAAAGGAGGCTGAACTTCAAAGTCCTGTTATTGAAACATGTTCATTTTTGTGTGATGGAGCATATTTGCAGCTGGATAATCAGCTCCAGAATCAATAAAGCAACATCTGCATGGACAATACAGACGCATAACTTAACACTATACAAATGGTGAAGCATGTGAAAAATGTCAGAAAACTTTGACTGCAAAGTATTTTCCACTTGTTCTCGATGCGTCTGCACGCTAGTGTGTTTCTGGGAATACTGATTGGAATGCATACATCCACTGATATCCCACTATGTGTAAATGTTTGCTCATGAGTGAGCTATAGGGGGAAAAGGAGGCATTTGTGAAAGTGTGTGTTAGAGAGAAAATAAATAGCCATCTTCTTCTGCCTTTGTATGAATCTTAAGTAGGCCCATGTTGAGGGAGGCTTTGTTCGCCGTCACCGTCGGGGGGCACGTCCTCCAACTTTTCCCCTCACTTCCTTTTGGCGTAACATTTATCATTCTTTCCCGACGAACAATCATCCGACAACATGGCCGAGCGTCTAGCGCACAAAACAAACCACCGGCCCCTTTCTGGTTGCTCGGATACCTTTCATCCAGCGGGACAGCTTGTCAACAACATCATCACTTACTTAGAAACTCCCGACCTTCACTTTGCTTCGGTCCAGCAGAGCCACATTAAAACAAAAAAAATACTGCTGCATCCATGCTTTCAAAATAAAGCTTCCAAGAACATATTTTTTTCTTGTTTGCCTTTTATGGTCGCATCCAAAACACTTAAACACTTCCAAGCCAAATGCATCCTTAAAAAAGGAACAGCAGAAGTGGTACAACCTTCTAATTTGCAAGAGAAATTCCCCTTTGGGCAAATATAGCATTATCCAGCTCTACAAAAAGATGCACGATATTTTATACTGACATTATATTGTGTTGGTGTTAGCCAAGGGAACTACCCTGAGGCCTGTTTCCAAGAAAGAGTGAGTCACAGATCTCCCCCTTCTCTCAAAAGGGTAAACAGGTGCATTAGAAATAAGTGGAGAGATGCTGGAGGTTGACTAAGTGCATGCAAACAGCGATTCCCATTAACCTCATTTCATCTACAAAACACTACCATGTATGCATTACTGTATGGCATATACATAACCCTCCTCTGGCTCATCGAAAAGCATACGTTATCACCATTATTTATCAAAGTATCTGCAAACAACACGTTTCTCCTGTTTCGTTACGGGTCAAACTTCTATTTTTTAACTGCCCCGTCCATTTTCTCAGTAACTCAAGCACATAATAGGCCCGGCCTTGTTTGGCCTTCGCTATGTGTTTGCGCCTATCCCTTTCAGCTGACTGGTCTGTGCCACTTATTCCGCTTATTATGAACGCTGACGGCAGATTATTTTGCTTACTGCACCCAAATTCTCCGTCCTCTAAGTTCGATCAAATCCAAACAAAACGCCGAACTCAGACACAAAGGCAAACTTAACAAAAGAGATAAAAAGAGATAGGGAGCATAGAGAACGAGTCCAAAATGGAAAAAAGGGGCAAGAAAGAACCACGAAAAAGAAAGAAAAAAAGTGGAGACTACAGAGAAGGAGCAAAGGAAATGGTAGCGCTACAAAAAGGCTCAAAACCCTTTAAATGAGCGTTTTGTCAGGAAAATAAAGAGCGACCAACAGCAGCAGCAACATACCAGCACAGTGTACAAGAATGCAAATCAGCCCTGATGCAAATGTCATACGTCCCCCTCCACACACACACACACACACACACACACACACACACACTTCTCTGTGCTACCAGAAACCCCCATTCTCCTCCACTGCTGTACTGAAAACACTCACAAAACCCTTCCAGGAGACAATCGTGTGCAGAGCGAGAGAAGTGTGTTCACTGGAGACAACATCATCTTCTTACTTCACGCCACACAAAGGGGACACAGAGGGAGAACAGTGGATTCTTTGCACAAACACTACACAAACGCACCTTTGAAAAAAAAAAAAGAAGAAAAAAAAAAAGATAAACCACTTACTTGTCTGTCATGGCCTCGGCTAGCGAATACTGATTCATTAATACTCCTTTTCACTTTTCTTCACACCAGTGGGAAACGGTTGAGGGAGAGGCCCGGGGGAAAAGTCACAACAGCGGTCTGCAAGAGAGGGGGGGAAGCAACGAAAGAGTCAAATTATTCATTCAAACCTAGCAGAATAATAGCCTTAACTAATGCTAAAAAAGACGTTAGTTTCATTATCCATTAATTGTTTTTTCCATAATATGTCAGAAAATAGAGACAAATGCTCCTCACGGCATAAGGTGATGGATTTAAACAAACTAGATATTCAGTGAACCATCCTAGATGACGAAAAAACTAAACACCTTATCTGAAGAGCAGGAACCAGGCAATGTTTGTTTTACAACACCACAAAAGACTATTATAATAGTTGCGGATTAAATCGGCTTATCGTGTAATTACAGTTGAACACACTCCAATAACTAGTGTGCAACATAATTTGCCCCATATTAGTAGAGGTAATTTAGTTCCATTCGTTTCCATTTTTTCTATATTTTGGGGGGAGTTTTTCCTGATCTGATGTGAGGTCCCGGGACAGGGGACATACGTGTACAGATTGTAAAGCCCTCAGAGGCAAATTTGTAATTTTTTTTTGGCTACACAAAATAAACTGAATTGAATTATTATTTTGTATGTAGGTCAGGTGCCGAGACGATTCAACGCTCTCTGATGAGAAACAAACAAACACTTTATAAAGCAAGCACATCACCTCGACTGTGATGGTTACCGCACGTCTGTGAAAAAACAGCGAGGACAAAAGAAATCCCCCCAAGCAGGCCATCGCCGGGCTGGGACGACGGCTAACTTTGCAGACACGCTTCACTTGCTCACAATTAGCCTCGCAAGTCCGGGTCTCTTCAACTTTCTGGGGGATACTGTTACCATAGTTACCGAGGCGGCCGACCAGCCAGCTAGCTATAGCGTAAACAGAGAGCACCAAGAAATCCTCCGGGGTGGCGAGCAAACAGTATGAATCCAAATCACAGATGAAGAATGCCTTCAATGATGATGATGACAGTTTTGGATCAGCGCAGCTGGTTCATCTACATCCAGCATCAAAGTTTGCATAATCCATAAATCATCACTAACAAAAAAAATTATGCAAGAGGGTGAAACAAATGCCATGACTTTTATAAAAACACACCTCTGCTAATGAGGCCTATTTGGGAATGCACATAAAATCAGCAGCTGTTTACTGCCAGCGTTCAGATTTGTAAATTTTAATGAGGCGATGATGAGACGAGGCGGATCCTGTGACCTGCTCGCCGCTGAGCAGCCTCCAAAAACCCGGCATTAGCTCCTCAGCTTATCTGCCTTTAAAAAGATTACGATAGCGGCACATTAGATTCATAGATTAGATCCGGTTACGTGTCATCACACTGGCATAACACAGATTGTGACATGACAGAGTGGGATTTAGGCTCCGTAAGCAGATAAAGGTTCGATACCAATTGACCGACCCGAAGTGAAAAAAAAGGAAAGCTTATAAATCGTTGTTTTACCTCAGAAATATGTCCATTTCAGTTAATAATCCAACACTGATTAACCAAAGACGACTTTACGGTTTCATGGCTGTCAGCTACAACTGCAGGGAGACAGAAGCGCGGTGGTAAACCCCACCCAACCCTATCAGCCCCAAACCCAGACAGACAGCCACCAGCGGCAGTCAGCCAGCGGCAGTCTGTCTCATGGGGGATCTCCGCTCAAGAGGTTGGTGTGGCTCCCTTTCAACTCCTCCATACTAGATCACCCCTGAACTCTCGTTTCCAACGCTCCTCTCATCTGTCAAGCCTGTCTCTCTTATTTTCCTGTCTAATGGCAGCTAAAGCCATTGCCGGTAATCAATTAAGTTCCATTTCCTCTGGTCTCTCAGCCACAGTGCGCTTATGGGAAACATGTTTATAAAGAGGAAAGACGACATCATCACAGTTACCTTCTGAGACATTTTGATAGTGAGTTGGGGTGATAGTACGATAGTTATATATACAAAAAAAGAGGCTCCACCAGAATGTTGTGGATGAAATGTCACAGCATTTATCTCAAGATGAACAAAAAGTCCATTTCCAAATGACATTTTTCTACACATTACTGAATTGTTGAAATATGCAAGAGTGCATGCTTTTTGTGGCAATCCACCCACGTACGAGCGCTTTATATGAAAAAAAGTCCCATGCTCGCCCACAGATGTTGTTGTGGTGATGTATGCAGTGTTTTCCTGCAAAGCCAGGAGTTCCTTCAACAAAAGCCCAAAATTAAACTCTGGCTGGCCTTCTCAGGCAAACAATGATCACCATACTGGATACAAGAAACCACCAGCTGCAAGAAATCTGCAGCTGGTGGTTTAAAATAAATAAATAAAAAAAGGTCATGTGAACAGACGTAATGGTTTCTGCCGCTGCACGGCAGAGATAGAGAAGTACTCAGAGCCAGAAGAGCAGCGCTCTTTGAAGTGGAGCGATAACACTTGAAAAGACACGTTAGCTAGCTTTGATGTATCGGAGCCCAACTCTCGCAAACAATTAAATCCAGTATCTTTTTCCAAGCGATTCAAAGCCCAGTTAAAGACTCTGCTTGAGATTGGAAAAGGAGAATCTGAAATGTCAAAGCTGGGAAGAGACGATGCCACTCCTTCCTCCTGTGAGGGAGATTTATAAATCCTGACAACAGCCAGCCAGGGGAAGACAAACTGTTTCCACATCTGAAGCTGGGCCGACTTGGCCATTTTCTTGTTCTCGTTCTGTTATGTGCATTTATTAAAACACATTTTAAAAATCAGCCTTTGTGCACAGACAGAACCTGCCACTTTAATGCTCACACCGTTCGGATCAATTGAGCTGCCACGACTTGGCTGATCACACTGAACGCAAGCACAGAACCCCTGGTTTGGTTTTGTGTTGTGACAATTGCAATAAAGTTTATTAAAACAAGATGGCTGCATCCTCAATGTTGACAAAAGCAGAATTTCTTTTTCTAATAAATTTGCACAAAGCAAAGAAGATCTGCAGAGGTCTGGAAGATACAGACAATATGTTCTAAAGTTTAATATCACAGCCATCTCAAGATTATAGTTTTAGCCACAACATATAAAATACAAACATAAAAACATGCTCCCTGCAGGGAACCAATCGTTTGACAGCAGCCAACTGCTCAGACTGAAAGACAGCCGACCAGAATTTCCGACATGCCAGAAGTCCATCGGATCGTTAATCAGGCGCTGTGATCCTCCAACTGCTCGCTGAACGACAACCAATCTGGCAGAAAGTCAACCCCGTTGGAAAACCATTCAGGGGATACCAATTCAGGCCAAATCCAGACAGCGTCTGCTGTCAACAAAACAGTAGACAACAGTGAAAATAATGAAAAATAATGCCCTTTACGCTCATTTAAACGTTCCAAATCTCAGCTCATGAAAGAGAAGCAAAAAGCGGCTCCCTATATCTATGTGGGAATGTGAGGGTATTTCCTAAAATAAAAAAAAAGGCGCAGCAGAGTCCCACTCGCCGCATCAGGAAAACGTGCCATCAACCACCACCCTGAATTATTTACCTCTCAAAATGCGAATTGGGTAAAAATAGCATCTCCGTACCGGAGACTCTTCGCACTGCACATACTGAGCATAAAAACATATCTGGTTGCTATGGCAGAGGAACGAGGTGTTGACACTGTGAGACGCCAGCAGTCAACACACTTGCGGGCGTCCACACAAGCCGCTTGCGATGTGAATCTTACCATAATCTGAGAGGGACGATCCTGCAGGTTGAGGGAGAAGAGCGCCGAAGGAAAAGAGAGTCTCTTCCAAACCCCGGCTCAGTCACACTGTTATTACAGGGAAAGTCTGCGATGGGTTGCATGACAGATGAAAAAGAAAATAGAATATGATCATCCGGCGCGAGCAGTCTGTCACCTCCTCCCTCTCTACTCCCCGGTCATGCTGCTTCGCTCTCTCTCTCTCACACTCCCTCCTTTGGTCTCCCCCTGCCTGCCTCTCTCTCCCTCCCTCTATCTTGCACGATAAACACACAAGAAAAAGAGCACAAGAGGCTGCAAAGGGTGGAGAGATAGTGCTTGCATTAAAGGGCCGTTTCACTTTAACGCATGTCAATGGCAGGCTGTTTTCGTCTGGTTTTGCCTTTCCCCGGTCACAGCAGTCAAACGCTGCTCGCCAGTGGAGAGCGACAGCGCAGAGACCGAGCCTCTGGAAAGCGTCAACGCACACAATTGCTGAGGAGGGGGAGGGGGAACTTGGGGTGGCGGGTGAGGGGAGGGAAGACGGGGAGGTTAGGGTAGTGTGTGTGTGTGTGTGTGTGTGTCTGCGTCTGTGGGGTTGCGTCTATTGTTGTGGGGTATTTTTTTGTGAATGGGGACTACAGGTCCAGCTGCTGCCCTCGCTCAGCACTGTATTTAGCCCTGGGTGATACACTAATGCAGTCCAATACAGCAAAATACGCAAATTAAAATGTCACGGTATGATTAGTTTCAGGGCTGTTGCATTAGTTTTACCCAGCTGTGCCTAATAAACTGGCAACACACACACACAGTTGAACCGTTAAGACAGTTTGCATCCTCAGGCAATGGATGATGATGGATCTTATTTCTCACTATGCAAACAGTAAACAGATCAAACAATAAGGGGACAACAAGCTGATAAAAATCTGCTGACAGAAAATGAAGTTCCTCCCAGGCAACATCTCCTCTATGCAAAACTACCACCTATTAAGAAATGCTGCGGGAAGTTGCACAAACTCGGAGAGCACCCGCTCCATTCTCCATTCGCCCTCCTCCTCCTCCTCCTCCTCCTCCTCCACAGCAGCATCAGAATGTACTGTATGTCCAGCTCCCTGCTCCATTCCCTTCCAGCTCCCTGCTCTCAGCAACACAACGCTGGGAACCTTTTCAAAACATCAAGTAAGCGGTCAATAGCGCCGCAGCAATGCAGCCGTATAAGCCTCCTACACTCATCGTTTAGGGTGCAGCGTCTTGGGAATCCTCGCGGATTTCCTGTGGTGTTTTCATGACCGCAATTATTGGCAGCGGTTTCAAATAAATAGACGACCTCTGCGCTGTGGATGCCAATAGGAGAACGAGTTTTGATCTTTGTAAGGGATGGAAGAGACTTGAGCCTTGCAGGGTGTGGCCTGTTCCTCACCTTTATTGTCATCTAAGAAAAAACAGGAAGCCGAGCTTAACGTCCAGTGTTTGCCTTTGTGTCAGCTGATTTGAAACCTCCGTTCAAGCATGGGACAATTTTGATGAGACATCTCTGGAATGCAGCAATGCATTATGCATGGCGAGCAACACGCACATAAAGCGCCTACACATGCCGCTGATATGGAGCCAGATGCTTCTCTCTTTGCCAGTAGGAAATTATTCCAGCCTGAGGGTGTTGGGGTACTAGGGCGTGGTAGGGGAGGTTTGTGCACGTTTCAAAAAGGGAGGTGGGGGTTGTTTCACAGAGCAGGCGCAGCACACCTCAACATCAGAGTGCCACAGACTGTGGCCCCTGACCTCTACCCTTTAACTCCTGCAGGGCCAAAACAATGCGGCTGCTGCAAGACATACATCAATATCGCCCACCTTGTTTCCCCCAAAAAGGCTCCCATGAAAAGGACACAAGCGCTGTCGTCTGCATCTTTCAGCTCTCATTTGCTGACTCGACTGCCAGCAGATTCCTTATATTTGAATTGCAAATGAGCAGGGGGGGACAATAGGGGGTTGTGTGTGTGCGTGTCAAAGACATAGCACCTTTTACAGTGACCTTCACAGCAGGAGGCGAAGTGTTACTGCCCACTCCATTCGCAGGTATTTCAGCCTTTTCTAGCGAAGGAGTCTGGCTGATGACCAAAAGAAAAACGCCTCTGAAGGCTCATGAATGGTCAGCCACTCTCAAATCCATTAGGAGTTTATTCAATTACCCGACAGTCAGTCACTCTATGCATGTGAAGAAACATGACTTCCTCGAAAAGTCTCTTTTGAGATGCTCGAATAATTGCGTTTGGATCCGAAGAGCGACACCCAAACGAAGTATGTGTGCTTAATGCGAGCTCCGATATGCAACACTGGATGCGCTCCAGTAAGAACCGATGTCAATGCTCCCAACTTTTTTTCACGAGAGAGAAATTTGTTAAACAGCCAGGACTTGTTCTGAAAACCAAACAAGGCATCCAAGTAAATAACCCCTGACATGCAAAACAAGAGCCATTTCTGTACAAAGTTAGAGTTTAAAACAAAGCTCTCTTTCAACCAAGCCGTTCCCATTTTAAATTGATTATTGATTGAACATTTAAAAAAAAGGATACTTCCGATGGGTTTGCGTGCCGATAAGGGGTTATCATTACCAAGCATGAGCGTGACGAGTAATTGCGTTTAGCACGTGGGAATCCTGTGCTTCCAATGAATGTGGGGAAAAGACAAAGATGGTTCAGTTCCTCCACTAATGGAATGGAAAAAAAAAAAACAGACACACGTGTTTAAAAAAAAAAAAAAAAAAAGACTAACTTGTTTTCCTGAAATGTGAATTCCTGGAAAAGCAACACGTGTGCAGAGATGTTCCTCATAAAAAGCTGGTAAGAGAAAGTCTCCAAGTCTAGAAAGACAGTCTACAGTCAACTTCCAGACTCTGCGTAGAGCGGCGGAAAAGAGAATGGAAAAAAGATTTACATTCTTAATCTGACGGATCCATTTTCACACAAAATAATACATCTACCATATTTAACCTTCTTTCCAATGGCCATTCCAAAACCTGCAAGAGTCAATGAAAACCGTACAATGCAAACACAACCTCTAACCTGAGGGGAAAGTCAGTGTTACAGACAGAAATGCCTCTCAGCGGCACGCAGCCAGTGGTTTAATGATTTGTCTGCTGCTGGTGAATGATCACACAGCAATATCCTGTTCTGGCTAGTTCTCCGGGCCCCCTGAGGCTCCGGCTGACATGATTCTGGCTTGCCCGGGTGCCACTGAAGCGCCAGCCGGCCCATCATATTGACGTGATCCGGGTGGCTGCCCCTATGCCCGATACGACCCGGCAAAGGACCTGTGGTATCAAAACTCGATGAGGCAGAGGAATTGCTCATTGAGGCTGTGAGGTAAGGGTTCGAAGAAACGCAGAGCAAAGAGGTGGTCGATGTCACTGATGAAGCAGTGGAAAACAGGTTTGGAAAACACAACAGCTAAAAAAGGGGGGAAACTAAATAGCCGGCATGTTTCAAAATTCCACAGTGCTTATCCAATGTAAGCCTGTACTTAATGTGAGGGGCGTTTCTTTACTCTTAAATGAGGAGCATTCATCCATTTCCTATGAGCCTATATGTGAACTGTTAAAGAGACATATCGGGAATAGGCCTGCAACTAAAGATTACTTTCATTGTCAATAAAAAGTGTCTGTTTTTCTTGATAAATCGTCGACCTGACGTGGCGGCCTGAAAAAATAAAAAAAACACCCATGACAATTTCCTGGAGCCGAAAGTCTGAACTTCATCTGAGGGCTGAAGAAGGACAAGAGGATGACCACGGTGAAGATGGCGTAGTTTGAGTTATACTGCATGGAGCCAGGGGAGTCACACAGGATGGACACAGGACTTCAGCTAGCCGGGCCAGAGGTCAAAAGGTCAGACAGAAAGCAGCTCCATGACTACTTATCGCTCCCTCACAGCTAGACATGCATGCAGGTGAAGGGTTTACGACCATCCACTGAGGAGCCACAGCTGCACTCGGGCTGCCCCTGCACGAGACAGAGACACCTCCCAGGCTGAAGAGCTACACAACTTGAGAGACACAACGGTGCGTTGCTGCAGGTATTGGTTTCGTTTGAGGCTCCAGCCAGAACCAGTCTTCAAATAAACGGTGGTGGCGTGGATGTATGCCTCAGGACTGTCAATAAGAAAGTCTTTTGTTGTTGCGTTCAAAGAGCCCCCTTGATTTATGCACGCCAAAAGGGTAGAAAACCCCTGAATGACCTCCGGGTGGCAGAATGGCATTTAGGAAAGTGCAAGGGGAGTTTAATCTTTAAAAAGATGTGTGCGAGCACGTAATATTATATTCATCAGGAGGTATTTGTTTGTTGCGCTTCAAGGACAGTGACAGCGACTGCGTGGCTTAGCGCAACAAGTCGTCCGTTAACGTCTCTTTCTGTCTTCTTCTTCGCAGTTCGGCTTTGAAACGTCGTAGGAAAGTATTTGCAAAGTTGCATGCGCCGAAAAAACAAAAAAACAGGCAACTGAAGCAATTAGAATAATACGGTTGTATTTTCTTCTTCTTTTGTGTCTCAGTGGGGGTTTTCGGCTCTGCAACAAGTGCAGCTGAGCTTGGAAAGGCGGCGACAGCGCGCACGAACACGGACTGAATTAACTTTTACATTTTGAGACACGACAAAGTCTCTCCGGCGCCGCTTCGCTCGCTCTTACTGCACTGAAGTGACGACGGCTGCTGCTACTCACCGTGGGGAAGTGTTCCTCTTTGTCCCGGTGTGTGCGGAGATGAGCGTCGGTGCAGTCGCAGCGTGACAAAGTTTGGTCGGTCGGTCGGTCTCTCTCTCTCTCTCTCTCTCTCTCTCAGCTCAGCATGGCGGCTCGGGCCAGAGACTGCATTCAAACCTCTCCGGGCTGTGATATCAACAGACAGGGGGAGGGTGCAGGGGGGAGGCGGCGGGGAGAGACTCAGTTGTGGAAGAAACACGCTGGTCGTGTTTTAAATCACGCAAAAGCATTGGAAAAAGTCCTGTTTTCAAAATGTTACAGTACCGTTTGTATTAGTATCAAAGTACACTTAAAGTACCCAAAGTAAAAAAATACAGAATGGCATATCATGATATTGGATTTGAATGAATGATGCATTAATGTGTTCATTCATCTTAATCTATGATATTACATCATAATATATAAATACATTTGTATTGATCTGAAATCATTTAGGTTATCAAATGAATGCACTTGGCTGGAGAGTGAGACTAAGGAAACTGCACAGTACAGTACAAATATTTGCTACTTATGTAATACTTCTATACTATATTTTACAATACTTAAGGAAAATAGTGCTTCTGCAAAAGTGAAACCCCTAAAAGGGTATTTTCAAAGAGTAAAATGTATTATTTTATACAGTAGAATTATGTATTCTACAGGCCTACTAAAATCTAGTGAAGTAAAGTAACGAAATACACATACTCAATTACTGTGCATACAATTTTGAGATATGTGTACTTTCTTTTTTGATGCCCCTTACTCCATTTCAGAGGCGAATATTGTGCTTTTTACTGCATTACATGTATTGGCAACTGGAGTTACTGGTTACATTGCAGATTACAAAAATAAAAGTATGATATAATAACTTTATTTATATAGCACCTTTTAAAAACAAAGTTCACAAAGTGCTCTACATAGAAACAAAGAAGACATAACTTAAATATCGGTAAACACAAAGGACCATGGGCAATGAATACTACAATAATCAATCAAAACAGACAAATAAATAAAATATACAAAAAAAACAGGGGAATTAAAGAACAGCATAATAGATCATAAAAGGACATAAAAGGATGACATCACTTAAAAGCAATTCTATAGAAATGGGTTTTAAGAAGTGATTTAAAAGAAGTTACTGATTCTGCCAGCCTTATCTCCTCCTGTAGGTCGTTCCTACGATGCCTATAAAACTGCCATGCACAATATATGTTAAAATGAGCTTTACTTTTTAAAAGACTTCTTTTTTTACAGGTATGTAATTCAGATGGAGAATACTAATCCCTTTTAATTTGATTCACTCTTTCAAACCCCACACATTTCCACAAATATGAGTGCGGACAGAACCTCAATGTCCTCAGTTGTAGACGGTTAGCCTAAACCTTGGCTGAGGGGACTCTGTAGGTGGAGCCAGTGGGTTTAAGAGGTCACTGTTGGAGGTCAAAGGTTACACAACATTTTCCTAGAGGAGAAGTGAATCAAAAACACAGTGGAGGAAAGACAGGCTGACCCTTGTGTCATTGTGCAGGGCAGAGGAGGAGGGAGAGGGGCTTTCCATTGCACTGCAGGCCGAATACAATACCATCTTTGAGTAAAAGACAGATTGCTGCTGGTGGAAGATAGAACAGCGTCCCAGTCTACCTCTGTGGCTGCTTTGTGGGTTCTCTGAATAACAAATGTTGGAAATATACCTGCTCAGTTGAGCTGCAATAAGCCTATAATGTCCCTTTTCTTCGCCATATCCTTAAGTATGCCAATACTGCAGGCATCATCGGCTATACTACAAATTGTTTATTTTCATATCAGCCCCTGGTGATTTGAGAGCTATGGGTTGAAGGCTGGCCGGAGTTAAAAGGGGACGGTAAGTGCTGCCTGAAATGAATACGTAAAGCAGCTGGGTTTATCTTCACTCACTCCGTGACATGTGCTGCTAAGAGAAAACAGGTGACCGAGGAATGTGCGCTGAAACCCAAATGTAATACTGGTGCTCAAATGGTTTGTCACCACTTAGACAGACCTGCATTTTTAAAGACATTATATGTATATCTGATTTCTATAAGTTGGTCTATCTTATATTGTCTGCCCCCCAAAATTATACTTGTGGTTGATTTACCAAGAATGCACAAGAATGCCATTTTAATGCTTAGTTTATATGATAAAGAAATAGGGTGACACCAGGACACCACACAGTGAGGCTTATTTTAATGCTCCTCCAGATAAGAATATCTGATAAATGTCCAAAATGTAAATGTAACAGGAACAGAAAGTCTCTCTCACACACACACACACACACACACACACACACACACACACACACACACACACACACACACACACACACACACACACACAATAGAGTTAAGGTGTAGATTTCCAGTGTAAGTATCTGATCTTTATGCCTGAGCTCTTCAGACACACCAGTTGGATATATTTAGAGTCCCTAGCTGGTGTATCCATGCTACAAGGCAGACCACAATTATTCACAACACTGGAAGGGCCAGCACTGGTCTGAGATCAGTCAAGCGGGGAGTGCGTGTGTGTCGAGTCGACTGGTACAGGAGAGGATCAACACCACAAGAGTCAGAGGTCGGGGCCACTGGTCCGCTCATATCAAAAGTATATGCAGTAAACTCAGGAGGGAGGTCTTTCCATTTTAATCAGTCAGTTATGTTGCCATAAACCTACAAAAATACTGTAATGTTCATATATAACTACCCATCATATATGAACAGAAATGTCTTTGTTTTCCAATATTGAAGAAATGTAACAGTAATATCAGTCAGATACCTGCAAAAGACTATTGTTGAGCAACTTAATCCCAATAAATGGAAATAATTCCTGTGGGACAAACATAGTTTGGTGCAGTTTATACTTAAGTTTATTAGCCCCCATATTTCTCTAAACCACTTATGTGTAATATCTAAACTCTGGTCAGGTTAACTTTAGGAAATAACATCATCATTTTTGCACTAAATTATTGCAGTTTGACTAAACCCATTGTAGTGGAGCAGCTCCATCTAGTGGCAAATATCAAACATGTCATCCCTTTATTGAACGAACCAGTCCATGCTTCTTGCGCGTGCGCAGACAGGTGTCCCTAGTTTCACTTTATATTGAAAATGTATTTATGCTTCGGCAACATATAGCATCTGTAAATAGTTCTGTCAAACACCATGGAGATCAGGTGCAGCTTATTTTTTTATTTATTTCTATTCTTATATATATATATATATATATATATATATATTTTTTCTTCTTTTATTTAATTATAATTTTTTACTATACTAAAGCCGCTTTGCAATGTTGGAGAATCCGCAGTGGGCCCGCCATCAGTGTGATGTAATTGACCTCAAGTGCCATTGTGATGTTTTTTTTAACAAAGTCAACCCAAGGATGTCTGCGGTAATAGAACTGTGTAATAGTACTCGTGCACTGTCAAAGAATTTGACACTTTTTTGCATCTCTCTCAATGTACTTGAGCTGCATACAAGGACAACAAAGCTGGACAGATAAAGGTACAGAATAGACATGGAGGTTATTTAGACAAAAACAGGTGTAAGTATATATATATATATATATATATATATATGATGTTAATATTAAGCACCAATGATGACCAACAATAAAATATTGAATAAAATGTCTTTACACACGTCAAGTGTTCTATAGTGCAAATTCATATATACTGATGGACTTGATGATTATGTACATGAGAAGTTGACTACACCGTCTATATATAGGATTTATATTGACAGTGACAGATGATATGTACATGTAAAAACACATTTTGCATTAAAAATCCATAACTCAAACTCCACAAAGCAACAGATACAAACTTCCTTTGTGTAATTAAGCAGATTAACAATCTAAGAAATACTTTCCATGTGTCCTATTTTGTTTTTGAAAGGCCTAATACCAATTTAGTATTATTGTGAGCTTCTTGAACATAGAGCTAATGTACAAATGCAGCACATGTTTATTATATTCTGCAAAATAGGAAGAAGCTGATGGGGTATACAAATGCTGGGATTTAAAATACCATTTGGGTTAAATGTTGGATTATATGCAACAGTTAAGATGTAAAATATCGGTTTTAATTGTATTGATATAGACATTTCATTTTCTATTCGAGCTTTAAACTTATTGTTGCAGAACTCAGATCCATTACTTAGTAAAAGTACTCCCGCAATGTAGAAATACTCAATACAAGTACAAGTTCTGTATCCTACTTCAGTAAAGAGATTCAGCAGGAAAAAATACTACTGTGACCGATACATTTTGTGACATTAATAGTTTGCAAATACTGTTACAGCTGGTTGAGGTTAGTTTTACACAGTTTTGTAATTAGGTCCATGGTCTTCAACCTCGTGATTGAGGTGATTAATGGGAGGGGAAAGAAGAAGAAAAAACAAAGTTCTGTATTTATTTTCAGTTTCCGCCCTCTGCCATATATTTTTTTGTGAAATATTGAATATACCTATTTGACGCTTAAACAGATATGGAAAAACATTGACATACATTAACGCACGAGAATGGCAGTTATGTTTATTGAAGAAAAAAAGTGAAATCGCTTTTGCATATCCTGTGACATCATTACCGGATCAAAACATCTCCCATTGCTCATGACTTTAGCACCAGCAGTAAAATATAAAAACATGGATGTTAAAGCTCCTCTGCGGGGCCAAACCGCTCGCGCTCCAACCACAGGCCCCGCTGCCGTCGCGTGCCTCCAGGTGACCAATAGCGAGCCGCAGATTAAAGCAGTTTGCCGCACCCAAGGAGAAATGACGGAGGGTGGGCGGAGCTACGCGGGGACGACGAGCACAGAGAGATAAACCCACCGTGAGATCACCAGGGTAGGGGATAAAGGCAGTGAAACCCGCCGTCCTGCTTTCACCGAGCACTGCTTTTCATATTTCATCACTTCATCAAAGAGAGGGTAAGCAAGCAAATAATCGATACTTTTAGTTTTTTTGCATTCCAGCGGTTCGTCCGACACGATGACCCGTGTGCGCGTTTTTAACGTTCCGGGTCTCGATGTGTTACAATGTGGCGAGCTCGCGCACTGTTTTGCTAATATGTTGCTTCGCTCGGTGCCGTCTGCAGAGACGCAGCCATGGGCGGGTTTCTTGCTGTAAAACGGCCATTTCTGCGTTTTTAGTTTCATATATATATATTTTTAAATGACTTCGCTTGGGCTCAGACTGTTTTCCTGTGCTTGACAACAACAGCGCGCGGCCACATGCACACACACACACACACACTCTGTGCCCGGTGTGTGTTTCGTTAGCCCGCTGGCCGAGCAGGCCTGTTGTTGCATTATTTAGCATTCCACATTTCACCCCTGGTCACTGAAGCTATTTAATAGTTGGCTGCTCGTGTCGATACGGTTCGTTTGTGCCCGTTTCTGAGCTGGGCGTGTTATGAAGCAGGGCGATGTGCTTTTATTCAATTGCGTGTTGATGGAGTAGTTTCCTGTTGTGGAGATGGCACTATGTCCTGCATCATAACACACTATGTGCACGTTCATGTTTATAATTGTAAGCACGTCACTTTTCATACTGTCCTTTTCACAGTATGAGATTAAACATCATGCCAGACATAACGTACTTTATTAATCCCAAAGGGAAATCATGTTTTTACACACGCCAGGTCGTATCACTTATTAGTGACAATTACGTTATAACTAGAGATGGCCCATACTCTTTGCTCCAAATATACAGTCAATTGTAGCAATCTTGAGTTCTACATCATGTAGCAATCAAGCTATAGCCTATCATAGTATTTATTGTGACCTGATCAGATGTGATTTTTGCTGCTTTTCTCAGATTTTTCTCAAATACTAAATTGGTGATATTAACCTGAGAGTTTGTTAGGGTTGAATGTGCCTTGTTGACAGTTTTATCCCCCAAACCGAACATCACCACTAAGCTGTCGCTGTGTCCTGGCTTCTTTCTGAAGTCAACTGATAAATCCCTTCCCCCTCATACTTTATGAGGATTAATAAAACTAAACTATATACCAAGTTAAAAGGTCTGTGAGGGTTCAGGGATGGTAACTCCCTGGATTTGATCATTCCGTTAGTATGAGTGAAACTCCCAAAGGAGGGATTTTAGCTCTGTCAGCCTGGCTCCATGTTGCCACAAACTACACTAATACACACACACACATACACACTCACTTTAGATACAGAGTGTTTGTTTTACTCCCACTCCCCCACGCCCACACCCTTGACTGCAGTGCAGCTGAAAATGTGTTCCTCATTTCAAGTCCATCCTCTCTATTTCACTCTTTCCTTCCTTCCTCCCCATATGTGATCACTTAGCAGGGGACCCTTTTCTTCTTCTTCTTTAAGTTAAAGATGCAAAAACAGAGTTGAACTACCATTCATACCACATAGGTCACGAATGTCAATATGCTGTGACTCTATGTTTGTTGTGTCAAATATTTACACTAGCAGGACAGCCTGGAGAGTACGCTCTACAGGCCGGCGCGGTAGTACGCTCTACAGGCCGGAGAGTGAGACTATGGAAACTGTACAGGGAGGGGTCTGCTGTTTCTGAGAGCAATCTCCCACCACTCTGTCCCATGTGACAGCCAGATAAACCCCTGGGTCCCCGTACTCACATTCTGAACACAGCACAGCGTTTGGCCTGGCCATGGTAGTATGCAGCACATAATATCTGACCCATGAAGATAGTCACAGTGATGGTGAAGTACAAAACAATGTCATTCTTTTTTTTGCATGCAGGGAAGATATTTACGACGAGAAAGATAACTTTCTTCAAGTTATCACGTAATAAAGTAATATTGCTACAATACCGTCTTCCCTGCAGAGTAATATTCACATGTATTGTTGTTAAACACTGTATTTTAGTTTGTCTGCGGTTGGATCCTGTTGTCCATAAAGCTATGGCTTCTCTGTATATGTCAAATACTCTGATACACAAGACCATGCAAGGGGCAGTGCTAAAAGGACACTGAATGCATTCCTGCAAGGCGTAGTAGTCAGTCAGACACACACACACACACACACACACACAAGCAGTTGCTAGTGGATTCTTCGTCCCCAGTAATGACTGGCATCTAGCTCAGAGATATAAGGAGCCTTGTCCGAGTGCCTCGCTCAAATGTCTCAAAACTGCTTCCATGAAACACCATCCCCACACACACACTAAACATGTCGAAGAAAGACCAGCAAATAATTTGAGGCCATCCTTCTTTTTTTTTTCACACCATAATTATCTTTTCACTGCCAAGTGCTTGATTGGCGCATTTTTGGAACAAACTAAATGGATCTTTTTGTTTTTTTTGCTTAAGATTGCCGTCTTTCTTTTCAGGGAGCTTGGTCATGCCGAAACGATGTTTCAGTGCAAGCTTCCATCTCTCAAAAGAGAATTATTATTACATTTAAATATGCACAATGTTCACGACACCCACTGCTTTTAAAGCTAGCCACTGCTGGAGAGAGGATAGCCTGGTGCTTCTCCTCACATGATGTATCTCCCTTTTTTCCTCTTCCCATCATTGGCTCATAGCAGTGGAGAATGGCACAGCATCTTGCTCATTTTCCTAAACACATACGTTATGGATTTTAAAATCATGCAGAGCTTTTTGCATTAGAAAGTAGTTTTGTTATCGCTATGTTTTAGCGGTATGATGACACACCATTTCTTAACATAACTTAAAACGACATGTGTCAACCGTCAGACATTTCGCCATACTGTTAGACCTGAGGGAGCTATCTCTCTCTCTCTGTTTCCTTTGCTTACATTTGTTCCAATGACGACTCAAAATGTCCCCTCTAATCTTTCACACAAATGCAGATGGCATACATTGTACTGTATGATTGTGACGGTTAATTCGTCATCACATTTTTCCTGTTGCTTGGAGACGAAGCCCTCGGATGCATCCGGTGAAGGGTTTTTACACAGCCACAGTGAAAATGGACGAGGACAGAGCAGCTTTTCATGTGCAACTGTTTTATGTTCTGTGTGTCAGAGGCCCTCTGTTCACCGGCAACCCTCGGTGTCTTAAAGTCCTCCTAGCAAACACTGTGTAGCGGCAACCAAAAGGCAAGAGCTCAAACACTGTCATTTTGCGCTAACTTGTGTCAAAGATAGAAGAAAAGCTATGCTTGGCCTTATCTGTAATTACAATATGCAACCTTGTCTTTACGTTGCTCACCCAACAACCATCTTTGTTTAAATGGCTGTTTTTGTATCAGCACTTGTGCTCCTTTTCAGTACTCTAAACATGCAAGGCCCAGAGTGCAAGTCGGGCCAGACAATACACTGCCAGGACCAGGCACTTGCTGTCGGGTGCTATAAATTCCCCAACATTTGCATGGTCATGCATGAGTTGCATCACAAGATGTTCCTGGTGTAATTGGTTACCCTATTTGACTTTTCAATTCATAGCCCAAACTGAGCACCTGTTTGAGCACATGCCCTGGGTGTGAATAATTAGAACATGTTTGAAAGTAAATAGTAATTTGTGTTTTATGATGAATGATCTTATAATAATAATTTCAACTTGTATAGCGCTTTTAAAGATACACAAAGACGCTTTACAATATGGACAGTAGACAATGACGAATGGAACAAAAATGCTTGCACAATCTTACACAATATTAAGAAATTGTGTCAGGTCAGGAGTGAAATATTTGGTTAACATCTTGATGCCAAATAAAACTATGTTTTTTTACTTATCAATTAGTTCCATATGTGTATAGTATGCAGTGTTTCCCCTAGGTTTACAGCTTCAGGGGGGCGGGGTGTCGGCCGGGGGGGGGTCGGCGACGACGGCGACGTTGGGAGCGTTTAAAAAACGCAGATATATCTGTTTTCTTTCCACGCGACATTATTGGACGCTCTCTGCCGGCTGATGGAAGTGTGCTCTCTGCCCACCTGTGCGCGCGCACGAGTCTGTGGGCATCGGGGCGGATCTCCGCGGTGCGCGTTACCGAGAGCAAAGTAGAGTTGTAAACGCGACCATGACAGAAATAGACAGAAATACGATCAATAAAATAAGAACATTGAGTTTGTTTAATAAAAGAACAAGGTGTAGACCTGTTTATAGGAAAGGGAACCTTAAATCACGTCTGTGATCTGGCGCGACGGAGAAAATTACAGAGGGGCGGAGGGTTTTTTCAGGGGGGCGCCCCGCCCCCCTATTCTAACGGTAGGGGAAACCCTGGTATGATTCCTAACTTTACTCCAGTGTATGTTGCATTTCCAGGGGCCCCTGAATATGATCCGTTTTAAGTCTAATGTAAAATGAGTGCCAGAATAGTTTGAAGATGTGCACCTGGTGACACTGACGGCCTCTTTGCAGTGTGATGTTGGCCTACAGCTGTTCTTGCGTAACAGCGATCTTTAAAGGCTGTCCTGTGTTTCCATGGCAATGCGTTTTGGTTTCCATAGTGATTGCACTCTTTAACAGGAGTGGAAGCTAGCCAATCCCCTGCACCTACATCTCTGAGGAGAGATGAGAAGTAAGGGCTCTGACGAGGCGGGGGCGCCTCTGGTTGTGAGATGAACATTGTGCCTGGATGGATGGATGGATGGATGGATGGATGGAGAGCTTCCTGCATCGACGGCCATTGTTATTGCTACGGTGTCCACAAGAGATAAACAACGTTCTAGTTTTTCGTTTAGTTTACACCACAGGAAGAAAAAAAAGATGTTTCAGAGATGTTCCTGCTGGAATGGTGTCTTGTATTTATCAGCTGGAGTCATTCAGTTAACATTTTTGGGAGTGCAGCATGAAATTAGTTGATCCAAAGAAATTCTCCTTGCACAATACGACCATTATCCCCCTTTTTTAAAGCTCTTCTTGCTTTGTTTACTCTGACAGAGCAGAAAGACAGAGAATAAGCTACAGAGGTGATTTCTGCATATCCTGTGATATTGTCCTGCTGCTCCCCTTTTTAACTTTCTCCGTCATTTAGTTTGAGTAATACTTCTGGTTCATTCGTCTTGCTCTGCAAGTGTTGGCAGAGTTTGTGCACTGCGGTGCTGGACCGATGGCAGCCTCGAGACAATCAAAAGGATCCAACTACGCAGTTCCGGTAGTACGTAGAGACGGGTCATTGTGAATGGATTTCTTCACGAGTATCTTCTCTCTAAACAAAAATGACGCAGCAAGAATGTTTAATCCTTTTTGAGTTTTGTCACTTTTTTCTTTTCTTCCCCCCTCCTGTTGTCCCTTTTGTCAGCAGACGTGTTCGATTCCTATCGTTGCCGCTCGCAGTAAACACCGACGAGAACAACAGCCGGCCAACGCAGCATAAACAAGTTAGGGCGACGTGGATGAGATCAGACAGCAGTCTAGAAGCATTAAGACCACCTTGGTGTAAACCAGGCTGACAGGGGGCCGTCTTGGAAGCGCTGCAGAGACTGTAGTATTATATTCTACAGCCCAAATCCGCCTGTATCTAATAGTATAAACCTTTCCATTTGCTCAGTGTGACTTTTAGAATTGACGTATTTTTGCAGTAGATGGTGACATATGTGTATTGATCACAGGTCAGGGACTCTTTATTTCTTCCTAATGAGCGTATTTGGCAGTGGAGATAATTGCTGATGTCCCTCGCCTTCTGTCATTTTCTGATGACCCAATCACACGAGTGAGGCGGAACAGGAGTTTCCCCTCCTGAATGTTTTGCAGAGAGAGCATGCAGCTCCTCATGTTCTTTCTTTCGTAATTGCACGTTAAGACGGTAGTTACCAGCGAAGAGGAGACACCAAAGACTCTTAAGAGGATTTGAGTTCATGAAAGTGGTATTTAATTAATTGACAAATCCAGTTCGCTCATGACCATTAAGGTGGCCACACTTTGACTGAAGCTAAATGTACTTCCTTCCTTCCCTCCCTGTTACCTGCAGCTGAAATATATCAATGATGATGAATTAACATCTTGGCCTAACTTGGCAAAGTAGCAGCAACTACCATCTCAACTTTTGACTTGAGTGGAATTCATCAGTTGATGTGGACTTTTTTTTCTTCTTCTATGTATTATATTTATTTGAAGGCATTAACAAATGGTAGATGAAAAGCAGAAAGCTCACTGTTCATTTAATGAGTAAATGAGGTGAGAATGGACAACACATTGTTGGCCTATAATTAGCCAAACGGCTTGAGAGCACAGAAGCCTTGATTTGGAGCAGGTGAACTGAGAGTTGTGGAGAAAAAAAATGTTGTGGAAAAATCTCAGATCACCGATGAAAGCGGACGGAAAGAGCAAAAAGGGGCTCTGCCAGCTCTCGGTGTGATAGCGGATGCTTTGGGTTCGGCCTGCAGTTGTCATGGTAGTTTTGGCTGAACATTTGTATTGATGCCGACTAATGGGCTGCATCAGTTTCTGCCAGAGCGACCCCACATTCACCCCATGCATTCCTGCACACACACACACACACACATCTCCCGGTTCTCATAAAGCCCGTCTGTGTCCTTCAGAGTCGGGGCTTGAGCAGTCTGAGATGTGACAGACAGGCTAAGACTATTTATCCACACATCCCAGCCAGCTGGATGGACATGGATCTATAAGGAACATCTTTCTCTCCATTCTCTTTACGTCTCCTAACCCCTTCCTGTTGTTGTCAGTGGAAGAGGACACACAATTAATGTTGAGCTAAATGTTGGTTATTGATCCCCAAGCACACAGTAACAGTTATGTCCACATCATACTTGTAGAAATATCTGAGACTTTTGTTTTCTAATATTCATCAAGCTCAGCGGTGAGAGACTTTTGCAGTTTTAGTTTCCGTTGTCCGGCCTTGACAGTTGAGTGGTGTTGTGATTCCAGGAAACGCGTTATGGAAATCAATGAAACCCCATCTCTGCGGGAGAAGTGGTCACAGGGTCGTGACAGGAAGTAGGGAAGCGTGTGCGCCGTGTGATTAGCTTTCTGGTCTAATGACTGCGATGCTCATTTACTCAATTCACCGTGGAAACTTTCTGTGTCCCTGTCAGCATCTTTATTTGTTTTAAAATTATTTTTTATTAACTACACATTAAATAAACAACCATTCCTAATTATACATTGCAAGTTTATTGCAGACAGTGGGTGGTTTTATGGTATGTAATGTTTTAATCCTAGTCTATATGCATTGTGGCATCACATAAAACATAACCAGCGCACACAGAGACTTAAACATAAATCATGCTAAAATATATAAATCAAATGCTGAAACCCACCACACAAGAACGGCGTATTGTAAAACACAGACATTAGGTTTTGATCAGTCTACTGTGTTTTTTTCCACAGTAAAACGTGTTCAAGAAACCTTCATCCATCACTCTGACATAGGGCGTGTGGAATGTGTGTTATCTGCACAATACATAAAGTTGTCTCTTCTCCTCCCTTTACAGGAGGCCAGCCCAAGATGAACGGCGACTCAGGTGCCGGCGTGGTGACGGCCCCCCCTCCCACCACAGCCCCCCACAAGGAGCGGTACTTCGACCGGGTGGATGAGAGCAGCCCGGAGTACCAGAGGGAGAGAAACATGGCACCCGACCTGCGGCAGGACTTCAACATGATGGAACAGAGGAAGAGGGTCTCCATGATCCTACAGAGCCCGGTCAGTGGGACGGACACGTCAAATATATTCAGATTCAGTGGCATACTCTACATTAACTGACAAAATACTGTGATCGCACTGCCATAACAAGCATATTAAAACATGAAGAGGCTCTTTTCGTGTAAAGGCAGCAACCTTTTGTCAACATCACATGATGGATCCAGTTTATTCCCCATCGGCAGCCTGTCAGCTGCTGTATACTCAGTGACAGAGAACAGCACTGTTTAAATGCCTAATGTATGTGTGTAAAGCACTGATGTATTCAAGTCCTGAGGCCTGTCTCACGAAGCTGGATTTCGGTTTAGCGAGGTAACTTCTGGATTAACCCTGGGTTTTCCGTCTCACGAAACTGGTTCACTTCTTATCGGGGTACGTTGCCCCGGTAACTTACGCTGAACGCCTAACCTGCTCCGGAGCAGGTTAAGTTCCCGGATAAGATCTCAGCGGATCTATAAGACGCCTACTGGCCAATCATTGTCTTGGAAAAACGGCCTGCCCATTTCTACAGAATCTCGTTGAGGAAGGCGCACGGATAGTAAGAGCAGCGCTCCGCAGAGAGCGTCTCTTCATCTGTTGCCTCCTCAGTGGCCTACATGAGAAGTGGCAAAATATTTCTTCCTCTTTAATGCACGATCAGCACCAACAGATTGCTTGTAAGTGTATGACAGTTTGAATTTACTGTTACCTTTTAACTTGCGCCCATGTTCTTATAGCTGGGGTTGCAACTGAAATGAGGTTAAATTGTTAAAACGAAAAGATAATCAAAATAGGCACATACATTTGAGACAGTGATTTAATATTACAATCCCAGTAATGTATGCATTGGCGGAGTCGGCGATTTTTTTCCCACGATTCCTTGCGGCTTCTGGCTGCTGCAGCAGTGTTGCTTTTTGCTTGTATTCTTTCTCTATTTTTCGTACATTCTTAAGATTATGGGTTGCTCCTCCGTTGTAAAATACGTTGCTCTCGGCGGCTTCTCCATGGTGCACAATTGGTGTAACGGAGTTAACTCCGCCCCTTTTATGTGCACGAGCACAGATCTAGATGAGACGCTCCTGGGTTCACTTAACGAGTTGATAACCGGCTTCGTGAGACCAATAAGCGAGACCGCGGACATCTGGTTAAGTGCAGCTGGATAACTGAGGGAAACCCCGGGTATGTTAATCCAGCTTCGTGAGACAGGCCTCTGGTGTTTTCTAAAATGAGGATTGTACTTTGTTGAGCTCGGGTCAGTGTACTGTTGATGTACACTTCGTTTCCTATTTACTAGTTTCACCTCGCTGTAACTAATCCAGTCTAATACAACAGTCCTGTTGAACTGTATTATATTATACAAGAGAGTTGTTTCTGTTATTTAGCTTCCCCTCATTGATATAAAATGGATGGAGAAAATTGAAGAAACGCCTATCAATATAGCATTACAGCAACACAAACGGCATCCCCCAGAATGGATCATACGGTTGAGTCACAATGTGAACGCTGTAACCTTCATAAAGCTAGGATGTATTGCTGGACAATACTGGCGGGGCAAGGGGCCATATTTCTGGGCCTCCGGTGTAGCCACCAGATATCCAGGTCGAGACTTCCTTTTCCGAGCCGACTCAAACCACAACGCCTCTGATACCAAAATATTGCCCTGTAGCCTACAGGTCTCCAGCTGGTTTTAAGATTCCATAAGACACCATATTTAATTTTTTAGGGTCAGTAAACTCAACAATTCCGAGCAGTAATGTCAATTTGGTGTGCAAAATGCAAAGCTTATGGTACGGTTGTTAAAAGCTAGTACGCCTTTCACGTTTTGCTGTGTTTCTGTCTGCTCTTGTGTCTTGGTTGATGACCGGCAGGCGTTCTGCGACGAGCTGGAGACAATGATCCAGGATCAAATGAAGAAGGGGAAGACGCCCACTAGCCTGCTGGCTCTGCAGCAGATTGCAGACTTCATGACCACCAGCAGCATGCCTTCCATGTATCCCGCTGCACCGCAGGGAGGCATGGCGTCACTCAACATGAGTAAGCAGAGAAGAGAAGGAGTGTGTGTGTGTGTGTCTTTTCCCCCTCGGCCCTGCTAGGACTGTGCTCACAATGAGTAATGCAGCATATGCCAAAGTAAATATTTTTTGGGACAAGATGGAGTCTACCTATTGGATTAATAGGTAGACTCCATCTACTGTAATTGTTATTATCTCTATGTGAGTGTTTTTTTTCTTTCTGGCTATCAAGGAATCAGGAATGGTTATTATTATTATTTTTGTACAGAGCACTTTATTTTAACCACTTTGTCTCGTTTTCCACACTGTTATGTTTGAACCTTTCGTGGAAGCAAACCGTGTCATTCTGTCTGCCCCCGTCTCTTCCTCTCAGGTTTAGGGATGGTGACTCCAGTGAATGATCTGCGTGGCTCAGACTCCATTTCCTACGACAAGGGCGAGAAGCAGCATCGCTGCAAGCTGGCTGCCTTTTATCGGCTCGCTGACTTGTTCGGCTGGTCTGAGCTCATCTTCAACCACCTCACAGTAAGATGGGCTTCTTTCTTGAACTGAATTTATCATCCAGCAGTTAAGTAAAGATATGTTCACATTTAACCTCATTAACGGATATACAAGTATAGGGTCAATTACAATACTAGGCGTGTCGATGATCTGATTTTTCTAAGAGGGTGTGCTTTGGTGTTTGTCAGTGAAATTAACAATAACACTGTAAGCTAATGCGTCTGATTTCTGGTCCTTCAGGTCAGGGTGAACTCGGACGAGGAGCGCTTCCTAATCATCCCCTTTGGCCTCCTGTACAGTGAAGTCACCGCCTCCAGTCTGGTGAGAATATGTGCCGATCTCTATTAGAACTGAGTGTCTTTTTCTTAAGTTTTCTATTTCTGCGCAGATCACTTTACTTCTCATGTGATCAAAATACGTTGAAATAATTTAGATATATATAGAGAAAGTAATTCAACTGGTTAACCCCTTGTTGTCTGCCCTGCTCTCCAGGTGAAGGTAAACCTTCAAGGTGAGATAGTTGACCGGGGAAGCACCAATCTCGGGGTCAACATGGCCGGCTTCAATCTCCACAGTGCCATCTACGCTGCACGGCCCGACGTCAAGTGTGTCGTACACATACACACAGCTGCGGGTACTGCGGTAAGGGACAGTGTATACAAAGTATTTATACCCACCATGAGCGTAGACCTGGACACAATAGTCTTATGCCCTGCATGTGTGCTCTGTTTGGTTGCAGGTGTCTGCTATGAAATGTGGCCTGTTGCCCATCTCACCTGAGGCACTGTCCCTGGGGGAGGTGGCCTATCACGACTACCACGGCATATTGGTGAATGAGGATGAAAATATTATCATCAAGAGGGACCTTGGGCCAACTAGCAAGGTAACGGGCACAGCGTGTCTCAATGTAAACATGAAAACAAGATAAATGGTACTTCCGCAGTTGTGAAAATGTAAATTTGAAATGGAATAGTGTCCTTATTCTTAAACTTCTGAAACGCATTGAAGAAATGAGAATGTGCTTTTATTTATCTTGTTCCTGTCTTTCAGGTGCTCATCCTAAGGAACCATGGCTTGGTGTCTGTAGGCGCAACATTGGAGGAAGCTTTCTATTACATACACAATCTGGTCGCCGCCTGTGAGATCCAGGTAGGACATCCTGTAAAGGCCACTGCTGGCTGAAATATCCCTTGGCAATTGTGACTAGCACATGAGATATTTATTTATGTCTAATAATCTTAAGTATTATCTAATTGCTATCATTGTAGTTTATTTTCATTTGGGTGTATATATGCCACCATATGTCTGTCTGCATTTTTCATAACAATTGTCTTTGTTTCTTGTCTCTCCACATTTTTGTTCATCTTTCCTCATGTCGATGTCCGTGTGTGTGTGTCCTCATGTCCACGTTTTTCTTTTTCTTTTTTTTCCCCCTTCTGTATTCTTGCTCTGTCTGTGGTTTTTCTGGCGGTATCCCTCCCAATTTCTTTCAGGTGAGAACGCTGGCCAGCGCTGGAGGGCCAGATAATCTGGTGTTGCTGGACCCAAAGAAGTACAAGGCACGCTCGCGGGTCCCGGAGCCTGCAAGCGACGGGTCCTCTACACAGCTGAAGTGGCAAGTCGGGGAGCAGGAGTTTGAAGCTTACATGAGAATGCTCGACAACTTGGTAAGTTAAAAAAATAAAATAAAAGGGTGAAACTGAGACTTCTTAATCCTTTGATCACCTGGATGTGGTGGCAAAAGTCTCTTTTACGACATAGTCATAGTTGGATAGTGTATTAACCATTTGCTCAACCCTGTTGTTTGTCTCCCTGCATCCCAGGGCTACAGGACAGGCTTCCCTTACCGCTGCCCGGCATTGCGCGACAAAGCTAAAAAGTACAGTGACGTGGAGAGCGCTGCCCCCGGCCACGGTGGTTACTCATACGGGGAGGACAGCGACTCAGGCGCTCGCTCCCCGCTGAAACAGAGCTTCCAGCGCGGCCAGCGCGACAAGACCCGCTGGCTCAATGCCGGCGGCCGGCCCGACGAGCCCTGCGAGGACGGGCCCGACGGCAGCAGCCCCAAGTCGAAGCCTAAGGTGTGGACGAACATAACACACGATCACGTCAAACCCTTGCTGCAGTCTCTCTCGTCTGGTGTCTGCGTGCCAAGCTGTATAACCAACTGCTTGGTCTGTGCCTACCTTATTGTTCATAGTAAAGATTTTACAGCTACCTTGTTGGTGGAAACGGGCAGGTGGTCGGCATCCTGAGGTTCTGGGGACAGTGAGGAGTAAAAGTATAGTACAAAGCTAAAACTGTTGTTTGCCATTAATTCTTTTGAGCCTTTCTATATAACTGCTATTGGAAGTCTAGTATATTCACGCTATATTCGAGCAATTTTAGAGGTCCTGTTAACCAACTTTTCTAATCCAGTTTCCTCTTCTCTGCTAATTACTTTGTAGCACATTCGTGAGTATTTGTCCACCCTCTGCTCAGTTTCCCTTCCGGTCTCCCAATACTTCAGGATGCCGGGCCAGGCGCCCAAAGCATGCCCCCACTGCATGTGTAGGAGTGAAATGCATTGTTGGTGTTGGTGTTGATGTTTTTCCCAGAGGAGCGAGTAGCAGGGGTGTGGCATGAGTCCTCAAGTGGGCAGGTGAATGTGGCGAGACACGTTGACGTCGCTGCTGACGACCCCCGCAACAACTCTTAGTTTTTTGTCTTTGCATCTTGAAGTTAGCTTTTTTTTTGTTGATTTCAAGAAAATGTAGATAAATATCATAAGATTTGAGGCCATATCAAACTATTAAGTGTGAGTTTGCTTTTTGGGAAGATTTACATTATCAGCATAAAAGAGGGAGGTGGCATGTCTCTAACTGAGAATATTTAATCACCAGAATAATGGCAGATAAATTCTAAACATTTGATAAGAAAAATAAATAAATAGGTGTTAAACTAAATCTCCTTCGCAAAAGAGTTATGCAGCCTGCTTTTCTAATTTTTTATTTTCCTCAAACACTTTCAACTGCACCCAGTGGTACCTCTCTGTTCCCTCTACTTTATTTCTTTTTCTGGTTTTATTTTGAAACGGCTTTTGAGCACCTCAAGACCTGCATGAGTGGAATTGTTTGGAAAAAGAAAAGAACAGAGAAAAGGCAATGGAATTGACCTGACTTTTGAATCAATTATCTCCTGTTGGGAAAGTAGGAAATGTTGTGTTGTGAGACTCTTTCTCAGTGAGTATATCACGTTTACCTGTTCATCTCATACCCAGCCAACCCAACCCAGCTACTTCCATCCAGAAACCCTCCCTCATCTAGCGAACCGGCCAAGCTTAAAATCAGCACAGGAATGAAGTCATGAGCTTACGCTTTCCACCGCGAATAACATGCCTCGTTTTAAATAGGTTAAAACAAATCTGTTGCATGAACGCTGAATATTTGATTTGTATATTCACCCGCTGCTCATTCAATTTGGTACCAGAAATGGGTAAATACTTATATATTTTTTGCCCTCAATCATGCTGAGCATTACCAGGTTAAAAAAAACAAAGTAGAAAAGTCAATGGAGGATTTTTTTCTTCTTCTATTCGTCAAGACAATAAAAGGTTCCTTCCTCTGCAGGAAAGATACACTATTGGATTAGTTTGTGGCATTGTGGGCGAGTGTCCTCGGGTGTGTTTCTCTCTTATCTCTGTCGTCCTTGTTGTTGTGTATCAGCCTGGGAAATGACTTTGGTGATGCCAGCTCACCCCTCACTGCCACTCTCGCTTCGTAAGCCAGCCTCATCTGTCACCCACCCTCACACCCTTCACTTCTCCCTCACCCCTGTTACCTTTTTTTTTATTTGTCTCATCCTGTGACGTTCTCAGTTGATCTTCAGTGTGATCTTTCCATTTGTTTTCTAATGGTACATCAATGATGATGACGACTGGTTTTCAGTACTATAAATGAGTCTTCAGGCGGGCGCATCATGCGCGAGGTCTTTTTCACCGGTTTCTGACTGAGCATCACCTGCACTGATCACTTCTGATGTACTCGTCCAAAAAAACCCCGCCCCAGAACCATTTTAAAGATTTCAAAACTCATTGTTTCTTCTTCTGTGTTTTTAAAGCAGCTTTACTTCTCAGCAACTTAAAAAAAACACAACTCCTCGTGATCATTTTACTTCCAGTACACTCTTGTGTTTTAGCATCGACTCCAATGGATATACATTACAAAGTTAATTACAGAATACTTCCAATATGAGTGACATGCTACTGTGCTTAAATCTCTAAACTATTTATAGCATGTATTGCATACACACACGTTTTAGTGTAGTTTTCTAGCATTTCTTGACGAAGCATTCATTTTTATGACATTTCAGCTCTATGCAACAGGATCTCGGTAAAATGAGGACAACCCTAATGTTTTAGTCCCTGCGCCAGTCTGTTTGAGCCCCACATTACTGGGAAGATGCGACCTGATATCACGGGTTGATGAGTGTCGGAGAGGTAATGATGTAGAACTGTCCCCCTCTAAATTTAGTACAAATTAATCACATCATCATTGGTTCACTTATTGCATTCAAACCTTTTTTTACAGCCATCCGACTTTGTTAATTTCAGTTCAGCATGATTCTTGTGTTGTGAAGCCTGCATAGTATTTTTGTCTAATCTATTTTTGTGCTTGGGCTTTTAAGTCGTTCACATTATGCGGTTTTGATAACGTTTTAACACTTAATGTGGTGTTTACAGTGGACAAAAGAAGACGGACTCCGCCCGGCTGCCACAGCCAATCAGTTCATCCCAATGAACACCAACCCAAAAGATGTCCTGGAAATGAGAAACAAGGTATCACATTTTCCTCTATTTTACTGCCTTTACTTTTCTGAAATAAAAGACCATTTAATGTTCCTTATGCACTGTATGTTTATTGTTATGTATGACTTAAAATGTTGTTGTTTGTAGATCCGGGAGCAGAACCTGCAGGACATAATGACCGCAGGGCCCCAGTCACAGGTTCTGTGTGCCGGCACCGTGGTGGAACGTAACTTCAACCAGGTCAGTCTATAAGTTCTGCACATGAGAACCTCGCCGCTGCAGCCATCCTGACCTGGAGTTGAACACGTGTCTCATACCGGCAAACATATGTGAGAGTTTGGTCTCCTGTATTTAGTTAAAATACATTAAATTATAAATATATAATGTATACTATCCAGGTCAGGAGTCACCCCTTCAACCATATTGTGCATGACGCTGTCCGATCATTCTCTGAAGGAGTAACTTCACCGCTGATATCAAAGAACAAAACGTGCCATCCATGTCGTGTTCCAGAGCATGGAGTGACTTTGTAACTGTTACATTATCCTTTGACCACAGAGATTGTCACTATGGCAGGTGAGTAGTGTTTGGGAGAGGTAACACCGCTCTGCTCTCCAAACCTGCCAGCTCAGGTTGTGTCCATAATCATACATAGTTTATTTTTCTCTCATTACTTTTTTAATTTTATTTGGACTCGTCTCCAAGATCCCCACTACGTCCAATACACCTTTTTTTATTTATGTGCATGCACAGTTAAAATGGAAAATTGCTTATAATGTCCCTCCCTTGAGTTCAGTTTGCATGGTTTGCGCTCCCTTCGCTGGGCAGCTGTTAGCTCAGGGTTTACGATACCAAAGCTTCATGGGCATTGAATCCAAACACCATGAGGGACAGGACCGAGTAAAGCAAAGTAAAACAGAGCTGTCGATATGTTTTAAAGTGTTAGAAGGGCCGAAGGAGTGCTTGATGTGCTTTTTGTTCTGTTAAGACTGTATGAAAGTACACTGTACAGCACCCTCCTGTGGACCGTTTATCTTCACGATGCATGAGCTTGGCTATTTGTTCCATCCCTGCTCTGCTATCCACATCCCTTACCAGAACCATCTCTCTTTGCGTGCATGTCCAATACTTGTCTGTGTCTGTATGGTGTGAGTGTATGCAGAGGTGGAAAGTAACTAATCATAACAAAACTAATTATTAATGCTACTTTCACCAAGATCTTCCACAGCTATTTAATTAAGAAAACATGCAACTACTTTTGAAGAACAGCACACTTAGTTAAGCCTCCAGTTTATTTTATAACCAAGAAAACATATTCATTTTGAGCTCTTTTCTGAAAGGTAATCTCTCCAAACTTTACATTTGGGAGATTTCTAAGTGTGCATTCTTAATGGAAAGGTCCCGTTCAGGTTGACAAATTGGCCCTTTTGATGTGACCCAAAGTAGTGGCCTCACGTCGGCTTGAGGATTACTTGGATAATGGTATTTGCTCTTGAGTGAGACATCATAGTACTCTTTCCACCTGTGTGTGTGTGTGTGTGTGTGTGTGTGTGTGTGAAAGGCGGTACGCTTCTGAAAGTCTGCACACGTTCACGCCTGCCCGACAGACCGCTGATTTGAATGTGCTGGTGTTTAAGAGCTGGGTTGTGCTGGGTTTACTATTGCAGGACGCCCCTCTGTCTGACTGCACAGACACTATTGATGGCCTTGATGTGTCCGAGGGGTCCTATAGTCCTGCTAAATCAATTAGAAAGGTACTTACTGCTCCAGTCACCAATACCATTCACCTGTACTTCACATCATCCGAAATGAGCCTTCAGATAGACGCTTGATATCTGGGCCTGTATTGATGAAGTCAGGGATCGTGCTAGAACGAGGCCATTTTCTCACTTGTGGTCATGTGACCTAGTCTTTCCTACACTACATGTATGTGTTATGCACTCTGAGATCTTTGGATGCAGGTAGATTCATGTATACCTTTTTTTTTGTTTGTGCTTGAGCCAGATACAATCCTTGAGAAGGATGTTTGTGTGTCTTGCTGTCATGAGTCGGTCTGCAGGAGAGATTTTTAGCATTCTTTCGAAATGTATGTGGGCAGTAAATATGGCCCGGTGATTTGTGATCGAGTCGGCTTGAACTCGTCCTCAAATCTGTGCTTGGCTTTCGTGTAGCTGTGTATTGTATGAAATGAAACCGGAAACAATTGCTTATTCCTAATATAAGAAGTAACCTTGTTAGTTGACATCATAATGTTTCTGTGCTTCTTGAATTATGAAATGTCCACTTAGCTCTAACTTGTGCTCTGAAGACACACATCATGTATTCACCTATGGCTGATGCTTGTGCTCATGCTGCATACTTGTTATGTGTGTGTAAAGTGTCTCTAATCCGATAATCCAGTTCAAGTGACATCGTCTGCAAGCATTTGACACTGCAGCTAGTTTTCAATGTAATAAATCCTTCCATGTGTCGCCTGCATTAACTGTCGACCTCTCGTCTCTCTCTGCCTTCCCTCTGTGTGTCCTGAAGGGGGAGCTAGTGACCGCATCCAAGGCCATCATCGAAAAGGAGTACCAGCCGAGGGTTATCATCAGCAAGCAGGGTCCCAACCCCTTCAACAAACAAACCGACCAGGAGCTGGAGGACTACCGCAAGGAGGTGGCGCAGAACCAGAAAGGGCCTGAAGGTAAACGTGACGAGTGGAAAAGACTAAACACACAATTTTATAAATGCAACTCCCTCCTTCTGTAATCCGCCGTCCTTGACTTGACGGCCTCGAGAACAGTCACTGAGATGAGTCTTCACAGGAAGTATAGATGCAGGCAATAATTTAGTAGAGATCAGCTGAGCTGTTACACTCTGATATGCTATATGTTTTCAAGTTATGTGCAGCTACTTTTAAACATGCTCATGATACAATTTTAATAAAATAATATTGACCTACCTGCAGAACTGAATCGTGCAAAAAAAAAAAAATCTAATGAACTTCATTCAGATTGGTGACGTTATCTCTCCACACACCCATGCACATGACTTCACAGTGCAGGGACGAGGCGGTAGTAAGGAGGGATCAGCCTCCAGCGTACCCCGTCCTGAGCCTGAACCACAGGCGAGGGGTCAAGCCTCTGTCTCCACGCCCAGCTTAGAGAGAGCCCCGCCCCCCGCCGCCACGCCGGCCTCTGAGCAGTCTTCCCTCCTCCTCCTCTCCGCTGGGAGAGACTCTGCAGATGACATTTTTTCGACCGCAGAAGAGGTTTTTTCCGCTCCAGATTCCCCGCACAAGGAGTTCCACTGCGCCGTGGTGAGAGCCCTCAGCAAGGAGCCGTCAGTGGTAGAGGCAGATCAGGCTCCAGGTACACCAGAGTTGTGCCTAAAATCCGGCCTTCCGCTTCCCCTGCTCCCTTGCTCAGCCCTGGTTCGTCTCTATACACACCGCTGCACTGGGAGTGTGGGAATCCCAGCCTGCTGTTTTTTTTTTTTTTGGGGGGGTTTGGAGTCTTGCTGCTGTTTTTATCCTGCGCAAGCAAGTTCAATCTTTGAAGCTTTTGCTTGATTACCCCCCCCATCCCCCATCCCCTCTCTCCCCCACTCCGATGCCTTTGGACAAGGCATCAGAGTTCTGGCAGATCAGAAACCTTTCTGCAGTTTGATTGGACGAGGAGCTGAGTAGAGGCGGTAAAGCAAGCTCTTTTTGAGATTTTAAAACAATCCCCTCCCCTCTCTCTCTCTCCCGCAAGTCTAAAAGTGCTTTTGGTGTTGTGCTAACTTTTTTTGGAGGAAGCTGGGTCTGAGCTCAGTCATCCAATCAGAGCATCCCATGTGTGGACTCTTCCTAACCTGTCCTGGATATTTCTCTGTTGGTGTCCCTTCTGTGCCTCTGACTGATTTCCAATCAATCTAATAGTTTGTTGAGATCTTGAGGTTGATTCATTTGAAGGCATTTGCAGTGTTGATTAAGGCTTCCTCCCCGGTTTGCTTCCCTGTGTTGTGCTCTTTTCTTAGTGTTTTACGACTTAACTGCTCATTTATTTATTAATGTATTTGTTTATTTAAATGGTTTCTTACCGTTTCATCTCTGCAGATTCCCATGTAGACTTGGAGCAGCTTGTAGAGCCTGAGGAGGAGGAAGAGCCTCAAAGCCAGAAACCAACCACCACGCCGCCCAGCACCCCCGTCAGAGCAGAGGAAGGTAGGCTGGCCCGACATACTCAACATAACCGCTGCGGCCCAGTTCTGCGTGGTTCGGCATGGGTTTCTCCGGTCCTCTTGCTGGGTTTTGGGGCTTCTCTAGGGTCTACAGAGGAGATGCAGAGGCTCCTGCCAGTCCACTTGCCTGTCTGCCTTGGGGTCTGTTCGTGTTGTGGTCTTTAATAATACTACTACCGGTGCTATGCTGTGTTTTCTGTAATAACAGGCCAAGAGGTTTTGATTATTTAACCAGGTTTATCCTTTTGGGAGATGGAAAATGACTGTAATTCAGTCTCCAGACGTAATATCAGAAAAAAAATTGGAAAGACGATGACCGACGTCTTGTCTATTTTTTTTCTATTTTTCTCCCTCTTGGTCTTTATTACTATTGGATTACACCTATAAGAGAACTGGTTCTTAAATTGAAGATTTTAACTTCATTTAAACAATAATTGGCATTATTCCAGTCATACACCTAAAGTTTCTTTCATGAGCTACTATCTGCATGAGGGCGGAAGAGGATGAGTAGCTTTGATCACAGGTGTAATCTAATACCTGAAATGTTGTATAACATATTTCTATATGTTCAGTATCTCCTTTACCCCTTCACTTCCATTCTCCATCTTTTTGGAGTCTACTAAGAATGGTTTCCAACCATTCTTTTTAAGATTGTCCTCTGGTATTCTTTTTATTTTCTCTATTTCACATTTTTATTTTATTTTTATTTAACACTGTGCTTGTGGTTTGATCTGCATAGACATTTGTTTCTACTGTGCTTTTTCTTCTTTGTGGCTGCGATTACAATCAGGAGATGGAAATACAAAAGAGTACCTGTTGCCATAGTAAGTACGTACTGTTCCACCTCCTAATTACCCATCACCCATCCTGACCCGTTTGATCGTTTCCCTTTTTTAATTTTTTTGCATGGCTTCACTAGTAGAGCTGTTCTGTGATCTGAACTAACCCGCTTTAACTCGGTTCTCTGAACTCCTCTGAACCTCTTTCTTGGGTTTGATGGGGTTTATTTCAGAGCCCCTCCTTCTCTTGTGATTAGACACAATTCACTTTTTCCAGATTCTGTAAAGTGAAAAAAAAAGTAACCACTGCAAGAAATTGTTTTTCGTACAATCTTTATTTCAGGCGTGATCCTTTTTTTTTTTTTTTTTTTAAAGACCTTTTTTACTCGAATGATAAAGTCTAAACAAAAGTGGAGGATGTTCTTGAAGTAAACCTCACAACTCACCAAACCGTTTTACGTTAGATAACCTCTCTTTTCTTCCTGCCGATTATTCACTGTCAAAATAACCAACCTCTCTTGCACAATGTATCGATGTTATATGGCACTGTGTTTTTTGTTGTTTTTTATGGAGAGAAAAAAATCTGGTAATGTTTTTAAAATGTGGTGTTTGTTTGTTTTGTCTTCCAGACGAGTCCTTTACCAGGTACATCAGTGCTTTATTTGGGTGTGGCTTTCCAAGCAAACTTGCTGCTGTCAGCTGTTGCAACTCGCTGTTCAGCTTGAAACATGGTTGAGGTCCGGTGCTCTGGCTGTCTGGTGGGGTTTGGGGTTTTATCCGCCTGTGTCTCTACCAGAGATGTACAATGAGGACTGGTGTGGAGTGTTTTCTCAGGTCTAAAGGGTTTTTTCTCACTGGTCTCTGTCGCATGTGAGTAACATTAAAGACGAACAGAGCCGTGGTTGTTTCAGCGCCGTGTGAGTTTGTACCTGAGCATGAGGCGGTGGTTTGATGCTGCTGATCCCGAGATGGTCAACTGAAGCTTACATGGAAACCGCACTTGTTGCTTCTTTTTGCTGGGAGTATTTTTAAAGGACGACACTGGCTTTTCTATCATAACTATCTGGTGATGGGTGCATGATTTCAGACGGATTTGGGACAAAAGCAGAGCATATTTTCAGCGAGCGTTGAATTTTGCTGGAAACTGATGTTTTGGTATTACGTTTTAGTCCCGTCTACTCCTGACATTTTTTTTATGTCTCAAGTTGACTGAATTAAAACTCTTAAAAATATGCAAAACAGTCTGAAGTATGTAGCTAACACGACTTATTAGCCCTGGTATTACAGTCCAGTATGATAGGGAATCATTTTGATCTTATTGTAATTTACTGGGACAAACACAAAGGCCGGATTCATGTTCTATTGTTATATTATTTTTTTAAATAGTTATTATTTTGGGCATTAGCAAGTTGATCATTTCAAAGTTCATAATTAACTAATCTTTCTGTCTATTTGAGACCAGAAGGACCAGCTCTATATAGTTTATATACTCCCAGCAATCAAAGGATTAACCAAGTTCTAATTTTATTTTATTTCTCCTTGAGAGCTGCGCCAGTGTTAAATTAACATAACTTGTTACCTCGCTTATGTTTATGTCTTTGAAGAAACTTTCTGTGTTGTAGACTTAGATTTTTGTTTTGTACACAGGGTGCAAATGAGCGAGGGAACTGCACTCATTAAGATTTCCCTGTTTTTTTAAATGAAGGTAAAAACCCAAATCCTGAGCACCAGCATGTCACAGTACGGAAAATAAAAGGAGTCAGATGAAATCCTGATGGCTTTTATTTATTTTTAAATGAGAGCAAAGTTGTATGTTTAGTTGCTTATTCTTAACGCTAAGAAGTAAAGATGGTGACCCCGGGAGAGATGCTTCTGTCATGTGACGTAAGAGACGTCACATGACATCTTGGTGTGGCTTTTGATCTGAGGGAAGGTTACGGTGTGTGTTTGGATCTATGGGAATGTTGCCTTTTTTTTTTTTTTAGGTGTTAGACCGTTGTTCCCTTTTTTATATTGCTTAAATATAACTGTTTTAAATACGTTAATTTCATAGATGCCATGAACTAAAGAGGCTAAGTTGAGCGACCAGTTGAAAATCATGTGAATTTACCAACGTGTCCAGTGATCGCTTTGCAGTCGCCTCAGTGGTGTGTGAGCTCAGCAGCGCAGATCCATCAGTCCGTCCTCTGAGATCAATAACTCTCTCCTTGCTCCTCCCACCAGAGTCCTTGCCGGATCAGACCTATAAGGATGAGAGCGACCCCGCCACCCTGAGACAGACCCTTCCAGACTTGACACCTGATGACCCCTCCGATGCCCCGGCACTTCCTGCCGAGGAATCCGCTTCTTCCCCCGCCAGCGCCGACGCGGCTGAGGGGGAGGAACCCGCTGACGCCGGCGACCAGGAGGGAGAAGAGTCTCCCAGCAAGTCGCCCTCCAAAAAGAAAAAGAAGTTCCGCACACCTTCCTTCCTTAAGAAAAACAAAAAAAAGACAGAGTCCTAGATTGGAGAATGTTGGATCGGTCCTCAGGGCTGTCCGCTGCCTCTTTTCATTTCCGCTTTTTTGTCTGCTACCATCGCACCCTTCGAGCAAGCCACAGTAACACACAGTTATGCTTTTTTTTGTTGTTGTTTTGATATCATTTGTCGCTGGCTTATTAACCTATTTTTCCTCGTTAGTGTGTGCCAATTTTGTATACAGTGTAAAAATGATGGATTGCATAAAGGTTTTTAATTATTAGGGGCTTTTTAGTTGTGAGTGAGTGATGCATACGTCCTGTCCTCTCCACTCCATCTGGCCTTTGATGCATGTCTATTACTACAGGCCCGCACACTTAATGTGAGGTTTTAGGGTTTTATTACTAAACTGTTGTAACCACTAGAATGTATTGGGATTGTATCAAAAATATGTAAGTGTCTTTTTAAAAGCTATGAATGCAGAAAGAGAAGCTTGTACGCTCTCGTTTAACTGGTGGTCATTTTTTGATCGTTACAACAAATGAAATAGTGCTAATTTTACCACTGACGCTGTGCATCCATGTAATTACATGTTAGCAGGCTGAGATAACTACAGTTAGGACTTTGAGTTGATTATTTATGGGAAATGCATTCATACAAAGTCCATATTAATGTCTACATAATCCAATATTTTTCATTAAATCATCCACAAGCTAAATCTCATCTGGGCGTTTGTTGACTTTTTTTATTTTTAATCTCTAGATCGTCAACCCACAAGCGTTTTATGCTGCCTTAACTTCCAGGTATGTTGTGTCGAGCTTTAGGTTTTCATGTGATGTGGAAGTTGGGTTGAATAAGTCGCAAAGCTGCAGATGATAACGTTTGAACCTACTGATGTTGAGCAAAGTGAGATTCATCTCGGGACGCGTGGGCAAGCATTGTGCTTTCCTTTTTTATATTCCAAGAGTTGATAACATTTGCTACTGGCTGTAAGTGTAAAGCAATTCCCTTTTGGTTATTCTAATTATTTGAGCCTGACCTTGTTTTTGCCACTTGATATCGCTCCGTCTCTTTAAAAGTCAGAAACTAACAGAAATACTATGAATTGTGAGATTTCATTCTTCTTGGATATGTCATTATTCAGCTTTTTTCTGACCAAGTAGATTGAGCCATGATTGCTCGCTGTGAGAGAGCTCTGTGAACCTCCTCCTTTTTTTTTTATAAATCACTGTCCATACCACTCACTCTATCATAAACATAGATACAGTTGTTGCATAACGCACAAACAACGTCACTGTGCCGAAGCTGCATGATCAACCTGGACTTCCCAGAGTAAAACTGCACTCCGAGCAGTAGACTGTCATTGAATACTTGTGTTTCCAGTCTCAGTAAAGACACAAAGTACACTGGAGAACTTTTTTTTATTTTGCTGATGTGTAGTTAATGGAGTGATCGCAAACGAGCTGTGCTTAAGGCTTAAGGTTGTAGGGCGTTCTACAAAGGCCATCTCCATGCATTGCCAACTTGTGTTTATTCATCCTGTTTTGGTAAAAGGTTAGTCATCAGTCTATCTAACTTGTGGGGAACAAAAAGGCCAAACTAACATAAAGCTTCACCTTATCTGAGACGCTTTGTTCACGACCGATGGTGCTTCTACATCATTGCATACACGCTAAGAATGTCTTATCATGAAGGACTGCATGTGAAGAGTGCTTAGTGTGTACTGTCCATTAAAGGACTGCAAATACCCCTTTTTATTTGAAATGTATTTGTTTAGCTTCAGTGTGCTAATAACAATACTTAAGTCCTTAGTCATAGTTGTCTTTCTCGCAGCTTTGCTGAATTGTATTCTCTGTCTAATCTACCGATTACAATGTGTCTACAGATTTATCACTTCCACCTCTGTTTTCTCATGGTCCTGCCTCTTTTACAGCCATGAATAAAAGAAAAACACTTACCCTGAAAATCAATATTGTGTGGTTGTAGTTATTTTCAAAACTACAGTGTAGTGTAGAAAGTATATATCATATGAGTCTATATAAGTACTTGTTCGGGATAAGTCAGCCTAGCTATTGTATGATCAGTGTAGTGCAGCTCCCTCAACATTTGTAATAAAATAGGATCATGATTTTTAAATCATATGGCTGACGACCGTTCTAAAATGAGATTTTCACTCGCGGCCATCTACATTTGGCTAAAGTGTAAAGATGCATTTAAATTTAAATTAACTTTTTGTGTGTCTCATATTTTTCCTCTTCAGACTTTACCATTTGAGTCATCTTTAAAGGCCTTAAGTGGTGAAATTATGTAATTGTTAACCCAAGAAGACAAAGATTTGAGTCAGGAGATCAAGGCCCATGAAAATGTGTACCACATTTCACAAAAGATAGATAAAAAGAAAGGCTATTTCAATTGAGAACGAGGATCACCAAAGTCATATTGTCTAATAACCATGAATGTCCATCAGGTAGGGAGGTAAAACCACTGACCTGCTGGTCCGAAAGTCAGTCAGGATGTTTCATTCAGGGAACTTGGGATCTGTTGTAAATTACATGGCAATTGATCTAATGGTTGTGAGATATTTCATTTTGAACCAAAGTGGGTTCACCACCAAGTCAGTAGGATTAATTCTCTGTGGACGTGACAAATGTAATCTCAGCATGACTGCAAAATAATCAGTTTCTGCAGATACGGTCATACAATTATAGTTATTGTCATGTTATTAATGAAATCCATCATTCTCGTGTATTTGTGTTTTGCGATTGTTGTAAACTACTCTATCACACACAAAAAACATTTCTGTGTGACCCGTGTCTTTAAAAAAAAGAAGGATGAATGTATTTCCAACGCTAGGGGCGCTGTGGGGAATCCCATACCGGAAGTAGCTCCTGTCTTCCTCTTGTTTTTGAACTTTCACCTCAGTCTTGTGCACGCTGGAAAAACTAAACAACGTGGACAGTAGAAGAAACCAAAAATAGAGTGGTATTTATTAAATCCAGAGGTGACAAAGCCATAGCGGCCCATGGTTTCTTCCGGCAGGGTTTAATAACTCGACTCCTCCACGCGGCCTAAAGGTAAGCTCTGTCTCTGTGTGCTAATGGCGGCTTGTTTACGAACCGGAGACGCCTAGCTAGCTATCTTAGCTATAAAATCGCTCCACTTTTTATTGGGTCATATACTCCTCGTTTTTATTAAATTTGACACCTTTGCTCTTCTGCACCAACTGATGCAGGAGGGACGTTTGTAGCGTTATAGCAGCAAACATTTAATCATGCCACGTTATTCAGTGTCAATTAAATGTGTATAGCTAGTAGCTATATGTAAGAGTTTCAAGAGAAAATAAAATAATCCTTTATTAGCCCCGCAGTGGGGAAATTGCAGGATTAAAGCAGCAAGAGATAGCAGTAAAATAAGAAACAAGTCATACATATAAAAACAGTATATAGACAGAATAAACAAGTATTTAAAAACCAAAGTGGTTAAAGTAACCAAAAAGTGATTGAAGTGTTTTGTTTTTAGCTCAGTATTGCAGTATTCTGATGAACAGAGCCTGTAAAGTCAGTGATGTTCGCTCAATCAGTCCACTAACGTCTCTGTGTTGCAGATGGGGAAGGTACCAAAGGTACCCAAGAAGAGGAGCCTCGCCGACAAGGTCCGCAAAACCAAGACCTCCACTGAAATCAAAAACAATCCCTTTGAGGTGAAAATCAACAGGAAGAAATTTGAGATTTTGGGGAGAAAAACCAAGCATGATGTGGGTCTTCCTGGTGTGTCTCGATCCAAAGCCATCAATAAGGTGAGTAAGAGGGAGTCTCATGTTAGTTACTTTCCCTTCAACAACTTCTCTCTCTTTGAGCAATTAGAAAGCCAGAGCAATTCCTTCAATCTGTAAAATCATGAAATGGACAAACATCCTTACTTTGACTTAATAGTGAGTAAGTGCATGTATCACTTTCTCTTATACGGTAATATAAAAGAGACATAATGGAAATGTTAGACATTAGCTGCTGTTCAGTACAAACTTGTACAATAAATTCCCAATTTTAGATTTTTAATTTAAAGGACTGGTCTTGACAATATAGGGATGTTGTTGAATGACATTTCTCATTATGGCGAAAGTGACTGAGTACCAGGAAATCAAGTTATGTTGGTAAATGTGAAATAAAGATTTCATCAATACACATTTAATGACATACATAGTTTTCAGTCACAAATGTTTTGTCTTCATTCTATTAACTAATAGAATAAAGCAAAGTAAAATATTGATTTGTAAAAACAAATAAACACCATCTGCTTTTCCTGTTGACCCTAAAAATCTTCATCTTCTGATGTAGCCAAATAATTATACATATAGCACCAATGTTATAGGTTAATCCAAATAATTCCATGAAATCAACTTTAATTATTAATGTATTTAATGCAGTTGATGATTATTTGATTTACGTCTAATGAGTCATTCTGATAGTTGAGCTATTCTGAGTTCCAATGCACAAAATGTCATTGCAAACTATCATTTCCAAGGATTACTTGCAAGGATTACAGCAGCTGCTTGATTTTAGGGTCAAAGATTGATGCGTGATCTCAGCCAGGAGATACTTATAGCCTGAGGATGTTTTGTGAAAATGGCACCTGGTTCTTTGACCAAACACCCAGAACTGCAGCTGCAAATATAAATTGAAAATGTCTGTGTGAGACGAATGTGGGCAATACAGCAGAATCAAGAAAAGGAGACGGGAGACGCTGCTTAAAACATTGAAGTTTCTTCCGTCTGAGTTTAAAAGATGAACTCTTCAACTGTAGCACTGTATCCATCAGCCACGGGTCACAGCTCATCATCTATTTAACACGATCTGTGCTGTGAAGCCTTGTGCTCTCAGTATCATGCTGAGAGGGATATTGTGCAGGAGAGACTGAGAGCTTTGTGAGGACAGAGAGTACTATGAACAGAACTAAGACCAAGTTCAAGTGAGGATTTAAAAAAGTATCTGTACACGTATTAAATATTACTTTACATTTATGATTTTTTGATATGTGTATATATACTTGATCAGTGCAACATTGACATAATTCTTGTCATCATATTCAATTCTTGATTATTATTATTTTTGATCCGTAGAGAAAAGAAACCCTCCTGAAGGAATACAAACAGAAGGGCAAGTCCGGCAAATTCATTGACAGACGCTTTGGGGAGTATGACACCAAGATGGAACCAGAAGAAAAAATCCTGCAGAGGTTCGCGATGGAGAGACAGGTCAGTGATGTGGTTATGGTTTGTACAGGACACAGCAAGTCCTACCAGGCAGGTCACCATTCAATAAAACAAACATAAACAACAAGCATTGAGAAAACAGACTTGGTAATATCACTATCTAAGTGCCCATTTGTCCCTACTTTGACTTCTGTAGCTTTGGCATTCTGAATGAATCATGTGTTACTTAAAAATGTCAAACAACAAATCTCACTATGTATTTGAAACTCTCAGCCAAACTTTGCTTTATTCTTCAGCGTGGCCATGATAAGAAGGATGTGTACAACTTGAACGAGGAGGAGGAGCTGACTCATTACGGCCAGTCGCTGGCTGAGATGGAGAAATTCAATGACATCGTGAATAGCGATGATGAATCTGAAGAGAAAGGGCTTTTATCAGGTGAGTTGTGCTGGTGTCGAAACACCAAATGAACACAAGGTTAAATCATTAACATATTGTTTTTAATTTAAAATAATGACACTATTTCTCTTTCTCATCTAGCTGAGCTCACCGCGTCCCACTTTGGAGGAGGAGGTCTCCTCAGAAAGAAAACACCAGGGGAGCAGCAGGATGGGGAAGACAAACATAGAGCCAAGTCCCGACAGGAGCTCATTGAAGAGCTCATCCAGAAGTCCAAGCAGGAGAAGGTGAGACATACCACCCTGTTGCTGTACATATTCTATACTATTTGCTCCTGTTAGAGTAACTTCAGCGTAATGCTGTTCGCTGACATTATTTAAAAAATAAGTGACCTGTTTTTAAAGATCTGTCTGTGGTCCAGATGATTAACTTCTGAGTTGTTTTTTTTGTTGCTTTTTCAGCGGGATCGACAGGTGCGGAAAGAGGAGTCGCAGGAGCTGACTGAGAAGCTGGATAAGGAGTGGAAGAGCATCCAGACTCTGATGGTGACAAAGACGCCCAGAGGTGAACACGTCGAGGAGGAGAAGCCCAAGGTTAGCGTCACAGCAATTTTCAGAACGTTGTTCCTCCACTATGTGCTTTCATTCATCAGTCACAGAGCCTGACATTTCTTTGTTCTCTCTTTGTTGCAGCTGGAACCGTATGACATGATGGTCAGAGAGCTGGGCTTCGAGATGAAGGCTCAGCCTTCGGAGAGGCTGAAGACCCCAGAGGAGCTCGCCCGGGAGGAGAGGGAGAAGCTGCAGAAACTAGAGGTATGTTCGCTCTGCAAGGTTAAACGCTTCTAGTCACTATCACATGTTTGGATGCTCTCTGATAGTAGATCCTTGGTGTTCTGTTTGCTTCCTAGTCTGACCGCCTGAGGAGGATGATGGGAGATGAAGGCGGGGAGAGCTCACAGACTCAAACCCACATCTCTGCTGATGACATCAATGATGGCTTTATCCTGGATAAGGATGACAATAAGACCCTGTCTTATCAGGTGAGAGACATCCTAATACAACCAGTTTGTTTGTTAAAGAACTGAAAGGTTATTCACTTTTTGTTATATGTTGATACAGAATGTGTTGAATTAATATTTCTTTTGTGAATCCAGGATGGAAAATGGAACATTGAAGCAGAGTCTGAGGAAAATAAGGATGAAGAAGACGATGAAGAGGCACAGAGTGGAGAGGAGGAGGAGGAGGGGGGGGAATTGGAGGAAGGAGAAGAAGATGGAGATGATGAAGAGGAGGAAGAGGAAGACGAGCAGGAGGGCAGTAGTGAAGAAGAAGATGGTCACTCGGACCTGGAGTCCGAGCAAGAAAGCGAGGATGAGGAGATGAAAGAGACCAGTGCCAAACCGAGTCTGAGCATAGAGGAGATGAAGGCCCAGCAGGAAGCGGCCAAAGCAGAGCTCCCATACACTTTTAAAGGTAAAGACACACAGAAACACACGTACAAACACTATGCTCAGAGCCTACGACGGGCTAACTTTGTCCATGACCAATAGAGACATTTTTAGATGAGTATTGTCACCATTCTCCTATTTAGAATAATCTGTTTAACTTGTATGTGTGTCTTCTTCTCTTAGCTCCAGAGACCTACAACGACCTGAAAGATTTGCTCCGCGGCCACACCCCTGACAACCAGCGCCTCATCGTGGCCAGGACTCAGAAAAGCAACCATGCTAGTTTGGCTGTCGGCAATAAGCTCAAACTGCAGGTAAAATATAGAGCAGGCGCTATATCGCTGTAAATAAGTGTGGCGCTTTTGTCTCTGTAGCCAGTTTAAGGTTGCGCTCACTGCCATCTGAACTTCAAATGTTATCTCTATTTGTCTCAGAAAATGTTCGGCTTCTTGTTGGAGTACATCGGAGAACTGGCCACCAGGAGTCCACCTGAACTCACCACCACAGATAAGCTCATACCGTGAGTTCAAAAAGTTGCATTCTTTCTCTCGTTTTAACTCCTGATTTGAAATATGTAGTCCTCAAAACAAAATGTATCTGATCATTCCTGCACTGTTTCTTTTCCTCTCTCTCTCTCTCCCTCTGTAGAGAGTTGTACACTATGTGTCAGATGTTTCCAGAGGCCGCCTGTAAGACCATGCAGAGCATCCTCGGAGACGCTGGTCATAGCACGGAGGAGGTGCTGGAGGTCAAAGGGCATATTCCTTTCCCAACGCTGGACATGGTATGGATTACTTGCGTTGACACAGTAAACATGTTCACCATGGTGCACAGAGAGTTGAGAGGTTTTGAACTTCACTTCCCTTCTAGCCTCAGCTGAAAAGGTTATGTCCTCTTGGTCAATGCTGTAGGTTTGGAGGAAAAACATAATATACTCAATAATATGTTCAATAATGTTGTATTTATATCTTTACTACAAATACAGATTTATCTTTTATTGTTTGATTCTAGTGTATTTTCTTCTTGGTATCAAACGACAGTATTTGTTCCTCATTCTCTCCTCTGTCTGTGACAAACTACTACAGTGTGTTTTTGTGTTTTTAGCTCATCTACCTGAAGGTGACAGCCCTGCTGTTTCCTACCTCCGATTTCAGACACCCAGTTACAACTCCGGCTCTGCTTTACATCAGCCAGGCTCTCACCAAGGTACATCATCATCAGTTTGTTTCCTGTCTGTGTCGTTAGAGCGGTTTCTGTGTTGTTCCGACTGTTCTTGCCTCGCAGGATTTCACAATTTCTCATTATGTTTGCATCCAGCCTCTCTCTTCTCATTAGGCATCTTTCTTTGTGTGGATTTTCTCTGGATAAGAAAAGTCTTTTGATATACTCCTCAAACATTTTCAATTATTCATTGGACGTTTTCCAGGTTATGGAGTTGTTTTATTTCCACTGCTGCAACTGAAATTTCCTATTTAAATACCTTAAAATCAATGTGTCTGGACAAATGGATGTTTGATTTTCAGCACTGATGCCATGCTCATACCAGTTTAAAAAAAAACTAAATGTATCAATGCTTTGTTCGTCCTTAGTGTCCAGTGAGATCCTTACAGGACGTGACGTCGGGTTTAGTGCTGTGCTGTCTGGGAATGGAGTACGTCACGTTTTCAAAGCGCTTCCTGCCGGAGCTCATCAACTTCCTGGCTGGAACGCTGCATCTGGCCGTGCAGGACAAGAGCTCTCTCGGTAGCCGCACGCTTGTTTTAAAACGACACGTTTCACGGTGCCAGCGTTATGTACGGCGCACCAAGACTTTGCCATTGTGTTGCAGGTTACACGGTGGTGCCGCCCTTTCGGCCATCGGGGAAGTGCAGCGATCTGCTGGTGTTGTCAGACTCTGAGTCCTGCAAGAGCTGGACAAAGAAAAGCCTTCCATTGTCTGCGACCCAACACCTGGACCTCAGAAATGACCTGGACAGAGATCACCACAGGTAGGAGGGGAGGACAGAACACCGGGAGGGAAAGAAGCTGGTCAAACCCCGAAATCTTATACTCTTTTGATTTAATTTATGCATCAAAATTCATTCTACACCACCAGCCTTCTTTAATGCCTAGTTAACGGCTCAAATCAAGTAACTTTGCTTAGTGATGTTTGAGTAATTGCGGTAACATCGGGTCTCTCTTCACATCAGACGTACTGGACGTTTTTTTATTTAATGGAATACATTTTGGAAATATGCTTATTAGCTTTTCTTGCTGAGAGTTGGATAAGATGAATCAATATCACTCATTTTCAGGCCATTTAAATATGAAGCCAAAGCAAGGAGACGGTTATCTAATCTTAGCATGACTGGAAATAATGTAACAGCTGACCTGGCTTTGTGCAGAAGTTTAAACAAATCCACATTTCAGCGCTTCAAAAGCTCATTAATTAACGTGTTCATTAGCACATTTACCATCATAAAACCACAACATGTCAGTGTTACTCTTCAGTTATTATACTGAATAAACTATGTAATCTAACTGTTGCATTGACAACTATTTAAATGTTTTCTTCATTGTAAAGCACATCTTTCCGGAGTCATGATTACTATTAAACAATGCTAACTAATATTAAAGGGTAAGGTAAAACATGTTCTGTTGCACAGGGAAATTAAGTTTTTTTTCTTTTTCTAACAAAACAAAAAAGAATAGCTGTTGAAGATTCCCACAGAATGAGGCCTATAGATTTTGTTCCCCATCTCCTCCATTGGAGAAACATTGTGTGTCTTCACAGCCTGTGTAGACAGGAATGATGTTAGGGGAACTAATGCATCTTTTAATATAATATGGGCATGTGAGTAATGTTTTGAGAGAAAAATGTACGTATGCGGGCTTATCAGAAAACTTTGGATGACAAGAACTCGCAATTTCTTTATTAATTTACTGTCCATGTTTATGTGTTCACTGTTAAATTATTTCTAAATGAAAGCCCCAGACGTGTTGTTGTAAACCCCGCTGCATACACAGCTGACCCCCAGAGACATGGCATTCAGAAACAACAGATCTCACAATGCCTTAATTGGCCATTGAGAATGTAACAACACCACGTAATAACAAGAGCGAATACTCGTCTGGAGACAATGCCCAGCTGAGAGAGAGCGAGGGAGAGGAAGTGTGAGAAAACGTTTTGTCTTCTCGCAGCTTCTCGTGTTCAGTTTGGACGACCAACAAATAGTAAGACATAAAGAGGAGAAGAAGTTAGTCTGATTAATTATCTTTTTATAGAAGAGGAAAAACACAAGCTCATTTGTTTTTAGAAACAGGAAAAAAGACAATGGAAGCACACAAACATGCACGCAGACGTTTTTTTTTCTTTAAACTGTTGCTTCACAACATTTTATAAAGAAGTGCTGAGAAGGAATGAGTGTGCGATGAAGCTCTTGGTTAATGTACGACTATGAAACCTACGATGAGTCATCACACGATGTTTACCTGTGCAGACTGTATGGCTCAGAGCTGATGCATCCACTTTTGTGATTCCGATGAGTCGCCCGTGTGGTTTCACACAGCAGCTGGTGCGTGGGCACGAAGCGAGGCTTGTAAACGGGCTTCATGATTGTGCACGGGAGGTGAGAATATACATTTTGATTTGTACTCCACTAAAATTAATACTCATAACAAGCCATAAAAGGCAAACCGTTTTGTTGGAGATAAATGAATTTGATTACATTTATTGACTATTTGTCAAAGAACATTAAATATACCCGAGTGACAAAGAAAAAAACCCAATCTAATCTTTTATGTCCCTAAAATCAGTTACAAGGCAGTTGTTAAACAGTATTTAAATTCTTAATGACTCCTCATCGTCCTTAAACACCTTGCCTGGAGGTCTGAACCACACTGTTCTGAACACACAGCGCTGCATGTGACTCCTGCTCCTCACACCTGGGTGCCCAGTCACCGTGAGTGCCTCCCTTCAGGCCTCACAGTGACACGGACCACACCAGCAGCTGTGTGTGACCAGTCCAGTGGCGGAATTACCGCCGGGGTGATGCAGCATCTGGGTCGGGAAGGACAGAGCGAGTGCACGCTTCATGAAAGAGAAAGTGTGTCTAGAAGGACAGAGATGAGAACATGAACTAGGACACAGAACGTTGAGCAGAAATGGAGAGTAAACCGCTCCTCTAGATCAGTGGTTCTCAAATGGGGGTGCGTGAAGGCCCTCCAGGGTGTAAATATTTAAGCAATAAGGTACGAGAGGCAGTACTGTGTCGTGCAATAATGTACTGTTCAAGGGAGTTGTTAGGCCCGACGCGCAGCGGAGGGCCGGCAAACCCTTGAACTGTACATTATTGTAGACACAGTACTGCCTCGAGTACCTTATTACTTTTATAATACGGGTACCTGCGACTTTATAAATAGTAATGTAAGCTGCCTTTCAGCACAAAATAGTTGTAGCCGGCAAAACGTTGTGTATCGCATTTCAGCGACAGAGAAAATAGTCCCGGGACGCACGGGACGCACATACGGGACTATAAAACGGACGGCCTGGTCAGTAAATCGCAGATTTGAAAGCAGGGTGGAGGATGACACTCAGCCACCGATGTAAAGAAGTGCTCTCGCTGCTTCTGTCCGTCTTTTATCTGTCATTTTTCTCCTCCATGATGTTTAGAGAACTTGCCTCGCGTCGGGAAATTATCGACGTAATTATGTCTCACTGGAAATTATCACGATTTTGTGATCAAACCCTTTTCATTCCTCATCTTTAGGTTAGGGAGGAAGTGACGTGTGTGTTGTCGTTCGTTATGCTAGTGTGGGGGACGCTACGTGAGCTTGTTAGCTGTTCCGTTTGAGCTACTGTTAGCGAAGAGCCCCATTGCAATAATGTGAACACTCAAGCAATAAACCTGCAAGTTAAGGAAACCAACGTCTGCGAGTCGTTACTGCGGACGTTACAATATTAAAGTTTACACCAAACATGTTTGGTAACTGTCAAGCTTGAAATGACAACTAACGGTCGCGGAATTTAAATCTACCTGTTATTTTAAGTGCGCACTGATATGGAACGCTCTAAATGTAAACAGGCTGTACAGTACTTTATGGCTGAATAAAATACACCCCGTGACTCACTCTCAACCAATCAGAATGCTTGATTTGATCTACCCGTATTATAAATATATTTAAAATGCATCCATTTAAAAAATCGTTATTTAATAGATATTCAAAGAAATATAAGTGTAAATTCATAAACTTAATTGTATATATTGCATATTAAATCTGACACTGGTGGCACAGCGCTGTGTATTTTTTATTTATTTTTTTAAACCAAAAATGCTTTCCCAGGGGGTCCTCGACTGGGAAAAATATTTCATAGGGGGTACATCACTGAAAAAAGGTTGAGAACCACTGCTCTAGATATCTAGATACAGTAGCAGACTGGCTCCCGGGCTCCTAAATGTATTCCCACTTCCATACTCGTGGTGTGATCTGTGGGTGTGTTGCTTCTGTTGAGGTGCACCGAGGCTAATGACCACGAGACAAATGCCGAACCATAAAAGTGAGATCTATCTCTCTCTCTCTCTCTGCAGGTTGATGTGTCTGTCTACCTGCCTGGACCTGGTGAAGCGATGCAGTCTGCTCTACAAAGACCTCACGTCCTTCGCGTGCATCTTTCAGCCAATCGGAACGCTGCTGTCCAAACACCTCTCAGCCCAAACATTACCAGAGCCTTTACAGGTTGGTGCCAAAGAGTCTGACACACAGCGAGGTTTCTCTTTATCGCTCAAAGGTTCTCCCTAATGGTGATGGTTGTGGTTTTGTTGCAGGAGCTTCACAGTGAGTTCCTGGAGAGCCTCAGCAGCGCTCCTGAGACTCGCAGTCGGCTGGTTTTAGAGCGGAGGAAGCCGATTCCGCTGAAGCTGCTCACACCCAAGATTGTTGAAGTGTAAGTGATGTGTAATCCAATCCGTACAAAAGCTAAAATGACTTTCCTCACCTGGAAACTGAGAGAAAGCGTGCACATTTGCTGACAGTGCTTCTTTTTTTTTTTTTGTCAGATTGGACTACGGGAAGAAACGTGGCTCCACCAGAGAGGAGCGAGAGAAGGAGCGCTTGAAGCACAAGTACAAGAAGGAGTTCAAGGGCGCTCTGAGGGAGATCAGGAAGGACACGCGCTTCCTGGCCAGAGAGAAGCTCAACGAGGTCATGACCAGGTACGGATAACATGGAGTGTCCATGTGGGAGAGAACTGAAAAATGTTTGTGTGGAAAAAGCCTTTAACTGGCGGCATGTTCTGTGTTTCAGAGACTCGGACCGAAAGAGGAAAGTGAGGGAGCTCTTTGGCAGCTTGGCCACTCAGGAGGGCGAGTGGAAGGCCCTGAAGAGGAGGAAGGAGAGGGGGAAGAGGAAGTGAAATGCAGAATCTCACTCTTCATCGTATCTTTCCATCATCTGTTTCCTGTCAAATGGACATCTCCCATCCAGATGTGGATAACAGCCAGTTTATGGTTGAAATCTGGGGGAACTAGGAGCCGTTTGTTTTGTGGATAATTTTTTAATCGCGAGATGGGACGAATTCAATTTCCTTGTCACAGCACGCTTTTTTTTTTATAGTGTTTGACAAATAGCTGTCAGAAATGCACATCAAGTTGTCAAATATTATGATGTAGGCGGTTGATGCGAACATCGGATACTGTTGTTGGAAGTGTCAGTCAACACAGCAGTGAAGACGTGGTTTGCATTCTCTGTTTTTTAACCACCAGAATCCATCACTATAATGTGCTTGAATAAAAGAAAGACATAAATGACAGTATCTTTCTGTTCTCTGCTTTCCAGTCAAGCTCAGTAAAGAGCTTGACTTCCCATCATGATAACAAAGTCAAATGCTATTGTAGAGAGGATCGGTAATACAATCCTCATGACGTGAGCTGACCGTCAGTTCTATTACATAAAACTTATGGATTGTTCAGTGGGTGTCTTTTTAGAGGGAGTGAATCCAGTTTTCTAGTTTTACTTTGCTGTTTTTGTTTTTAAATATGAGAATTAAACCGCAGCCACACAGGGTTGTTGAAGGATGTCAGGGGTGTGTGAGGAAAGACGGGGAGGGGGAGACATTTTGAAGCCCTGAATGAAGTCAGAAGATGGAAGTCCTCCCACATAAAAAAACTCTGTAGACCAACATTCAACTCCACCTGCTTGTTAGCATGCAGCCACTGTACCGCTGATCCCACTTTGGTTGTTTTGCCCTGAAACTCTTAGTGATCACACCTGTTGGAAGAGAAATTATGCACGCTTTTTTTTGGGAAATAAAATGCTCCCATCATTTTCCAGCTGTCTTTTTCTCTTTCTCTCTCATGCGACCTAGAAGGTTTCCACATATTTTGAATGTGGATCGTGACCGTCAGCCCAAATTAAGGCGATGAAAGCGTGCACGTTTGCTATTTTCCACTCGAGACAAAGCTCATTAATGTAAACACACATGCTGAGCTTCACAAAGGCCATGTTTACAACTGGAGGAAATGTGGCTCAACTATTCTTTTTTTTTTTGTTCTATTGTGCAATAACACACGGGTTGGTTCAGTGGCTGCAGGCCGGATTATTACTGCCTCTAACCCAAATGCCAAAAGAACTATTTCCCTCAGATGAAAATACCAGTACATCACATCATGAACCCGTTGATGCCAAACAATGTGTCCTTAAAACAGCAACCTGTTATTTGTCCCCCAGAATGAACAAAACTATACAGCAACGACACACACTTTCGTACTTATTTTTATTCAACACTTAACTCCAAATAAATTCACTTTGCAGCGGTTAAGCTGTGTAGTTATACATGCTCTTGTTTTTCCAAAAGTCCGTTCAGTATGAGATATTTTGTCACAGCAGTGTTAAATTAAAAAATACAATATGAATGCACGAATAGCTCAGCACTTTGTAGTCCACCGCAAAATACAGCGACAGTACACAGACAAAAATAGAGAATATCACTATACGCTTCCATTTCAAGATCACTGTATAATTCTTCATAATATAGAGACACTTAGGTGCTTGAAGTGTTGTATTTCAATGTTTGAGCAATTGACATAGCCACACACACACACACACACACACACAGACATTGAGACGTTTACTCACTGTAATTACAGTCACTTTCAGGACTGATGTGTAAAAGGCACACGCACACACTCACACAATATCTCTTTCTCGACAACATTTACCCACATACTGCTGTACAGACATATGTAACAACACAAACACACACACACACACACAGATGTTGGGCACAGACTCCATAAAGGACCAAAAACGAGGCACAACGGGACTTGGCAGAGCGACATGGAATGTTTCGGTCATTGATCGTTGGTCTTTGATTGCGAGGCTCTCGCTCAGTTGTCGTCGGTGTCGTCCTGAGAGAGAAGAGGAGCGAGAGGTGGGCGGTGAGCTTACTGTCCTTGAATGAGGCGTCGGCATGCGGCACGATGACTGTACAACCAGATGAGGTGATGTAACAACACCTATTAAGAGGTGTCTTCTGTGGCTTTGTCCTAAACAAGTTGCAAATGTTCATTTGTTTTTCAGCTTTGGAGACAATCCTAATTTAATACACATTTTGTCTGAATGCCGCTAAATCCCATATCACATACAATATTTTGATATTATTTAGGGCTAAATGTTATGCTTCCCTTTTATATTCCATCTGATTTCATGATGATACAAAAAAAGCACAGAAAAATCCCGCCAGATGTATTCAGATTATAATGGTGTGAATTTAAGGCTCTACAATAAATCCACCTGTCTGATACTAACTGTAAACTATAAAACCCCTGTGCACTCTATTAAAAACGTTGCTCTGAAGACAAAACAATAGTAAAATGTACTATTTTGAAGCGAGGGCTCTAGATTGACAGCCTGCATGATTTATGCTGTAATGGCTGTGGTATGCACAAGGGTTAACCTGCCTATCTTCTCCAATTCATGACCTGTTCCTTCTTTAACTTTGAAATGCAGCTTCATATTATCACATTAGACTTTTGCCAGTGTAGTCTTACCTCTGTAGCCTCAGCCGGGTCAGTATCAACCGGTGACTCGGCCATTTCCTGTGCTGCTAAGGCTTCATCACTCTGGGAAAAGACAAAAAGGAAATTGTTTTTCTCTGAATATGATCCAATTGGCTATATTTATGATCTTTTTTTTTTTGGAGAAAACAATTGATTACAATAATGAGTGAATCTGAAATGAAAACAACAAGCAGACAGATGCATCTCCAGACTATCAGAACAACATCTGGATGCACTATCTACCATTATGTCATATTATATGACACACGTTTGAAGACAAATAACTCATAATTCATCCCTTTGCTTTGTCCCTTTACACATGCATTGACGCTTGCACCCATTTTCTCAACGATCATTGTGCTCGCTGGTCATTTCTATTGAGCAAGAGACGAGACATGAACCGCTAATGAAGGAGGGGAGGTGAGGGTGTGTGTGTGTGACGTCTCCCCCGTCTGGCTCAAAGGGATGCCTTGATTACGTCGTGCCATTGAACTGACCTTCCGTAATGGGGAGCGGTCACAGTGCGTGCGTACGTGTGACACGCTCACCGGCGGCTGACATAACCTTAAACCACTTACTGCACCTTCTACTCCATGCTGTTGCATTCAACACCGCCCATCGAGCCTCCATCTGGTCCCCCGGCAGTGCCAGAGACATGTGTGCTCACGTAAACACACACACACACACAGCTGGACTGCCAACAGACACCACCTCGTCTTGTTACTGTGGGCAGATCACACTTTGGCCAAAAGTTAAAGATTTGTTCGCTTTTCATGACAAATCCAACCTGAATATGTTTGTAAACCAATCAAAGCAGAATCAGAGCAACACCTGGCCTCCATTCTGTATTGTTTCAGCGCAGAAATGGCCTCCCGGGGACGTGGAATGCCTCTTTTATTGCATGTCGCTGAAAAGATCTGGGCAATAAGACGTGTTGGTGTTGTTGACCGTTTTCTAATTCCTGCCATGTCTCCTCCTCAGGTCCCCGCCACTCTACCGACCACGCTCTATCTATCTCATTTCACATTTTCCTCTCCTTCTATTCCTCTCGTTGCTGTCTCCTGATATGAGTCACCAGCAGCGGATGCATTGGAGAAACAACTAGATTAGGAGATTAATCAGACTCAGCATCCCACCATCCTCTGCTTGTGTGTCTAAGTGTGTGTGTGTGTGTGTGTGTGTGTGTGTGTGTGTGTGTCAGACACACAGGAGTCAATCTTTGATGGGCTCGCCTGGCATCAATTTTTTAATCAAATCAATATTAATGACGTTCCATGGCTGAGCCGCCTGGGAATGATGGTTAAACGAGCACAAGCTGCTGCCGTCTGCATGTCAATCTCTCGCTGGGAATACCAGGATTTTTTTTTAGGTTTTTCTTTAATCTGTGTGTTTATTCCTCTCAGGTTGTCCACCATATCTCCATCACCTCTGTGTCTGTTTGTCCATCTGTTTGTCTATGCCGCCTGCCAGCTTGGCGCATCCTCATCCTCATAACGAGGCTGATCTCATTCCAGGTGGAGCTTCGTCAGAGTTTTATCCCTCAGGGTGAATATTAGCCATCGAGCTGCCCCGGTAACGCAAACGCCCAACCGGGATGAAAGCACCCAATGGGACGCTTGTGCAAAAAATACCACTAGCATCTTTTGATAATGAAATCAAATGCAGCAAATGTCAGCAATGAAGGATGGCACCAGTAGAGGAGAAATAATTGGATTGCTTCATTAAAAGAGGCGCGTGTGTACAGGTGTCAGTTGTTGCCACTGGCGGGAAAATAACTTGATGACTCCTTTGGTATCGTATCTGTTTCGTATCATACTTTTCACGGATCACAGCCAATTGAAGCACAGCGGAAGACATGTGTGCGCACGTGTGTGTGTGTGTGTGTGTGTGTGTGTGTGTGTGTGTGTGTGTGTGTGTGTGTGTGTGTGTCGTTATCTCTTGGTGTCTAAATTGGGCTAATTAAGAGGCGGGAGATCGAGCATCACAACAAACATTTCGACAAAGTGTTGGCGTGGCGCAGGGAAATGTTTGATTGCCTTATCATTTCCTGCTCACACCGATGTTATGAGAGAGGAGGGTAATTACAGGCACATTTAGTCTTCTTTCAGAATTACATCCAATTCTGACACCATATTAATCCAGATCCAAACCACAGGGTTAGAAACCAAAGAAGAACAGTGTTTGTTTCAGTGTGAAAATAAAAATATTTTAAAATGTGCGCTGTTTTCAACCTTGTTTACGTGCAGTGTTCATTTCGGTAAATGTATACGCTTTTTTTGCAGCTCAACCAATTGTTGATCAGAGTCTCCTTGAACGTGCGCATCAGTAACAAAAGAGGTGGAACCATTGCTCCACAGCGCTCCTAGTGGGCGAAGAACTCAAAACATCGATAAATGTAAACGTGAAAATGTTTTTGAAATACTGAAGTCATGAGTTTAATTTTTAAGCCAGATTATTGAGTTAAAAGTCAAATTACTTTTTTCTTTGAATAAATACAATCATAGTGGCAACATACCAAATGGTTTATTAATTTGATTATTTATTTTTGGTGGTCGAAAAGTGGTCAAATTGAGAACCCAGATGAGCCTTTATGTGAATGGATCACAAAGAAAATGACATACAAAATAAATACAAAATACATGTTTTCACATGTGAAATAGCTCAAAAACACAGGTGTGAATTTCTCAGTGAAATATCTGACAAACGATATCTACATTTTTCACGGTCAAAAAGGTGCATCACACTGGTTTTTTGATTGATAAAATTTCATGCAAAAGCCCCGAATTCCCCGAAAGAAGTGACCGAAGATATGACCTTAGACATGACCCACGAGAGGAGAGGGCAAGAAAGAAAAGGAGGAAGGAAAATCATGTTTCATATTTCATGTTTGACTTGTGTCGCAGCAGTAAATTGTTGGCTGCAGTAAACTCCCCTTACCTCCTCCTTCTCTCCTCCTTTGGACAAACGATGCTGGGAAGCTAACAATGTGTAACGCCTTTCATTTCATTTCAGAGAAGAACGACAGGCAGTAGATATGAGAAGTGATGACAAACGACTCAAGGTGAGGAGGCCATTGTGACACGGTGAAGAGTTATGATGTGTTGCTGTATATCGATATGTGTGAGCAAGCACAAGTTGCAATGCATTTATTATTGTCCTTTTTGCAGAAGTAAAATTTTATTATTTTCCTATTCTGTATATTTATTTAATAAAATGTTCATATAACAATAAAATCTATTTTTTGACCTGTTTTTTTTTTGGGAACTGTTTAAATCCTGACACGAGAGAATGCTGTAGAGGCGCTATAACCAACAGAAAAATAGATAACACGTTTTCATTTTGATACAATTTTAACCCGAATAAATACACGTCGAGTCAAAACAAGTGCAAATGATAGCTTAAATATTAATACTGATTTATCAAAAATAAAAATAAAACAATACTTTAAATGAAAAGTGCCTTCCTTACTTGTTTGGCCGGATCCTTCTTGACCAATCCGGTGGCAACGGCAATGTTGCCTGCTCCCTCCACCGTTTTGTGGGCCACGTTGGTAACCCCGGTAACCATGGCTCCACCCACCTGTGATGCTCCACTCACAGCTGGAGGGACCAGAAGAAGAAGAAGAAGGAGGGCATTTGAGGAGGGGCATCGCTCTAGAAACTCAGTACCATGTCTGTGAGGATTAGCGTGTAGGAAATGACATCACAAAATACACGAAGTGATTGAAAGGATGCGTCGATATTAGTGAAAGATATTGACAGGAAATAGATATGACTACCTTGCTTGTATGCTTAACATCATAATGCATTGATTCAATACTCATACTAACACATTACTTAGTTTGACCTGATGGATCTGCTAAAGGAACAACCATAAAGTCAGGGAACCTAAATGTTTTTTTTTTTATCTTGGAAACATGAATGTGCACAACCAATCCAACACAAATCCAACAATTAGGTTTCAGCATCGTATGGCGCACATGTCACATGTTCATACAATAATCCAACATCAGTGCCTGTGTCTGTTGCCACAAAACCCATACATGTATTGAACTGAACATGTTTTATTTCTTATAAATATATTTGAAGAGAAAGGCTCTTTCATTTTTCAAATAGTCTCATGTTATATATAGTGCTTGCTTGATTATATATTGTAACATTAAGATACATTTGGATGACAGTTGTTCACTACACTCTGCACATGGAGAAATGTTTATTTGGAACGCCCTGTTGTGTCCTTTGGGTTACCTGAAAAACGGGAACAGCCTGCAGGCACTTTCCTTTAGACTTCACCGAGTTTCATCCACCCTTTTATTGTCTGAGCAAAGCATTGTTGTGTAATGTGTCATTTGTGACTTTTATGTAAGCATGAACTGTTTTGGAAAGGTGTTTTGGAAATATAGATTTACGTTCTTAATTTAAGGGTCAATCCGTTTAGATATCCACTCAGAACAAAGCATGCTTGAGGGTCAGTCTGCATGTGCTAAATGTATTTACACCAGTGGCCCGAACAAGGGTTCAAAAGTAAAATTTGAGGGGACGCGACATTATTAGCAGAATAGGACTACAGAAAAAAAAAAACACATCTGCAACCAGTGACATGGGGCCACAAATAAAAAGCTTTATTTTAGGGGGCAACAAGCCAAAAAGGATTGAACTGAATGCTCTGCACTGTATGGGAATGTATTTACATATAATAATGAATCTCACCTAAAATGGACTTTGATATAAGGCATCATATCCGCCTATGTGGTCCTCCTAAAAGCAGATTACCAGATCATAGATCTGAATGAAGGCTGCTTGATACCACTGATAAAAAAAATATATCTTCCCTCACTTAGTGGCTGAGACACTCTGTATAACCACAGTTTCAAAAACACTCACTTTACTCGCGGCTATGTTACAACAATACATTTCCCTGGATGCCTATAACAGGAAGTCTCCCCGGGCTCCTCTGCTTGTTATGTATGAGGAATGGCAGGGCCTGGCCCATTAGGGATTAGGAAGCTTGTGTGGAGTAAGGCGGTGAAATAGGACACCTACAGAGTTACAGTGCATCTCTGTTTCTTACCACCTGATGAACCAGTGAGATTATATATACCCTTTCTGCTTTTATGTCAAAGATTGAGTAAAATAAAGCAGCCGAGTTTACAACATGTGTACATTAATACACCAGTGAACAAGAGAACAAGAGAACAAGGGAACAAGGGAAATGGAACAGGTGCATTAAAGCCTGAATTAATATATAATCTTACCTGTTGTGAGCCCATCCTTTGTTTTGTTACCTGAAAGGATGCAGGAGAAGCTCAATTAGTTAAACAGAACAACACAGTACGAACATGATTTAAATAAAAAAAATGCACTCATTCATTCCGGCTCAGGTGAGTGTCGTTGTGCAATAGTAATGGTCGTAACATAATTCATAAATCAAATGAATTCCCAGCACCCACCGACAAACATGACCCCATCCTTCGTCATCCCAGCTGCTCCGGTCACTCCATGCTTGGTTTTCTCCGCCGCCGCCACGACCCCATCCTTGGCTTTGGAGAGACCCTTCATGAACGAGTCCATGGCTGCTCGATTGGCTCCCAAAATTTCAGCACGCGCGCACACAGCTGTGAGGAAGTCAAGAACAGGCGCAAACAATGAGGAGGCACTCCCGGATCGAAGCGTCAAGCGACAAGACGCGCACACGATGCCACCGCCCTACTTTTCTCCCATGACAGGTTTGGCGAGCCGATGGCACCGTCTGAAATGTTCGAGCTGAAAAAAAAATCCCACCTGTAGGTTACTGGTTCCAAGCCCCACTGAGAGAAACCATGAATGGACTTACTATTCGTTTACCTTTAAATAAACGGTTGTATTGCAACGCGATAGGGAAATGAAAAATACTGCTGTGGCTGCTAATCTTAAATAAAAAGACATGTATAGTAGAGTATTTATAGGAGAACAAGAAAAACAAGCGATCCACGCACCTGTTCGCTCCAACTTCCTTTAAACCGAGAATGTGGAGAGTCTTCCGGGATGACAGCGGAGCTTCCCCCAAAGGGCAGTAAAACCGGTTTATTCTCTCCAAACTACAACTACTCCCTCAAACGCGATCGTGTGCGTGGTGTCCTCCTCGCAGACAGACGCGCCACAGGTTTGACAGACGCCTCCCACGCCTCGGTGATGGAGAAAGAGCGAATCAACCCCGTGATGCTGATGCGAGAGAAGAGATGCTCACACACACACACACACACACACACACACACACACACACACACACACACACACACACACACACACACACACACACACACACACACACACACACACACACACGGATTACGTAGCTCTTTCTGTACGTGGGTTGCCCACAGCATGTAGGTGCAGCAGGCTCTTAAGAGCGTCAGTTGGCTGAATGCATCTGCGGCCGAACTACTAATTAGTGGCGGTATAATTATGCAAGAGAACACTGTGCTGGGCTGATGATCATGTTCAAATGTGAGTAAGATGTTAACTGCAGCTGCGCAGCAAGTCCCCGAGGGTTCTTTTGAATTGTAGCCTAAATCCAAAGATGTTTGAATGGGCTTGCAGTAATCAGACTGTAGGTTAAGCCATTTTCTTTCTTCTTCAGTTTTTACTATAATGTTTTGGATTTAGAACGACACACCTTTTGATATGTCAAAAGGCGCCTTTTAATTAAAAAAAGAGTTTAATGGATCTGGACCATTTATGATTAAAAGCCTTTGTTAATGACTTATTACACCGTTGTAACTGTCAACTTGCTGGCTTAGTAGAACGTGAGAAACCCATGAAAACCCATTTATATCTGTATTATTATTATCAACAAGAAAGGATAAATAACCTGGCCCAAAGTGTTCTTATTAAATGCTTATAACAGAGTTATAACGTGTAGGCAATCAAGGATGCAGTTATACATGTTGATAAGTCATTAATAAGGTTTTTATAATTTAATAATAAAGTGGGCAGTTCTAAATTGGTGATTAACTAATGTTGGTCCATATTGTCTTTTTTTAAGGTAAAAGGAGTTTTCCCAACCTACCAACAGCTTTGTTAGTAAATGATTTATTCACCATTAAGGTACATGTATAAGTCATTTATAAAGGGGGCCTTATGAGAACGTGGTACCATGGTAAACCTTTTGTTATGGGTCATCCATGTCTCAATTTCATTGCATTTGACTTCCTATGTTCAAAGGCTGCAGTATATTTGGGGTTATTTGGTTGCCAGGTGTGTGTTTTATAAATCAAACATTTATGGAAATTCAATCACACCAGTGGTGGAATAATGTTTTTATAGTTTATTCGTAATGTGACACACATTGAAAGTGATTTGCACAATGCATTAAAAACATACAAAAGAAAAACAAAACATGTTTTGCAATGTGTCCTCATTTGCACAATATACAAAATACGCAAAAAAATAAATAAACATGGTGGCTTTCGGCCATTTCTATCCCTGGGTTGGTGGAGCAGGCGGAAGGAGACTGTGAAGCCATGCATTCACAACCGCTTGAGTGATGTCACACAAATTCTGGACAGCGTTATGACTTCCAATGTCATCCATACGTTTTAAACAGGAAATTGCTGCATTTGTGTCTCTGTGGAAGTACCTGCTTTCATTTTTTATTTGATTTTTTACATTTCTTTAGTTTTTGATAATACAGAAAAATCATGTTGGAAGTTTTGAAAAGGCTGTAATCAACATCCACTTTGGTCCAGGCTGAAATATCACAACAGCTATTGGATTCTGGTCCCCAGAGGAATCCTAATGACTTCGGTGATCCCGTGGTTATTCATCAATTCTCTGTCCTTTACAACAACCTCACAGTGTCAGTGGTGTGGCTGTAAACCTTTACTCCGTATGACAGACAATTATCGATCCAAAACCATCAAAAGTTCACTGAGGCTTTGTAATACGTCTTGTCTGATGTAGAATTTCACTTCAACTCCATTCAATGTGGCTTTATTGGCATGAAAGTAAAAAAACAACAACAGGGTGTCAAAATACAAAAGTGCACATATATTATTAATATGTTGTTTCGGATGAGGTGGGCCACAAATATTTCTTCGAGCATTTTTTTTTAACTCTCTCTCGAGCCCATTGTTTGGGCACTTTTACCTTCCCAGGCCAGATGGTAGTGGGGCATCAGAGAGAAAGAGCTCATATGAGTCGACCAGGGCACTGCTCCCCAGCCTTTTGACAGCAACATATTTCACATGGATCAAGTGGTTATGTCGCTGCATTGTTGTGGCAAACATCAATTCCGTGGAACCTATTGGGTGTGTACCAAAAGGCTGTGTACTCAAAGTGGTGTGGCACAACATGAAATGGATGAGATAAAACATGAAATGGTGCCAACTGAAACAAATACATAGCCGACAGTCCGAGAGGCATGAATGAAAAGATGAAAGATGAATTATATGAATATTTAGAGTAGAGTTAAGAACCTGTGGAACTAATCTTAGGGCGGCTGTAGCTCAGGGGGATGAGTGGTCGTCCCGCAACCACAAGGTAGCCGGTTCAATCCCCAGTCCCCCCATAGCTCACATGCCAAAGTGTCCCTGAGCAAGACACTTAACTGCCCCCCAGGCGCCTCACAGGGCTGCCCACTGCTCACTATCCAGGGATGGGTCAAATGCAGAGAAGAATTTCCCCAAGGGGATTACTAAAGTGCATGTTTCTGTTTTCTAATGGAAACCGGTTTCGGCCTATTAAACTTGAGAAGGTAAATATACAGATAGATAGCGTTATGTGAATTGTCCCCCTGATAGACGATATGGTGAAAACATTAAGAAATACATTTCTTCCTGAATGTTGCCCATTGAACTCAGAGCTGGAGCTGGCATCTCCTTCTTGAGAAACCAGATGGCAGCAACACTTCCCCGACCGTTCTGGAGCTCTCTATAGCCCATTCGCTCTACTCAGAGGCCCAGTCCCTTCAGCAGTCTGTTGCTATGTTTTCTGCCTGTGAATCACCATCCACTATGAATATCCACAGAAAATATCATGGAAATATGGCCAGAATATTAATGTGACAAACAGGTGGCTAAACCTAGACTGAGTGACATGGTTCATTTTTGGGATCAAAAGTTGCAAAACCCCACCTTTCTTTTAGAAATGATTGCCCAATTGCCCTGGATACGGCTAATGCATGACATAAAGCATTATCATTGTTGTTATCTATCATTACAATGTAAGGTCATTGGATAGTAGGCTAGTTTAAAAAGGGTGTTTTAAAAGCGCTTTGCACAATGTCAAGTGCAGCGTGTGGTAAATGCTCAAAGCTGTTCGCAAGGTAAGTGGACGTCACAGATTTTTTGGCCAGGTGTGATTGATTAGGCCTACCACCTGTGATTAGCTGCTAGGCCTAATCAATCACACCTGGCCCAGAATCTGTGACGCCGCTTTCCTTGCCATCACTGCCATGTGATTGGCTGGCTAGTAACTGTGAATTCACAGACTATTTATTCCATGCTGAGTTTAGCTGCAGCACCGCAATTAAACAGCAGGAATTACAAGCGTCTCTCTTTGTACTTTTAACCCTATAATCGTTATATGATCTTGAACACAGCGGAGTTGATGAGTTTTATTCAGTCAAACTAAGGAAATGTGTCAGCACCACGCGAGGTCATAGATGTACTGCACATGCGCCGCGGTGCTCTTTAGAAGCAGGGCTATTTAAAGCCTGCTAAACATTTATTGATTTGCTGTTTGTAGCTTGGTATGTTGCAGTGCTCTTAGCATTGAAGAAGACACCGAAGATACTTAATGATACGCCTAAATAATGAAACCTGAGCCAAACAGTAACCTGAATCATTATCAGAGAGAAAAGCAATTAGACAATTGACTATTTATTTGAGCTGTTCCTCACTGCTGTCCAAGCAATGTGTCTGATACAACGCCTGTTATGTGTTCAAATGCTCCCAATATTTCAGGGCCGAGTCCTCACTGTGCTGTCAATCACAGTCTGGAGAGCGGGGTCATTATGGCCCCGTGTCATTTATCACTTGCTCCGGGGGACAAGCCGGCTCATTACTGTGTGTTGCTGCTGAGCCCCGGGACCCGTACGCTGCAGCCGCCCACAGCCTCGTTTACAGGACCTGATGGATTACACATAGTGGCTATGTAGCGTCAACCCTTCTGCAGATTAATGCGTGTAGAACTCCTGCAATCCTCCCAGTGGGCTGGATGAGTGTTCAAATCACACACGCAGGACATTTTATTCTGGCCGTTTCTGTATATTTGTGTTTTTAATTGATGTTTACTGGTGGTACTGGAGGAGGGGGGTCACTCTTTTAGATTTTCCTTGTGGATGTTGATTGAATCCTGTGAGGCAGCATGAAATTCAATCTCAAAATATGAATTATTTCAATATTATTTTCTTGAAATGGTTTCTGTTGTCTGTCGGTATTTAATTTGACCATACTGTAAACAAAACAACAAAGAGGAGACGGAGAGAGACGGAGACAGAGAGGCAAATAGACGGACAAATAGCATTTTGAAATGGCTTGAGTAAGGTCAAAGCTTTAAAATGAGATATACAGTAAGTACTGATTGTTGTGCAATACATTTTAAATGACAATATCTCACACATCGCACACACACACACACACACACACACACACACACACACACACACACACACACACACACACACACACACACACACACACACTCATGTGTGTACTGAAGCTGACAGATTGTCTCTCATGTGGTGATTCCAAACCTTTTTTGTCAGACCTCCAGACAACAACCTCACCAACAGCAACATGTCACGTGGATGTTTCAACACTCAATGTTTAGGTTTACGGCTGTTCATCCCTTTTAGCTGTGAATTTAAAACCATGTATCATTTAGCTATACTTTTATACAGTTTCAACCATTTACTTCTCGGCCAACATATTTAATTAGTTTTCAAAATGATATTACTATATATATCACTATTTTAGTCATATAGTCATTACTTCTATTTCCACTGTTTCTCCATTATATTTAGCTTTTTTTCCTGTTGCTTTTCACACAACCTTAGTTGCATCAAGGTGTTCTAGCTGACTCTGTATGTGGCCATTTTCTTTCAAATATGTGGCTGCATCCATCCACCTTTAAACTCCCTGGCGAACAACCATAACCCCTGGTTGGGAATCGTTGATCTAAATTATTCAGCCAGACAGTCAGATCTTAACTTTGGGCTCACCTTATGCATATTTGCTGCCATGGACAGGGCATATTAACTCTCAGATATCTTCCATAAATGGTGAGTTTCACTTTGACGCATGACTCAGGATCCTCTGACCTTTTTACAGATTTGATTTTTTCTGTAGGAAAAAATAAATAACACTTTTAACAGATCTGATACTGAGCCAGCAGTTGGCAGCGATAGTTTCTTTTTTTACCACTTTATATTATTTGATTTAATAAAGCACTCTATACTGCCCCTCATACATGTTATGCAATAATGAGTGCCATTTCTCACAGATACTGATATATATTTTTCCCATTTGTAGGTCGGATAGTGCAGGGGTCCCAATGGAAGCAATATAATCTATCTCACTGTCAGCTGGACTACAGATCGTTACGGTCGGCTCATTTTCTCCAACATGCCATACCACCATAACTCATTTTGATGATGAAAAATGATTGGTTGGTTCCTGTAATCATTGAACAGTGGTCAAAGTAGTAGATTAAAGCCTTTCATATCCACTGGACAGCCTAGAGAGAGGTGTGTTTTGTAAATGCACTTTGTTTTATCAGCGCTGTTCATCAATAATGAGCAATCCATAACAAGTTGCTGCTTGTTAGTCACAACAAGCCCACTTGAAAAATTTATTGAAAGTTTGAATCATTGAACATCCTACATCAGTTTTATTCAAAAGAAAAAATAGGATTGTGAACAGCAGAATGTGACTCATTGCTTTTTTTCTTTTCTTTTTTCTCTCTTTCATGTAATTCTCCCTGAATGACCACCCTCAATGAATCACCATTGTGACGGATAACATAACATGAGTCATAGAAATTGCATCTCAAATAATTAATCTGAGAAGATTCTGAATTGTTTTCGCTTTTACAGAAGTTGCTTTTAAAGAAGGCTTTGCCAAGTCTATAATACAGTTTGCAGATTGAGGTTTTTAAATCTTCGTCTGTGTTAACTGAACACAGTGCTATCAGGGCATTGCAGTGTGCTGCTGCTGCACAGCGACCAGTGAGGCATAACAAGGCTTCTGTGGATAAAGACACATCAAAACCCACATATGCCCAGCTGTCACCAGTGGTTCACACAGTAATTGGTGTGTGTGTGTGTGTGTGTGTGTGTGTGTGTGTGTGTGTGTGTGTGTGTGTGTGTGAGAGAGAGTGTGCATGGATCTGAACCAGAATGGTGTTGATGCTATAAAAGCACAGAACTTTGCAGTGAAACTTTTATCATATTTCAACTCTGGCCTCATTAAATATGGACTGACTGAGAGCTAAAGTTGCAAAACCATCAAGGCTGAGGGACTATCTGCAAATGATACATATAATAAAATAAAACAAATAATACACTTTTTAATACATTATATTCAAATCAAATTATTCAGCTTTTGTGTCTACTGTCTGCTAATCATAACGGCAATGACGCAGTTTCACCAAACCATTAAAAAGTATTGTATTATTATTGATCGTAAATGCAGGTGTTGAAAAGTGTTTCATTATATGAGTTTATTACAAGTGCCGTAGTGCCACCTACTGGAGGATGCATGCTACAGCTGCTCGAACCCACTGAACCGGGCGAGAGGGGAAACCAGAGATATTAAAAGCCATCCATCTCCCAGATACAGAAAGACGTAACTCTGACTGCATTTGAATCCCGTTAGAAGTCACATCGTCAGATTGAAGATGGTCTTGGAGAGGTAGAGGAAGCCTTAATAGAGCCCTTCAGACCAGTGCTCTAAAGACGCTCAGAAATCTATGAGTTTGATGAACATGTTTGTCATTCCTGTATCACTCTGTGTTCTCTGGCACAACACAACACAAACATCTGGGTGATGAAATCTCAAGGAGATTTAGGCTGCCACGAAGAAACAAAACAGCTGCTCGGCAAAACAATATGGTTTGGAGCTGAGGCTTCCATCTAAACACACACAACTACATTGTCTCCTACGATACTATTTGGCTAGAATGAGACATTTGCATGCTTTTCTGATCAATTTGATCTCAACAACACATTTAGTTGTTTTCTCGTGTCTTCCGGTGGCCCGTCCGTTCCAATAACGGCTCACAGACTCTCACTGACACGCCATTAGTCTGGACACCGTCCATATTTTGAATCATCAGACACGTTGCAGGCCGTGGAGGAGAGTCGACTGTTTGTTAGTTAGTCACGCCTTAGTTACTCCTTAGGCGTTGGTAGGTCACAGATCTGAAAGTGGGTGCAGCAATATGTGAAAAGGGGATCATCTGTACATCGCAGAGTATGTAAGTCTCGATCGCCACGAGAGGGATGATGCTGATTAATATTTGTAGCCTTCTGGTACATTTAAATATGGTTAAGCACCGTGTTTTGCATTATTGAACTCTACTGCCTCAAAGTGAATTTCACAGTTTTACACATTGCCTTAAATTCTTCAACACGTTGAGAACATGGTTATTAACACCATTTTGCACACACCTCAGTTTTGTTTATTACTATACCCGGCAGGATGGTATAGTAGCACAAGGACACTAGAGCATGCCCACATGTTACTCCCTGATAGTCTTCCACCAGGATGCAGTGAATACTTTATTGGTAACTGATCCACACAACCAACTTACACTGTAAAGTGTTGCAGTTTCTGAATGAATGGTCTATGATAGACTGTCTACAGATGTTGAAGCCCACGTTGTAATTTATAGCTGTATATATAACATTTCCTTGACTTGATATTTTGAAATGAAGTCACTGGTTTCACTAGTGAAAATCTCATGCAGTTATTATTTAATCCAGATGGTATCGCTTTACCAGCTGTATTGTTACATTTCCCAGGAGAAATGGCATTTACCACCTGGACGGTCTCCGCCTCACACATTCTGTCAGCTCTGTACATTGTCGCTGTAGGATGCCTGTGTTTTTATGGCTATGACCCAGTTTTCCTATCGAGGTCAAATGGAAATATATCTGTGTTTTACACAAATCTGACATGTATTTCATGATGCATTGCTTTCCTTGTAACAAGGTATCATAAACTGCCTGCCTACACAGATAAATGGTCACTAGATGGCGCCAAAAGATACTAAACCAGCAGACTGTCGCAGCTCTGAGACTTTAAAGTGATCGTCGGCCAGTTTGAGGTTATTGTTTGAAATGCACTTGCATTTGATCCAATTAAAGTGACATTGTTTTACAGAGCAAATCATGATAATAAATGAAGAGTAACGTTACCTTCTGACTGCACAATTCCTTTATCTCTTGAGTTGCCATGAATTGTGAGGGTAAAGACGTTTATGACGAAACATATTCAAGATAGTCCTCAGCATGAGCAATTGCACATGAAGGCTAATTGATGGATGTTAACACATTAAGAACAAATGATGTGGTGATACGAGTTCGGTAGAGCGAAAAGAGGAAGGCAGCGGAGAAGAAGCTACATGATGAGCACTGAAATCTCCAAAATCTAGTCGGGAGTAAAGACGGATCACAAGTGGTGGAAATCTGCTGGATCCCTAACCAGGCAATCATTAGTGAGTGGCACTGGTAACATGTATAAAACAATATCAATATCCTAATAGAACATGTTCTCTTTTCTTACCTTTGACTAACACAAGGGTTACTCCACAAAAACTAAAAAAGATCAAACATACAGGGCTTCTTTTTGTCTTGATTACTCGACTGTACATTTGGGAAATTAAAATCCAGTTCAGTGATTATCTGCAATATGCTTGTTTGCCACTGAGGGCTTTATTCTCCAAATGATAGCTCATACGCAGCACTATATTAAGTGAAAGCATCAGCAGTTTCCTGCCCACTGAGAGGATGGTTGGCGAGAGGAAAACATCTGCGTATCCAGGTAACCACTGGATGGGAAGTGAGAGTGCGATTGGGATCGATGATCAAGCTTTTCCACGTAAGTATGTTTAGTCCTCGCTCGGTGAGAACTTTCATCGTGCATCTGATAAGACCGTTTCAGGCATCGGATCAGGTGTGTGTCACATGCTGGTAGCAATTTAGTGCGTCTGTTGCAATCCAAACACAAAACTAGAAGAACCTGCAAAACCTCTGGGTGACTCATCTGAAACGCACCTGCAAAAACAGCGACGGCTGAGGGTCAGATCGACGCGATAACTTTAACCCGCAGTCGAGTTTAACGCAATCTGATGTGTTCAATCCACTCTGAACATGAACAGTACCTTGATCCACCTTGATCCAGACTGAAATATCTCAGCAACTATTGGATGGATTGCCATGACATTCCCAGCTAAAGTGAAAGTGAACTGTCACAATAGCTATTGGATGAATTGCAACGCTATTTGGTACGCACATGTCCTCTTAAGCATGCATTGTAATGACTTATGTGATCCCCTTTATTCATCTTGGCACCATCATGAGACACTTTGGTGAAGATAATAAAGAAATAAGGAAATACCCACAATAGGTGCATACCTTAATTTGTCACTATCAGTTAAATTACATATTGTTTTTTAAAGTTCATGAAAAGCAGGAGAAAGGCATTCTGTTCAGTTTCACATAAAGGAGAAACAGTGACTTAGATTGAGAGGAAAAGAACACAACTTTTCTCCCAATAAGCCGTTGTCATTCAGTCTCCAGTTCAAAAGGCCTCAGCACAATGTAGATGTTCTGTGATTAATACTCCATATATGAACTGTATGCGTGGCTGACAAGAGGACGCAGCAGACTGGTGACTGTCAAATGTTTTGCTTCTCCTTAGTCCACAGCGACGGGTTCAAAGGGGCGTCGGGGAGTTTCAAAGGGAAGTGGGACCAGCTTGATGGATGGTTGAATGTACGGTATATACAACTGGGATCTCATTTCTCTTGTTTGGTGGAGCCCTGCAACTCGGATCAAGAGGACAACCTCGAAGACTTAATTAGTTAAGGATGTCTTCCTCAAAAACATTTGCATTAAGAACGAGAGAAGACAAAGAAAAAAGAGGATTGTAGAAGGAGATATCAAGTTCAAGTTACTGTGAGGGGATGAGTCCTTGATAATATTTTGAAATTTCTGAAATCCAAAGCATGTGAAGTTTTCTTCGACTTTAAGTATATCTGAATGTGTGTGTGTGTGTGTGTGTGTGTGTGTGTGTGTGTGTGTGTGTGTGTGTGCGTGCGCGTGTGTGTGTGTGTGTTAGTTGAATTACCCCCACCTGGAGTTAAGTTTGGCCGCCAAGTGCTTCAAAAGGCTCGCTCACAAATTGTAACATGGCATTGCTCTCATCAGATGTTCATCATGTTGTTAAATTATTCAGATTTGTTATCATGGAATCGACAAGACACTCGGTTCCAGTTAGAGTCACTAAACCAAATGAAATCTTTGTGTTTGGCCTACCACCACACATACAAACACATGTGTTTTCCTGCGGGATTGGATCTGTGTGGTGCTCGAGGAAGGCCGACATGGTCCTCTGCCATGGATCTGTGGTTTCCAATACAAATCTCTTGCAGGGAAAGACACATTTTCACTTTGGCACGCCGCTACACAGCGTCAATCACTGTTTCATAACAACATGCTTCACTTGTTTTCTCAACATTACCCAGCAACAGTGAGACCAGGACCCGAGGCGAGACACATCGATCTCACAATCGGTGTGATGGAAAACCATTAAAAACACTGTGGGAGCTTTTATTTAATTTAAAATGATCTAATTTACAATGTTAACTGTTCAACATCGCCGACTTTTGAAAAAGCAAGAGTTGCCAGAAAGTCCTTTAGGTTATCACAATAAGCAGAACATCTGCCTCGGCCCCAGATGTATACATTTACGTCGAAAGATGAGGTGCGACAACTGCTGACACCCAACTCATGATATCATGTAAAGTGTGTGTGTGTGTGTGTGTGTGTGTGTGTGTGTGTGTGTGTGTGTGTGTGTGTTTGTGTGTGTGTGTGTGTGTGTGTGTGTGTGTGTGTGTGTGTGTGTGTGTGTGTGTGTGTGTGTGCGTGCGCTAGTGTTGCTGTTGGAGGGAGTCCAGGCATGCAGATGGCCCTGGTTTGTGTTTGCACTGAACGACTGCAAGCCTCTCGCCTCCCTTGTGACCATGACAAACCATGTGCGCACATACACACACACACACACACACACACACACACACACACACACACACACACACACACACACACACACACACACACACACACACACACAAACTCTGGACCACGTACACTGACTTATTAAAGGTTAGCTTTCTCCAGTATTTCTGTGCTGTAATCTCTGTGGATGACTTTAAGTGATGAGACTCAAGTTTAAAATGACTATTTCTGTTTCTAGTCACGAACTTTCAACTCGGATACCGTGTTGCAACATTATTTATATCTACTAAACAAACATTGTATAATCTTTTGAGATACCGATCATGACTCCTTCCAGGTGTGTCTCCATGGCCGTGTATATAAAGACTGTGTTCTATTTCTATCCGGAGTACTCGTGGAAGTTAACAGGGAGACCTGCCCTCACCTGTACACACTCACTGGCTGGCCGCCACTACTATAGCAACAACAATAACAACACGCCAGGAAAGCCTTTTGGACTTCCTGGGAGATCCTCTGGTATGCCGGCTCCACTCAGGGCCAATGTTTGTCGACTGAGGAATGTTGCCTGGGCAACAGGAGGCCGTGAATAGGGAAACCCCTTGTATGCTGACGTTGTCACGAATAAAAAAAAAAGACACAAAGACACACACCTTAAAGGTTGGTGTATATACAGTATGTGTGTCACCATGGAGATACTATTTGGGTGGAGAGTACGCTCCACAGGGCATGAATGGTTGCATATCTGAGAAAGAGAGAGAGAAAGAGAAAGGGCGTCCCTTGGCTTTGACTCAGAGCTGGTCAACTTACACTTTCAAGCAGGAACTCCAAAGACGTAGATTCATGAATGAGCTGAAGACCATCGGGGAGCTTCATGAGCGATGTGATTGCGACAGCTCTCCCTCTGAGTTGTTGTGTTTGGTGATCTGATGACAACTTCAGATCTGGCCTATTATTTTCTTCTTTTTTTAAAGATTGGTTGCTTAATGCAAATAAAAAAATGTCAGTCTAGGGACACATACATAGCAGGATGGACAAAATGGACCAAATATATGTCAGAATAAGGAAATTGGCAGGTGACTCTCCTTCCCTAACCTCACGGGTTTTCATATTTTGTTGGCTCTAGAGGCTCATTATCTCTTAAAAAGACAAGCACTATCTTTAACCAGGATGCAACTCCACATAAGTTTAGATCCAAGTATAAGACACACTGTGTATAGAAAACCCTTTGAATGTATTTTTTTATATCTGTTTGTTGGGCTGCATTTATGGTACATGATTGAATGACAACATTGTTGAAGTGTTGCATGGGTTGTTTATATAGTTTTTTTTTTATTATTATTATTTGTACTTATTTACTTGCTTACATTTTTTTTTCTTTATGGCCCTTCTTGGCCAGATGCATGGTTAATTACTTTTATTCTCTCTTACTTTTGAAGTATTTATTTCCTATCTAAATAAAATATTAAGTATGAAAAAAAAAATGGTAGCCTTTATATGCTGACAAGAAAATACATGTCATAATAGGGTAATCTAGAATTATATAAAATAGTGTGGTGTCCTGTAGTCTTTGCATACATCTTCTTTATGATATAACACAATGCACACATTGTTTTGCATGTTTCTGTATATATGTATACCTGTCTATACACACGTCAATATCTAATCTTTATGGACAGCCTGCTTTTAGTACAATATCACATTTGACCAGATATTTAAAAGGCCTATACACCGAGAGTTCTACGCTACAGAGAACAGAAGGGGAGGAGAAAACTGAAAATCTTAAGGGCTGGTTATCAAAATATGTAAAATGTCTTTATTTAATGGCAGCTGACCAAACCATCACAGATGGTGCAGATTGTGTCAATGCTCTGGTGGCACTTCAGTCAGCGCTGATCATAAGTGTCGTGTCCTCAGTTGGCCATGTTGGCTCCGCGGATCACAAACTGGAAGGCTTTTCCTCGCATGACAGAAATCCTTTTCAGCTGGTGGGAATTCTCTAACATATGCTTATTCATTTGGCTTGATCGTCTACATCTGAGAAATTTCAGGATGGGAATTTCCAGACAAGAGTCACTTTTTTTTTGATCTGAGGACAAAAGAACCATAGTAGCATTGTTACGGCTCAGATTAGCAACGAAACCGCATATGCATACAATTTTAATTCAACCCAAAACAATATCTGTCTCCCTTTTTGCCCACAGATCCCTTGTCGACATAGAGGCATAAAGACTGAGGAGTGCGTTGATAAACCTTAAACGACTCCTCAGTTCTACATGTCCTTATAAAATAATAAAATAATCTTTAATGCTTGTGTTTCACCCTGTAACATCATTTTACCTCCTACGTGCCAAATGGAGCATTAGACAGGAATCACACACCGCTACGTGTTCATTAAAAACGCTATCCCTGCCAGGATTAATTATTTAATGCTCTGTTCTCTAAATTGAATCAAATGTTGTACCAACTGGAGTCGGTCGGACTTGGTGAATGAGCTTGCATCAGCCTGCAGTCTTGGAAAGGAAAGGGCGAGAGAATATTTTGTCTTCATTTTTTTTGGCTCCAACTGCCGTGTCAAAACAAGCATATTTCTACTATCGGTCTATCAAAAATGAATTCCTGGTCCGTCAGAAAAGTAGCTAGTCTCGTGATGGCCGGCATGCTACAAGGTTCCGCAAAGTTGTCGCTATTCTTCCTGGAGACCACACAAAACCAATTCAGAATCTCGCATTATCAATAAAACAAGCCAAATACAAAGATTTGGAAGATAAGTGAAATGAATCCACATGACAACAGTAGCTCACAATGAAAACTAAACAAAATTGCATTGAAAAAGGCTCCATAACAGCAATAACTATGGTACCATCTCTGTGAGGTTCAGGACTTGCTGCAGAACACTGCACCAACACCGCCGGAGCAGAGGATTAACACAGCTGCAGGGGTGACACAGGGTGAACTATGAGTCATCCAGTTCTGAACACAACATTTATGGGTTTTTGTTGATGTGATCTTTGATTTGCATGCAGCAGTTATCATAGTTTAACTTTACATTACATTACATTTAATTTATCTGATGTTTTTATCCAAAGCGACTTACTTAACTCTTTCTAGATACATTTGTGCTTTTTGTGCAGCTTATTTGTAAACCACACACACACACACACAACACACACACTCACTGATGTTTTCTGTATTGTTTCCCTGAAGAGATGTGTCAACATTTACTTATGAATCATTAGTGATGACAAACCTAAGCCAAGCTAAACCATCGATCAATATTACACCGTGTCTTCCTATGGACTCCGCAGGAAGACACCCTGTTGGACAGCCCAAAACATCAAGTGACCTTTCCTTTGACAAACAACATTTAAGGATGCAAAGGCTCTTAATCAATTTGGATAATGTTAATATATGCGTTGAAATATTGATTAGGGATGATCTACCTCCTATGAGGAGAAGCTCGTTAAAAAACATAATCCCCTGAGCATCCAGCCAGCAGAAAAAGATCAGACGGGGGTGTTTATGCTGAGGTTGACCTGCTGAATTAAAGATCAACAAAAACATCAAATGTACCCTTAAATGAGCATCAATGATTTATGTCTAAGTCCTAAATTCAAAAACATGTATTTGTTGAATATATTTATTTTTCAATGGACACCGTTGCCTCATATCACCCAATATTCGTTATATTGCTTTTCTTCAATTGTCAACAACTAGACTATTAATATAATTTTCTGCTTGGGGAAATGAGAAAATAACAGACAGAAGAGAGGAAGTAAAGGCATAAAAAGACACTTTATGCCCTGATGATGTGTGCAGATAAAAACTCAGCAGCGTTTACGCGCTAAGGAGGCCCAGCTCCTTCATGGCAGCAGTAAACAGTCTGCTCCCTGGATATTAATGTCATGAACATTGTTTTTAGTGTTTGTTTCGTCGAGGGAAAAGCAGCACATCGTGATCTCGCCTGCCGTGCAACACGAACAGCAAGATGTGTTGTAAAAGATGTCCGATTTATTGAGAGGGAATCCTGTTCAAACAGGTTTAGCTGGTTCTTCAAAGCCCCAATGCGACAATGAAACCTGTCAATATGAGCGTAGATCCTTTTCTAGACCCGCGTCCACGCCCTTGTATGCAGACGCTGTTTCTATAGAGGCACATTAAGTAGTGCGCACACACAATTTCACATTTGTCTGTGCGTGTGCGGGAGGTGGTTTATGTTCCATGATGACGGTGAGGGAATCCTGTTATGCAGCTGACAAACCTTTTTCATTTTTTATCTTCGTGAAACATTAAATAGGATGGCACTCGCCACATGAGAACAGTTTCACTCACATGCCACATGGCGCTGGTGCTATGAGGCTGTTAGCGTAGCTTAGCAAAAAGGCTGGAAGCAGGGAGAATCAGACATTTTAAAATGCAAGAGATTCACAGGGAATTACTCAATGTAACATTGTCTTGGCAAACAACAGTTGGGTACAATGATGATAGCACAAAACTCTCCCTAAAACCACTAATAGTTACAAGTAACTCTAGAGATAGTCTATATGAAATAACCATGGTTGTGTATACTCTCATTTGAATTAAATACATGACGAATGAAAAGTACATATAGCCTACATATATATATATATATATATATATATATATATATATATATATATATATATATATATATATATACCAGTATAACTTGAGTGGAAAATAATCTGATTTTCTGAGGAATTTAAGTTAGTTTGTTTTTCTCCATTTCGACAAAGTAATTGTGTATCACGATATTTCAATACATGATTTACTAACTATATGATTTAATTGAAAGATGATAAATTATCAGATTGAATTATCACCTCGGCCTAAACGGTATCAAATTCAGACAAATTAAAATTGCTGTGAATCCGTTTAATTTGAAGATCGTAAATTCACTTACATTCACCAGGTTTTTCTGTGATTTATTTGATGATTCAACCAGTAGAATAACATGTTTATTTTTTTTTACCCATCTGTGGGTCGTGTAAAATGAAAAATAAATGGCTGAGACGCTCACGCGATGCCACTTAAGAGTGATTTACTCAGGCTGAACAGAAGACGTTACACAACTGCTCTCACAGGCCTGGTTGTGCTCCCCGTGACGAGCTGATCGACTTTCACATGTAAAATGAAGGCCGGCCCCCTTTTAGAGTCGACTGAGTTGATCTTCAGCTTCACTTGACCTAACTTTGCCTCTGAACCAACCCCATTCATGTTCTCTCTCTCTCTCTCGCTGCACTTCTAGTGTTACAGGCCTTTGCTAACATCATGCTGGATGCTCTGCTGGCCTCAGGTCACAGATGGATGACGATTACAACTCTCATTGTGTTTCCTACAGTTTCTGTACAGTATCTCCCCCATGGCCTTTCTATGCCTATTCCCAGCCGCCTTCTGCTCCCTTAATCAAAGCGAAGTACGATTTAGAGAGGAGGTAAACACTCTGGTTTTATGATTGGGCCCCTTCTTACAGCGTGGCCTATGTAATTGAAAAGCCCTCGGTGACTATTTTAAGACACTAGTGGGAACAGATTCCCATGTGTGCGCTATGAGAATGGGACGCTCTCCTTTTCTCTTGCGTTCACTGTTTGCTAAACAAGTATGGCGTCTTTGCCTTGCTCTCTTCTACGATACCATACCATATTGTACTGAATATAAACATATCTGCTGTCCCACCAGGGCATTGATCTGTCACTTGTGTGATAAAATAAGAGTGTTTGTGAGAGGGGGGGGGGGGAAAAGCTGTAATGTCACAACTAACTGTGTGTTTTTGAGCAGTTTTTTTTTACTCAGACCATCTGTTCTTCACACTGCTCTACAATCCCCGACCGCCAACATCCCGCAAACCAAAATTAACGTTGTTTCACTGTGAGTAAAATGTTTAAACAAACTGAAATATCAACAGTCAGCGTCTTCTCTCTTCCCCCTGAGGAGGCCATACTAGACTCTTTGTTCAGCTGAAATTATAAACTCTTATTTTGGTCGTCGTGTGCATGTGTCAACTGCTGCCTTGTGCGTCATTATGACAAATACTTTAGGCAGAACTGTAAAGATAGAAACATGTTCTCATATACGTCACAGACTAAGCTTATCACACTTAAACACTAATGAATAACAAGCAAAGACTCCTTTAAAAAAAGAAAAAAGGACATGCTTTAAAAAAACTCATTACATTGCCAAATTACCTTTTTCAACAAGGTGAAGTGAGCCAGTCTAACCGCATGTAGTGACAGATTTATGGTCCACCCAAGTTTCCTAACCTGAATTGCCCTGAACTCATTACACTGGATAATGAAGGTGGGGAAATCGGATTCTAGATGCACCATGAGTCGGCAGAAAGTTGAGACGTACATATTCCCATGTCACTGAGAATAGAACTGAACTCACTTGCCTTAAACATTGTGAATAACACAGACAGGAAGCACCTGCTGGTAAATTATAAAACGTTCCCCAGATTCGAGCTGAATGCTAACATCAGCATGCTAATGTGCTCCCAATGACGGCGCTTGACTAATGTTTCAAATGTTCACCATTTAAGTTTAGCGGGTTGGCATGGTATAAAGCCCTAAACAAACAAACAAAAGTGCAGCTAACGCTGAGGCGAATGTTATTGTTTTTACAGGTGACCTTTGACCTGATGATGGCACTATATGGAGAGTAAAGAGGCCTCCAAAGTCATTACAATCCAAGCTAAGGGGAACATGAATGTGTGTGCAAAACCAATTCATAGTTATATACAATTCCCTTTTAAATGGTGGTGTAGTAGGTTAACAGAGAAACTAAGAACTCTATATCTTCACGACAAAATGCATCACCCTCCTTTCTTATATAAAGAAATATAGTCCAATAAAGTAATTTAAGTAACACGAAGGCATGGCCCCCCAACTCCAACAAATAGGCCACATGAAAGACGTACTCTGCTCTAATTCCATTTTCCATTATAGTAAACATGCCTTAAGTCCCGACTTTACTGGGCGTATTACTTTAAACAGAGGCTCTGTTTATCAGTGTTTCACCATATACTGGTGTTTCATAATGTCTGATGATCAGGAAAAACACCATTAAGAAGAAGAAACCCCTACTAACAGCAACAAAAAGTGCACACATTTAAAATGATTCAGTGAAAAGGTCGATAAATAAATGTGCAGCAGGTTGAAGAATAGTTCTATTACCAAGCGCTAATGTTATTATCAAGTACAGACAATGCACTACAGCAGAGGATACAAATAGATTAGAGTAGGTATAAAGTGAGGTTGCAATCAACCGTTGCAGATTCAATCAATACACATTACTAATGCAACAACAGTCAAATCAAACTGTAACATTAGTGGACACGAAAAGTACACAGGCTTTCCAGGAATATGTCATCCAACACTGCTTACACTGTGGCCCACTAATACTCTAATGCAGTGGAGGGCTGTGAGTGCCCAGGTTTCATCTCACCCAATCCTAACGGATGAATTCCTGCGTGATGTAGCGTCAACGATCAGAGTATTTCTGAATTTTGGAGAGAGCAACGTTAGATGTGTCCCCCTGTGTTCAATCTTTTGTGCTCAGCTAAACGCTAATCGCCTCCCAGCTCCAGCTCTTTTTGCGCAGATGTGAGATATCTTTTCATCTAACTCTCGGCAAGAAGGCGAATAAGTGTATTTCCCAAAATGTCAAACTATTCCTTTAACAATCTGTTGTTGGCACAATGAAAGACATCTGGCACCTCTGCATTCGTGCTCAGCCAGTGGTTCATAGCACTGTATCTCATCAGAACTACCCGGTAGTTCAAATGAATAAAACAGCAGCTTCAATGTGCCAGTGAGAACCGTGCAAAGGAGCTCTTCAACGAGACACAGCAAGTGTGTTTCCAGATTTCAAAGTCGGCCACAATCATTACATTTGATTCCAGAAAAAGATCATAGAGAGTAGAAGGGAACCCGCACATTGCAGGAAAAGCTCCTCACCAGAGGTCGACAAAAATAGATGCTTTTATATTTTTTTCTTTCATTTTAACCATGCTCAAGACTCGGCACACACTTCCATCAATGGGTACTCCACAGTGCACTATAACGTATGCAATGAAAAGAATGGAGTGCTAGAGATTTGGCCACATTGGTTACATGCAGTAACTGACAAACAAAGTTAGAGAATGACTTGTTTTATGGGTGTCCGCTGTGGCAACAGCCAGCATCGCCACACTGTCTCTGCACAATAAAACACAGTGGCCGTAAGTTACTTGACAGAGATTCTGGTCACATTCATTGTTCCAAACATGGATACACCAAATATCCAAATACGCTAAACAATGTTTGTGTAGCCTGTGGCGCAATTTATGCTCAAGTAACTTTTTTAAATAAATTGTACTCATTAAAATCATTACTTTTACTTTGTTACATTTGAATACATTCATCTCGCTACTTTAATTGATGTACTATCTTATGCATTGATGATCCATGAAGAGGCGAGTTGTCAGCCAATCCCCTCCAGGGCTGCTGTGAAGGTCTGGGTAGACGAGACTAGCTGGTCCCAGGTCTGCTGGCACTCCGTCGTCCCAACGCGACCACACCGCCACGTGACTCTCTGTTCAAAGCAGCGTGGCTGGAGCCACAGCAGGAGGTTTGTTATTCACAACATGTGAACGACTCCTAACAGTAAAGTTATGGCTTTCAAATAGCGCTAGCAGCAGCTAATATTTACAGACAAGTTAACTGTGCAGCGGGCTGGGGTTGGGAACGCTGGTCTGAAGTCAGTACATCAGAGAGCCGTGCAGAAAGCCAGAGTGTCTGTGTGTTGATGCTAATACGTTTAAATACACACACACACACACACACACACACACACACACACACACACACACACACACACACACACACACACACACACACACACACACACACAGTATAGCATATTTCAAAACTACTACACCTGCTATCTGTCATAATTTAGTCATGCTTTGTGTAGCCTGATGAAGAGAGTGGAGACCAAAACTCTTTACTAAGTGTGAATACTTTTATTGTGTATATGTGGCATGTTATCTAATCAAGAGATATAGACATAAAGACAAAGTGTATGTTCACCTCCTTTACTTTACCTGAAGACCATCTGCGGTTGAAATAATCAAAAAACACACATACTGTACATACACTTATGCATTAAACATGCTTAAATACACATGGCTAGTTATGAATAAGGAAACCAATGTATTAGTCCGCAATAAAATCATATAATATAATACTACTTATTGCTATTCAATACAGAGTGCAGTTTTTTTTATTATTATTGTCCGAAGTATCTCGCTAATCAAGTATTTTTGTCACTAAATACGTTTGTACTCTTGTAATTTTGATGACTACTTTTACTTTTACTTGAGTAAATGTGTCAGCTACTCTACCTACATTAATCATCTAGGTGCCCTTTGACCCCTCACACGATGTAAATCCACTATGTATGTGTATGTACCATACTTTGTATGACCCATCTTCATAAACCAAAAACGAAATGGTGCCTTTAAAACAAATACTGCAAGCAAGCACTCCCTCTTTCACACTCTTGAATAGTATACCATGATCCCAAGCTCTACTGGCTCCTCATTATAGTTAATTTAAATTAACAGCCACTTCAATAACAATAAAGCAACAGTAGGCAAGCTAATGAAACACTGAACTGTTTCCAGTGTGCGAGTCTGACCCAGACTTCACTCACACCCACCAGAATACTTTCCCCTTATATCAGCAAACAAGAAAACGGCAAAGCTTTTTTATTATTCATAAAACAAGATAATATAAGCTGTCACTGGCATTGCAGACAACAGTGTGGAGTTTTTTTAAACTGTGCATTACGTTCTCGTAAAATCCCCACTTTTTACTCAATACAGCATGTCTAGACTATATTTTTATTATCATTATTGCCAGTAGCTAATTAAGATTTTATTGTGCAATTCAATTGGGGTTTTGGTGGGCCTTTGTTTTTCTAAGTTTTTGTCATTCCTTGTGTGCCAGTCGAGCAGCTAGTCAGCCACCCACTCAGATTCGGAGCTGATGGAGGAACCACAAGGAACCAGAGACCGTCTGCATGTCTCGAGCGTCACACTGAAATAGAAAAAGAACTGTGAAAGGAAACACTGACAGGAAACTATGCAGCCAAGATGGTTGCCAGCAGATATGACAGGACACTGTCGCATTAAAGTCTAACACTTTTCAAACATGCGGGCCTACGCTCTGTAGATAGTCCCTCTGTGTTTAGTGCACATACCTTCATTGCAGCCAGGCCGTCAAAAACGTCAATGGTCAACGCCAGAGATGCCATGTAATGCTATTCTACTGTTAAATGAATACGGCTCATGTCTTCAGCCACGCTGGTGGCTCTGTGGATGGCAACGTCCACCTGTCGGTTTGTCAATCGCCAGTCGGCCCAGCACAATATCCAGGCTCTCAAACTATCTCAAAGTATAGGATGGATGACACATTCATGTAAAAAATGTTGATCCTAATTGCGTCCATCATCGGGTCAAAACTTTAATTTGTTCACTGGTTTTGGTTCATGTCGAAAAATCTGCAAAACTAATGACGTTCCCATCAGCCTCGGCTGCACTTAAACACACTCTGTGTTTCGTGCTATTCAGCAGAAGTTAGCATGCCAACACGCTAAGTTAAGATGGTGAACATGGTAACCTTTATACCTACTAAATCAGCATGTTAGTCATGCTATAATTCTAGAAAAAACGATGACAGCTGACATCTCTCCAACGGTCACACGGACATGAGCTGAAGCGTTTGGATCCTTTGTACTTTGTGCAGGTTTCTTTTCCCGACACACCGGCATTCTCAAAATTCTCCATTTTCTCCACCCATGTCTTATGGTGTGGCGGCACTTTTGGCCTGGCGCACACTCTCGCCCCTTTTTGATGCGGCAAGCTCAAACCAAGCTTTAGGAGCTGATCCCACCAAGACCCGTCAGTAATAAATGAATGTTTTTATTGCTATTTAATGAATTGAGGTTGCTGTTGCTCAGTGTAAGTATCCAAGATTCCACGATGAAATACTTCTTATGATATATTAATAATAAAGCAGAAAGGCCTTTTCTGCTAATCTACAAAAAAATGGACCCGCTGATGAATTTTAATAAAAAAAAGTGAAATGCAGAGACATTTATACTGCACGTCTTTTCACGTTTCTCTCAGAATTGCATTAATCTAATTATCGTTCCAAAATGCGCACGAAACCTTGAACTCGTTCACTTGAATGTAGGTCTTCATTATGACACCGCTGTCTGATTGACAGATAGTGTGGGTGAAAAGGCTGCAGGAGGGTGGAATCTGTGGAGAAAAGAGTCTCACAGACACAAAGAAAGAAAGAGAGAGAGAGAGAGAGAGAGAGAGAGAGAGAGAGAGAACTGAAACTGAAAGCAGCACCACAAGCTATATATAGAGCAGATGTGGTGCTGGTGGTGCTACTTATAATAGAGGTAGTGGTTGGTGTCACGTTATGTCCCTTCCCCCTCCTCTCTCTCCCTCTCTCTCTCTCTGTGACAACTTTAGTCCTGGCCCACAGCTCTTTATTCACCCCCGTAGACCTCGCAGTGCAATTACCCCCTGAGGACGTCATCATCTCGCCCTCCACTCCACAGCTGTTGGTAAGAGATGGACGGGGGGAGGGGGGGGACTGAAGACGTTACCTACCATGTGCTGCTTCGACATTCGAGGCTTTCACCGAGGCCACTTGTTTCCCGATGACATGGAGGTAAACAACAGGTGTTATATGGGATGCCCGGGGTGATAATCTAAGAAGGGATTAGCTAAAATAGCATACAGTAGATTGGGTGACACAACAACAAACTTGGAGTATTGATCGTGATGGCAGTGATGCCGAGCTGGCCCCCTGGCACACACGCCGCTGGAGGCTGCTTGTGTGTACTTTCACATCTCTTGTCTGTTAGTACATTGGTTTCTTTCCTCTGAAGCCCCTCCAACCGCCGTCTTCATGTTCAGTGGATGCACAGCAGTCCATTTCATTTAAAAAAAAGTCTGAAATGAACTCCACATATCCCATCATCTATTGAGATAATTACACAGACATATTAATATATTTTTAATTTCACACAGGGCTCTGTGTGCTCGTCCAAGCAGATTCGTACATTGACATTAAGATAAGATAAGATAAAATTAAAATAATCCTTTATTAGCCCCGCAGTGAGGAAATTGCAGGATTACAGCAGCAGTGCACACAAGAGACACATAGTAAATAAAAATCAAGTAATATAAATAAACAGTAAAACAGTAATAAACAGTAAAGAAGAAAAATAATCCACAATAGCAATATTAAATATACAGACGGAATAAAAAGTATTTAAATGTACTTATATTGCACCAATTGAATGTAATTAAAGTGGCCAAAGTGATTAAAGTGTTATTAAGTGTTTTGTGGTCTACTGCGAGCTCAGTTTGTTATGCAGCCTGACAGCAGCGGGAAGGAAGGACTTGCGGTACCTCTCCTTCAGACACCGGGGATGAATCAGCTGTGCAGAGCTGCCAGAGTGTCCTGCATGGGGTGGGAGGTGTGGTTCATCAGGGATGAGAGCTTAGCCATCATCATAACACACGCTCAGTCAGCTGACCCCTGAAGAAGGAGGCATTCACTTACCACAGGGTTACAATAATGTACGACTACTACCAATATAACAACGTGAGATGATATATTGAATTCAGCTTGCATTGATATTCACAGATACCTAGATCGGTAGCTTGTCTTTGCCCTGAGCAAGCTGCTGGTATTGGAGGTAGAGCTCAGGACCAGACTTGGAGAACCAGGACAACCTGCTCAGGGAGAATGAACAGAATGAAAAGTACCTAGTGTACCTCGTCCTAATCGGACTCTAATTCTTCCAGTCACGCCTAACCACCTCCACGAACCAGTTACCAGTTACCTGGTGGGAAACCGTATCATTCTCCCACAAGTACAGTCTATGAGCGTACTGTTGACAAACAATGCATATTATAACAAATTACCTAAATTAAAGAAAGTTAAATACTTTAACAATAAGAAATGGATCTACCAACAATATCCACATATATTTCCAAATGAATTTACATCAAATTCATCCAAGTTAGTAAGGTTTATAATTGATATTCTGAGTTGAATTACTGTTCTCTGTTACTGTGCTGCTCCACGAAATGCTGAACATTTCGGAATATGGACTTAAAATTTCCAAATGCATTATCTTTGGAAAGATAGGTTAGATTGGAAAGATTGTATGAGAGGTTAAACCCATAGAGACTTGATAGAGAGACATATCCACTTTCAAAGTAGTCTTGGAAATGATCTCTGCTTTTAATTTGTGTCTCTTTCTCTCTTCTTTTACTCTCATACATCTGTCTGTCTGTCTCTTTCTAACACACACACACACACACACACACACACACACACACACACACACACACACACACAGCCGTGCAGCTGCATGCCAAGCACTAATCTGATGGGCAAAGCTGTGCCCAGATGGTTTGATTCATATTCCTGCTGTTAGTAGCTGATGTTAAACAGGTGCTGCCTGACCTTCATTCCACCGCTGCTCTGCCCTCCTCCGCTCCACCATATTTCCTCTGCATGAAAATTACTGCATTGTTTCTGTTCCCAGCCCCGCTATTTTTACTGGCGGTGGTGTTAACAATGAAGTGCTGTAATTACTGGATCGCAAATTGACTTTTAGGGACATACTGACGCCTTTTTTATTTTGCCAATATTCTAATCAGAAGCCAATCACTGTTTTGTATAAACTCAGCCTGCAGCCACTGTCTCCCAGACAGCATTTTGGTGCCTACAGTTATTATGGTCTGTTATTGAGAGCTTCTTTCAACTGCAATACAAAGCACTGTTCTGTACGTACCATTGTAGCTGTTAAAGTAATCACAACGGTTGGAAATACCACTTTTAGCTGGATTGCTAAACCGTAAAATGGACACATGCCTCAATATGCCTATGCCCATTTTACCTAATGATCCATGCTGAGTGATGATTGTTATTGTTTTTCTCGAAGGAAAACCATTGATTAGGCAAATATTGTGACTGGAAACACATCTGATTAAACTTGAAAGGCCATGCATGACAAACTTGATTTCTCAGAGTTTCCCGACTGTTTTTCCTGAGTTCTTTATTCTTCTTCATGCAATACAAATCAAGATGTACAGTAGCCTTATCTAACCGATGCCGATATGATTCAAAGCAGCGTGGCACTAAAAACAGCCTCTTTTAATTACTGATGATACCCTATATTTATGTGGCCAAACATTAAAGTTCCGGTTGGGACAGATGAAATGCACTCCTGCCACCAGTCCCCTCTTTGGTGATGTCCTCCGAAGTGTTTAATTATCGCATCAATTTACGTTCTGAGAAAGTGGATCATTCAGATTCAAGTTTGTTTCCCAGGCCCGAGAAAAAAAAAATCCATGTGCATCCTCCCCCACATTCAACATGTACGTGCATGCAGACTGGTTTGTAATATACCTAGTGTTTCCCTCGTGGGAGTACAGAAGATATTAGGCCGCAAAGAACTGCAAACTAACTATATAAAGTGTTTTCGAAACGTTTTAAGTCGACAAAGGTTTTAAAAGTCCTTCCTGTTTGATTCAGAGACAATCCTAACGAGCCACTTTGGTGCCAAAAAGCCGTAAATCCCACCTCAGGGCATTAAACTGCTTTAGTTATCTTCCTCTCTGCTCAATGGAGAGATGAACAAAGAGAAGAGCGTAAGGTGGTAACCCAAGCTTTGTGCCTGTGTCGCTGGATAGCGTGCTGACTGTGAGAGGCCCAGATTGCGTCCTGTGTTTCCCGTGGCTTGGAGAAAAGAACTGCTTGGCGGAGTCGGATGTCACTGGATCCACTAGTTGCTCTGGTTACCTGTGTATAGTGGGGGAAAGCTGAGTGAAAGACTTTAAATCGTAGTAAAATCAAATCTACATGACAAATATCCTGCATAAAATGGACAATGTATAGCAATCTGCCACAACTTAACCTGTTGTGAGTCATGAAATCAATTGTTAAAGCAAATAGTGACAATATTAAGTAAAATACATCCTAATATCATTTTTTTATGATGAGTTGCCTGCTATTTTGGAGCGCTTGGGAATCATCCGGCCAGTCATCCTATACGTGTCTCTGGGAAGGCCGGGATAAGGTGTCCAGAGAGGATGTTCTGGGATAAAGTGACACAAAGCAACAGGTGTGGGAAGAAATGGCTCAGTCTATTCTGCCCAAACGCTGGCATTTCCCAAGGTAACCATCAATAGCTTAGATTTCCAACCGTCTACTTGACCTGTGTGTGCGAGAGTGGGAGAGAGGGACAGAGTGAGAGAGAGAGAGAGAGAGAGAGAGAGGAAAAATAAAATGAGGAGAGGTAAAGTTAGCAGAATATGGGCATGTGCAGAAGGGTTACATCTCAAACACTGAAGCAAGTGGAAAAGCAGAAAGGTGTGTTTAATTAGGAGGGGTTATGCTAAGCTAGGCTAACCATCTCCTGGCTGTATCAGCTGTAACAAACAACAGATAATTAGTGCATAAAAAAAAAGAGAAAAACCAAAAGAGCAACTTGTATGTCATATGCTTAAGTAAACCCTTTCTTAATTTATGGTTGACGCGATTGACTGACGATGTCTTTGAAAGTGTTGCATGGTTGTTTTGATTGCTTTGTTTTCTTATTTTTACTTATTTACCTGCTTCATTTTTTATTAGTTTTCTTTTTATGGCCCTACTTGGCCAGATGCATGGTTCATTTCTTCTATTCTTTCGAATTTTTGAAGGTTGTATGTCTTGTTAAATTGTAAATAAAATAGTATAGAAAAAGAAGTAAACCCTTTCTTGTCTTTACTCTTTCTTAGCTAGAAGACTTCAGAAATACTGTAGTGAGACAAAAGCATAACGCAGATGAAACATAAACAAGTTGAAGCCTGCGTACAGTACAAGTGGTCTGACTACTGTGTCTCATTATTTGGCTCACATTTCACTTGAGCTCTCTTTACAGTATATTAGCAGCTTGTGGTTTGAGGATGCATACACTACATTCATGAGGCTTTGAAGAGCAGAACCATTCTTTTCTCTGATGTGTGAGGCTCTTTGATTCAGCGTGTACCCCCCTCTGGCCTGTAATTACTCGAAAATCTGGGAGAAGCCTCTCTACAAAACATCGAGTCGTGCATTTGCTGTGCGAAACCTGCTCTCATTTCTCACACTGCTAATGAACCGTAACCTTGTGGAGAAGCGGAGTGGAACGTGACAAGCCTAAAACTGACGGATGTCTTGTCATGCACAAGTTTCAACTCAAACCTTTCATAAGCCTCATCTTCAGGCGCACCACAATACACGCTGAAGACGCTCCAGAGAGAAAAGCAAAGATGCTTATTCAGTTTCACTGGATTCCCTCTGAAGTGTTTCCCGCTGTTTGCTGCCAAAAGAACAGCATGATTTTGTCATTATTTCTTATCCTTGTTTTCCCCTCCTTCGTTTTTTTCCCCCCTCTAACTTTATGGCAGAGCGAAACCCCGGTTGCTGTGATATGCTGCTTTTGTTTATGTGTCATCCAATCTGGCTCCGTCCAAGTAAATGCATCATCCCCTATGCGTTCAGTGAAGCCGCGTAAATGTCCCAGAAGGTGCACTGACATCGAAGAAAGCGTTTATAAGAGGATCAAGTACGTACGGTACACAGAGAAGTAGAGTGAGGCAAGAGTGAGAGAGACAGAGAGGGAGAGGGAGTTTGGATGCAAATCGCCAGAAACATCTGCTCCGCGATGATGCAATTGCCTCGGTTTTGCAACTCCTGCATGCAGCAGGAGCTTTACGGTTGCACAAAACGGACCAAACCCTTCACCTTGAGGTTGCTCGCGTGGAGGTCAAGTTTGGACTTGTTGTCTGCAAACCTGAAAAAGAGGTCATACCTTTTTTTAAACGCTCGCATGAATCATCAACAGTCAATACGCACACTGCTTTTACTTACACACCCTTTCCTTACGCAGTGAGGGAAGCCATGTGTGTCATCTTGTTGGTATAAAGCTCGCTGCTATGCGTTTACACGCATGTGTTTACAAAACAAGCGTGACACCGACGTCACGTGGCGCGATGCCCGGTCATTCCAGATCCTCGCTCCAGCCCTGATGCCAAAAGAAGACTCCCCACGCCTTGATCCTGCCTGAGTCAGCAGAGCGGGGATGGTGCCCTGCAGATTTAGTCCATGTTTGTGTGAGCATGAAAGGGGGGGAGGAAATAATTTCACACACAAGAAACGCATGAGTTGAGCTATAGCTGAGGCAACTTTAATGACACATGGGTCTCAAAAGGTATTTAAGAGGTAATTACGTCATCATAGGAAAGCACGGGGTTCTGTACTGTTGTACTGCAATACAAAGGTGACCTACACAGTCTAAACCTCTCCATATTAATAAGAATTAAATAACCGGCTTTGCTTTTGCTAAACATAACTATGAATTCATCTCTCAGGTAAATAAGCGGTATAAAATAATAACCCCAGATTCATAGTTTTGGCAGACGAAAGATGTTTTTATGTGTTAGCAGCATCCCCCACCATAGGAATGAATGGCGCTGAATTTGATTAATTACTCCTCACTCAATAGGAATTTATCTGTCACTTCTCTCCCATTGTGGAGTTTGGAAACACTGACATTATCATAATTTCATTACAGTATTTGTTGCGCCCCGCTGAGACATGCATTACATGTCGCCTGTGTTTTTAGAGGCCGCGTTTGTTGCTCGGCTCCCTTTAAGCAGCTGCTCAGCCTCTCACGAGCAACACACGTCTGGTGCATTTCATGGGATGTTTCAAAGCATCGGTTGGAGATATGACATTTGATATCCGTCATATTTTGGAATCGAGAATGGAAAATGACTTGACTCTGCGTGTGTTATTGAGTTCATGGCTAATTTATGGACATATTGTGTGCATAACACTTCGGCTGATTCACGTGTTTATTGAGGGATTTTCTGGAAACTGTTGAGTCGATCAGCAAAGATGTGCGTTTACAAAGTGAGACGGCATTCAAATCTGAAATGATCTGGACATAATTAGCTGAAAAGATACTTTTACAAGCTGTAAGCAGCTACAGAGTTAAATTCATAACTGCTAATTTACAGTGTGAGATTCATTGGCCCAAATACAACACTGAGAAGTGATGACGTGTCAGCCCTGTTGTAAATCAAGCTCATGTGTCTGAACATTTTCATCACGAACATATAAATTATAAATATGCATTCAATTGAATTAAATACAATGGTCCAATCTTTGCCTATTAGAAATGGTTAAAGGAATACTTCAACATTTTGTGAATTATACTCCTTTTTCTTGCCAAGAGGTGGATGGAGAGGCTACCCCCAAGGATACACCTAGCTTAGCTTAGCATAAAGAATGGAAGCAGGAGGAAAGGCTAGCGTGGCTTTGTCCAAAATTAACAACATTTTCTGGCCAATATCTCTAAAGCCTACAAAGTAACACGCTACATAATTATCATGTTTATTTACAAGAACACTTTTAGCTGTAGCTGAAAGTTGTATCAATCTTCTCACCTATCCTTGGCATATAGCTGCGTACAACTGCATTATCTTGTGTTCCAAGTAATTTATTCATTGTTTCAATACTGCTTATAATACTAAATATTGGGGCTTAAAGTGTTCCCAACAACAAAAACATTGAAACACACCATCTGAATGGCTAGACATCATTACTATTATAAAGGTGAATACATATTTTGCTATACATGTACTGTCATTGGTGGACATTTCATATTTTGTCACAAGTTGGTCCTTGAATAACTTGTGTTTGTAGAAACCTTCATTACTGACAGTTATCTGCTGCAATGCTAAGTAAATGACATAGCAATTTAACTTAAAACATTTTGTAGGGTTTCATGAAGAGCACATGATTGTATTAATAAACACAATATCAGAGAGCATCAGAGCAAAAAGGTGTTTTTTTATTTCAGATTGCAACATATGAACGGAATAGTGATTTTAATTATCTGCAAATGTTTGTGATGTACTGGAGTTCGGCCACATCCCGAACCTGATGTGTCATTTGGCCACATATTTTTGGTTTTATATCATGTTCCTCCTCTGTAACGTATCCAACTGTCTGAGGTCAGAGCTGTTTGTTAGTCCGCAGAGAAAGCGAGAGAGATGATTGTGAACGCGAGGAAAGAGAGAAGCAGATGCTCCCTCAGGAGGAGGGTTGAGCTGCCCACCTCCTCTCTCCCTCCGTCCCCCCTTTTAATTCTAACAGCATATGGACACTAGAAAAAAAGACCACGGGACAGGACACAAGCTGGATGGGACAAACGGAGAGAAAGCAAGGGGGTAGGGAAAGGAAAAGACAAGAATGTCAGTGGAGCCGAGGAGAAAGAAAGGGAGGAAGAAAAAAAAAAGTGGTGAAAGGTGTGAGTGTTCCCATCATGTAAACATTTGTACACACACATACATTCTTCTAGTGGTTTGGTAAAGGAACATATTGTTCTTGTCAGCACGCTGTGTGTCTTGAGTCTTGACAGCAGAGACGCAATGATGCTGTGTTTGTAGATTTTAGATTTTCCAGTGTTCATGTTTGCATCTTACTGACGGTTTGCTGTAGAATTATTCCAATTTGTAGAATTGGAATTTTTTTGGGGAATGCAATGATCTTACCAAATAGCAAGCAGTTTTTTTTTACTTTTTTCTTCTTCTCCTAACCACAAAGGCAGTGTGATTCAGGAGAATACATGTCAATTGTTGACTATGCAACAACGAGTGTTGCCAAGAATGGTGTTGTAAGAATGTCAGTGGAGGCGAGAAGAAAGAAAGGGAGGAAGAAAAAAAAAGGTGGTAAAAGCAGAGCAAAAAGGTGTGAGAGGGACCGAATGTTTTAAATAAATGTGTTTTCTTTTCTGAAATTAGAGCTGGATTGAGACCGAACGATGGAAAAGAGCGAGCATAGGGTTGCAGCACGAGGCAGCACGCCTGCTGAGGCAGGGTGCGGTGAGGATATCCTTGACTTAGTTTGCACCCTTTTCTGGCACGAATCTAATCAGTGTGGAACTGTAGGAAGTCTCTGAGGCTTATCAGTTTAATACAACCATGTGCTCCAATTGGGTGATTGGACATTTGCTTTACAAAGACGGTTTTGCTCCACCGAGAGGTTTAAAAGTGGACAAACGTTCTCGCGGCGATACCCTAAATCTATCTGGATCAAATTTGCTGTGCTATGAAACTGTTATTTCCTCCAGAAATAAATATTTATTAAGACTGATGGCTTGTCAGAGGGTGATGTATTATGAATGGACTACAGTTCAGAGGAATTACAGACTTTCAGTCCACCTAACATGTGTTTGGCTCTATACTGTTGAACCAGTGCCGGTGAAAGTCGGCTCTCATAGGCCGCAAATAACTTCCTAACTGCTTCCCGACATCTCTAACTTTCACCTTGCGTACAAAATGGAAATGCAACTGCAACACCTGCTGCAGCTGGAGACCCTGTAGAGGTGCTGCATGGATTCACAAACAATTATAATGAATACAATTAATAACTTTGGAGATGCCTCTAAAGTCACTTAAGTAAATACGATATAACAACAGAATATATGAGATAGTTTCACGGTCCTTGTGCAAGGCTATGCAAACTCATCCTGGAGGTATCACTCTGACAAGCTGGCATGAAATTGTTATTGATATTCTTCACTGAACAAGACAGAAAACACTTTATCTAATGTTCCTCTCAATCCTAAATATGTCACTGCTATGCTTAAGGAAATATCTCTGGTCATAAAAGAATGGCGACACAAACGTCAACCGCGATGTTTTGTCTGTGAAGTCATTCTCCGAGTGTCACGCCGTGAATCGCCCCGACAGTCAACCTTCGTTTGCTTACCAAACTCTGCAGGACGTCTGGAGTCATAAAATCCAAATTATGGTTTATTTAATTCTATCACAATAATCAAGTCGGGTTTTATTATCTGGCAGGGGAATAAAAAGGGAACATATATTTATTTTAGCACCGGGATGTAATGAAAAGCATATTACAGCTTAGAAACATATGCTGTGTTGTTGTTTCCATCGCTTCATGGCACCTTGTAAACAAATCTATTGCGTCCTCTTTATCTCACCGTCCATCTCCTTTTTTCTTTCACACAGCAAAACATTTGTACACAAACATACATTCTTCTCGTGGTTTGGTAAAGGAACATATTTTTCTTGTCAGCACGCTACTTAATGTTTTATGTCTTGAGTCTTGAGACAGCAGAGAATTCATCTTGCATCTTACTGACGGTTTGCTGTGATTTAGAGTTTCTGTGGTCGTTTCACGTGTTGCAATTTGACATTTAGAATATTTGTAGAATTGGAATATTTGGGGAATGTAATGATCTTACCAAATAGCATTAGCAACAGGTTTTTACTTTGTCTTTTTAGTTTTTTTGTCCAAACCACAGAGACAGGAGAATAAATGATGACTGTGCAACATTGAGTGTTGCCAATGTTGCTAGAATTGTCTACTTTCAGTGAGATGGACATGTAGTTTTTGTCTCGTCCATAAAGGCCCTGAAACCCTCAGTCCTCACAATCCCTTTCCTAGCAAATTCATTTTGCATATTTTTTAGTCATGACTATTTAATGTTGTTTTTTTTAAGGTGAAAGGACTTCCTCCATCAATATCTTTTGCAGTTGGTCATTACACCCCCAGATGTTGTCTCATGCACTCGAGATGAGGTCATTGGTTAAACGACAAATCAAGCTCCTTTCCAGTTTGCAAAAAAAAAAAAAAAAAAACATTATCTGAGGCGATCGCCTCAGGTCAGTGCAAGTATTATTTGTTAGATGAGACTTTGTAACCTCTGAACTTGGCGCAAGATATCACAAGAGGAGCATGCACTCATTTCACAAGAGGTACGGCTCTTCTGAGCGGCCTCAAGGTGACGCATCGAGCCAAGAATGTGCGGATTTCAGATGTGGCGAATGGCAATGATGATTATCAAATCGTTACAGTGCTGTTATTGAAACCATGTTTCACTCAGCAGGAGAGACTCGACCCAATTTTCTTTTTTAGAAGGCTGGTGAACCACAGCAAACGTAACAATAAATATTTGGTCGATCTGAGGGCTGATTTTTAAAAGCGTGTGATGAGTCAGATGAACATTTGGATCAGGCAACAGTGGCATGTGATCACAGGATGACTCCTCCTCTGATTGGCTGTTGCAAGCTTGTAATCAGCTTTTGGATTGAACCACTGCATTTTATACTGTAAACATTCTTTTAGTGGGATGGGAAGTTTTCTGGAATTCACGTTTTTGTTGAAATGCCGGTGTTGATCTAAAACAACTCCTGAGAAATCCAATAAAATGAAGACTCACTCAAAACAAATACACAAAATCTGCAATTCCATTAAAGCGTAAAGACTTTGAATGTGCAGCATCACTTGTGTTTACATTGCTCAGGCCTTCAAACGGTTCAACTGTGAAACCCAGCTGAGACTTTATATTGCCTTACAATTATATTTGTGCTGTCTGAAGTTTGGTATGTAACCAGGATTAATAGCGGGAGTTTGTCAAATTCCTCTGGTTAAAGCCCCCAGAGAAAATCTTTGTATGCAAATGTTAATTCATTAAGCAAAAAACATTACTGTATAGTGAAACAGGTTAAAATGGAGTGGATTGCTCTGAAATTATCGCAGTTTATTAGGAATTAGGAATGTACCCCTCGAAAGGCAATAAATCATTTTCACAATCTTATTGGACAGCTTATTTTATAAAAGTCATAATGAATCTTTGTTATATCAACACTGTTGCAGGGTTACAAAGCAATCCTCGGGGAACGATCTGACTGGCCACCATCAATCTTTTTGTGTCGAGGGGGAACAATTGGAGGTGGTTAGCACATTATATCATTATAGTAATCATAACTTCACTTAGGCAGAGTGTTTGTGGGTAAACTCGGTGATCCTAAAAGTGTTTTCAACAGCAATCCTAAACATGTGAGATAATGCTGCTGACTGTATTGCTCAATCTACAATGTTTTGCTATTATTAATTCATCATAATTACTGTTATTTCTGGCACTACAACTACTGCAAACTTCTGCGGCTAAGTATTGCCCAATAGAATATGTAAATGTAATTTTCATTAGTATAGGTAGATATAACAATGCCAACTTCCATAATATCTTGATTTTTGCATGTTTATGTAGGTGAGTGTGCAGATGTGTGTGTTTAACTGTGGCAGATTAATGAAATGGTTGGATCTCATCGTGCTGCTGCCATCAGCACCTAAAACATGATTACTCAAGCAATGAGCTGCTTTTCTTCTCTGGCCTGAATCCATCTAATCATCTTTAACTTAATACCATTCTGTGTTTGTGGCGATTCATTTTCATAATGAATAACAGCTAAAGATTGTCCCTAAAGATTGTGTGTGTGTGTGTGCGTGTGTGTGTGTGTGTGTGTGTGTGTGTGTGTGTGTGTGTGTGTGTGTGTGTGTGTGTGTGTGTGGTTTCTGTTTAAGACACATCATAAATTACAGCAGCCGTTATTGTCAACATAACAACACTGTGTTGTCATGTTCTTATACAGCAGGCAAACAAACACTTTTCTTGCAGCTTTTGAAACAAACTCTTTCTTTCTTAATTCAATAATGATTTGAACAAAATGTATTGGGCAAGACTAAGCATACACAGTCATGTCAGTCTGCAAAGCTGTAATCCTAAATGGCTAAATGCTAATGGTGGCATGCTAACATGTTGCAGTTTAGCAGATAGCATGCTAGTTGAGGCTGATTAGCTGGTAATAAAGGAAATGATTGGACAAATTGGACCTGACGATGCCGCTTGACACATAGTGAAGGGATCACCACATGTATAATAATTCATCCTGAGGCCGACATGTGTATCACATTTTGTTCAAAACCAGAATGACGAACTGCTTGTCGCGCTAGGTGAAAAGTCAGGGGATCACCAGAGTGACAAGGCGTCATCATCAGTTTATTACCAATCCATCCAGTAGATGAGATATTTTAGTCTTGACCAAAGTGGGGACTGACCAAAAAAACAACATTGACACCAACACCCACAGAGCTACGCTGCTATTCTGGTATTTTTGTTATAGAGCTGAACAATATATATATATATATGACAACATATTCAAATATATATATATTTGAATATGTTGTCATCACCAGAGTTTGTAATTGGGGACACATATCTTGAACAAAGATTCAGTGAAATTGGCTGTTCAGTGTTTCCTCGCGATACTAATGATGTGCACATGATCCAACAAAGTTAGATGAACTCTTAAATTCAGATTGCGTGTTGGAGACATAGATAAAAAAAATCATATATATTTTTATGCTCAAGAAAAGGATTATGGTTTGGCATGGAAAAACAATTTGGTTCAGATTATGGTTGGCATTGAGAACCTAAAGTTAGGATATGGCTTTGATAATAGTTCAGTAAGAACTGTGTTTCCTAAAAGGGGAACCTCTGGCTGTTGGAAAGTCCTCGGTATGAACCGGGGATTAAACCCAGGTCACCAGAGTTTAAGGCCTTACACCAAGCCAAGCACAGCACCCTCACTTTCCTACTCGCTGTTACCTTTCAATTGATACTCATGTGGTGGAAAAGTCACTTTTCACAAACACTTTTGCATTTTTTCATGCACTTTTCATGAACATTATTGGAGAGAATGGCATGAGTGGTTCATATGAAATGAAAGAGTTGTATTGATGATGAAAAGTTGACTTAATATCTTTGATTGTAAAATAAAACCTTCATTCCCAACTTTTCTTTTCCGTCTCTCTGATCCAAACAGCGCTGACAGCTTATATCTGACTCCTAATTAGAGCCAGATATAAGCTGCCAGATTCTTCTCAATGGTTAACTGAGCGCTGATGTCAGAGATGTAGCGGAGGTGAAAGTTGAAGCCAATGATTCAGTTTGCCTGTTAGACTTTGAACAAGTTAATAGGATAATATGGCTTTAACTCTTGTTTTCGACAGTCTGCTGTACTTTGTGTTGAGTTTAAAAAGTCACCATGAATCAACATTTATTTAGACTCATTGGTTTGAACAGACACTTCATACAAATCCAATTAACGTTTAGCCTTTATTGTAACTTGCTGGGTTTACATTGGGGACCTAGACGTGTTCCTTCAATTTGAATGCAGTATTTTAGCCGTGGCCATTTCATCAGCATCTTTACTGTACATATGATTTGTTTATTACGATATTTCGCACCTCGTAAAAAACGATTGAGCTTAAAGCTTCTATGAGCCTGGTGACAGCAAGAAGGAAGGCAGACAGAGGGGAGATTTGAAACAACTTCAATTGATAAGGCTTCATACAGACACAGGGTTGAATGAAAGCTCATCAGAGTTGTGTTAGTGTCGATTTGTGGCCACACGTGGTTTAGATTTTGTCGAGAGGTCAGGCGGGTCAATAATAAGTATCAGCATGAACTCTCACCTCAATCATCTTTAGCCTATTGCTCTAGAAGGGATTGAATCTCAGAAGTTTTTCTCATTAAATTATCTTCCATTGAAGTTTCACATTTGCGCCGTCCCTCCTCCAGTCTGTTTTCTTTACTCGACTAATCCCAAACGCGTCCCTTTAACCATGATGCTCTCTCCGTGCGTGTTTTCTTCAGCGGCACCTTCATTAAAGTTGTATACACAAAGCTGAGGGAGATGACAAAGAAACAAGAAGATTTTAATTTCAGTTTTTCTCCGGCTTTCAGTGAAAATCGAGAGGTCAAAAAAATAGAGGCTCTCCTAAATATATATATATTTGCACAGTATGATGCACCAGTGAGACGGAAAGGACAGAGCAAACGTGACACCCTCAGGAGAGATAAGGAGGACCGACCCCCCCAGACGTCTGTGTGTTCAGCAAATGTAATTAAGGGTCAATTAGGGGAGGAACATTTTGACACATGTCTTATATTTGAGAGTGCGACGAATGAGATATCAGTGGTGCAGAGGAAGGTGGAGATTGTATGCTTGATATTCAATACACTGCTGATGTTAGAGAGGCCAGATGGTACTGAGGTGCATTTAAGTCTGTGGTGAATCTACCTCACATTCCAACTAAATAGGATTTTAAGTGCAATTTCTGAAGCTGGAATAAAATGGTGTTTAATACTATAAAGTTTTGCAGTCAACAGTTTTGCAGTCAACAGTTTCCCTCCCCCTCACTGTTTGGAGCAAAGTTGTCTTAGCAATTATACTTTTTGAGCCGTTGCAGGACCGGGCTTTAATTCTCTCTGGGAATCGGTCCACAATGTTACACATTCTGGTGAGAAAGTACACTTACAAGGTTGACATGACCTCACATTTCTACATGCGTACATAAAGTCAGTAATATGTCGAGGTTCCCCACGTCACTGCAGCTCTGTGAAACCGCTAAAGCCGAGCTGGAAGTCTTGTTTTGGTAAACACTTCTCTAGAAACCACCCCGATCAGAATGTGGCTCGGCGGCTGCAGCCAGAATTAATATGCGGTTAATGACATGGTTTGGCAAGCTGCCTGGTGCTATTGATCCAATGTGGATTCTTCCAGTCCACTTTATTACTCTAATGTAAAACATACATCACTCATGATTTCTGCTGTCCAGCTCAGCTGAACGCTGTACGTAAGTAGTATTTTCCCTTTGGCAGCCACATAGTTCTCTCGCAGAAACTGCATATTTGAGATCATCAAATTTGCTTTAGATTTACCAAATTTTTCCCCTCTACACCCTGAAGTAGGTTAAAGGCCACGGCTGCAGTTATACAGTAAGATATGCAACATCTTCACAAGTAACGCGATTTTTGGTTATCTGTAAAATGACAAAAAAAGAAAAGAAAAGCAGAACCATTCAAAGCCAACAGTAAAAGGCAGTTTATGTCTTACATTATGTGCCTGGCTAAAGAGTATTTTGCTTTAGTGAATGTAAACTATACGTGACAACATCTGGAGGTGATCTGTGCAAGCATGATGTTTGCACTAATGCTTGACAGCCAGCAGGATGGAGAGAGAGAGAGTCCCTAAAAGCAGCATGGCCTGCTCCGAATGAAGCAATTAATCCAGCTGTAGACTTCATTTACAGAGAGAAAAGAGCTGCATTGCATTGAGAGTTGGGACGTTGTCACAGGCTCATCCATCCGTCGCTGTCTCTGGGATGTGCTCCAGGTGCTGTAACAGTGCGGCTGTTTCCATGGTGTACGCTCATCGCACAGGCGCCAGAGTGCTGCGGTTCCTCACGCAAGATTTCACGAGCAGTTGGTTTGGATGAGCCAGCGCCACTTCCAGTGACACAAAGTCAGAGTAGCGCAGTTTTAGTTAACTGTCATTAACCCTAGAACACTAACGCTAAAAATAGTAACACTATCACTAACGTCGGGTATATTTCAACCGATATTAATGTACCTGATAACATATACTTCTCATCAAAATATATTAAATTACAACAATACAAGACAAATTGAAGTACTGTACTTTTATTTTACCCTAAAGAACTTCTCATGAAACAAAAAAACAGGTATCATGGGGCGGCCCTGAAAAAAAGACTCAAAATTGGGTGAAAAATTAAGGAATCGTCAATAAAACATGATTCAAAATAATGGAACTATGAACTTGTTCTGTGGTCCACCCCTTCCTGGGACATGTGAGCCTCGTCGTGTGAAGGAAAAGTCTCCCTTCGATGGTAAAACCCATCCGAAATCATCACTAACGTCGGGTGAAAATCACCCGAACATGTGCCTGTTGAAAAAAAACAGGGATTGGAGCAGAGAGATACGCCTACCTTCAATAACGTCAGTGAGCATGAAGCTACACAAGGACCCACGCAACTCAGACAAAAGCAACACAATGCAAATTACGTAACCACAACCCGACGTTAGTGTTCTAAGGCCTTCTGGGTTTAGTTCGTCGGACTCATGCCGGCTAATCAGGCTCATCAGGTTCATCCGCCGAGCCGTGGGAAATAGCCAGTGAACTTTTTTTTCTTTCAATTCTGGTCACTGAATGACAGTTACTTGGTTTGAAATAAGTATTGCCTGTTTAGCCAAGATGAAGGTTGTGGCTTTGTGCCTTTGTGCCTCAGAGCTCCACTATTATTAAAAACAATACTAAAGACACACCAACGAACCTCACCGTTGCGTGGGTCACATCCTCCTTCCTTATTATGTCCATGGCAAAAAAAGTTTACTCCTGTGTGAATGACTAATTATATTTGTGACCAGTTCTTTCAAATCCACACTTCAGCAGGAACAAATGGGATCGGGGCCGAGTGCAACAGACGGCACACATTGTTGGTTGGTTTTGGTCTTTTAAAGGAGTCGTTGACAATAATAAAAATATAAAATATCGCCGGGCTTTTTCACTGTTCCTCACTTTTGGCAATTGTTCCCCTGCTTTGTAAATGTAATAAAGCACTCTTTGTGAAAATTACCACACATGTCAAAAAGATAAATGCAATTATCTTCTATCATTTTCTCCCTTTTAGTCCTTTTTTTTAATATCTCATTTTACCTTTCCCCTCAAACTTTTTTTCCTCCATTCACCTATCCCTTTTAGCACCTGTCATCATATCTTTGCACCACTTTCCCTGTCTCATCTCACCATTTGACGCCTCACCTCACCCATTCCCTGTCCTGTCTCATCCCATCCCATCCTGTCCTGGCACGCCTCGCCTTTCCCTGTCATCCCATCCGGTCCATGCTATCTTCTTCCTTTCCTCGGACTATTGCCTCTCTTCTCATGTGTCTATCTTTCCTCCCTTCTCCCCTAAACACTGCCTCACATTCCTCTCTCCTTTTCTTCTTTAATAAGTGTGGTCAGTGTAATATTTAACTCGCAGTTGAAATATTGACAAACACGATGTGTATCTGCCCAGAAAGCCCTTTTATAAACAGGATGAAGTAGCCAAAGAAAGCCAGGCTGCATCTGGCCCACATTGTTTGAATTAGAGGCATTGCGTCTTTTAGCCTCCCCTCTGCTCTCTCTGCACACACACGCGCACATGGACACACACACTGACATGTGTGAAGGGCGAAGGAATTGTTACAATCCAGCTGCCTCCCATTCGAGGCTCGTCCACCACTGCCAAGGGATGATGATGATGCTGATGATGAAGTTGCACTGGACAGAATGCCAGCATTGGTCCCATGATGACGTCACAGGCTGATGTCATTAAATCGGGTGTGGTGATTGGACAGGGAGGCGAGAGGGGTTGTGTGTGCGTGTGTGTGTGTGTGTGTGTGTGTGTGTGTGTGTGTGTGTGTGTGTGTGTGTGTGTGTGTGTGTGCGTGCATGTGTTAGGGCAGGGTGAAAATATGCACTGTCCTCTGGGGCTCTCTGCAGTCATTCAGAGGTTTGGACAGGCACTCACTATTGGAGTGGACTACGGCTGAAATTAGTGACGTGAAGATGGAAGCGGAAAAAGACACGGAGAAATAGAAGATATAAGACTGAGATCACACTCTGTAGAGCAGCTCTGAGGATGTACTTTGGCACAGCGCTGCTTGGAGCCAAATGCTAATGTCAGCATGCTAACACGCTCAATGTGACAATGCTAACATGCTGATGTTTAGCAGATATCATGTTGACCATGTTCGCCATCTTAATTTGGTGTGTTAGCATGCTACCATGTGTAACTAACATTAAACACAAAAGGGATGTCATTAGTTTTGCAGCTATTTGGCAATCATAAAAAAAAGGTGTTAAATGGAAAGTGAAGGGATCACTAAAGTAAAATCCCATGGCGACCGGTAGTAAAGACATTTCAATCAAAACTACAAATGTGTACCTCAAAAATAAAAATAATTGGGTCATAAATAAAGCCATTAGGTCTCATCCTCTGGGGACCATGAGTGTTTGTCTGAAATCCATCCAATGGTTGTTCAGTTTATTTCAGACAGGCCAATCAACTGACCGACCAACATTAGCCGTGACGTTAGCATGGCAAAACATGAAAAGAAAAAGAAATGCAATACTACAGAAATCCCTCTGAAATAATTAGCTGAGTTGAAAGTAATTATACTTGAAGAAAAAAAGATCTGTGTGAGGAATGCAGGTCACTATAAACCTTTGTCAGTGTTTATGCTCAAAGGGAAACCAGAGCACCACATAACTGCACGATAGCACGTTTAATCTAATCTCCTGCCGTCTCCCATCAGGGACACCGCACCAGAGGAGTTGGTTTTCCTTATATTTTCCGGCTCCTGAGAGGTAAAACTGGTGTCATTTCTTGGACTTTGGTTGGCCTCCTTGTGGCAGTAAATTGCACCACAAACCTCCCACACAGTTGACAAGCGATAAGAGCATATCAGCAGTGGTGACTGCTCATAACTTGATGTTGTCACAACAGAGAAAGATACACACAGTTATACTGTCCTGACTGCATGTAAAGTAAAATTCAATTATTTTAGATCTGTGGAAGAAGTAACCGTAGACAACCAAGGTAGACAAACTTGTTTCCTTAAAAGAGAGGAAAGGACAATGAGCCTTTATCAGATCCAGGTCGACGATGACTCATGTGTGGGTGAAAGTAGGCCACCTGAGAAAGAGACACAGGTATTCAGGTATGGGATGTAACCATGAAGTTTTGCACAATCCACAACCTCACCCATGTATTTGTGTATTTGTTCATGACAGGATATATATATATATATATATATATATATATATATATATATATATATATATATATATAAATATAGGACTATGTTGCTTGGTAGGGAGCACTGAGACAAATCGGCGAGGTAACTCATGAACTACATGCACACATGCATACATGCGAGGGTCCAAGGACAGAGGGTGTCGTATGTTGTACAGATTGTAAAGCCCGCTGAGGCAAATTTATGATTGTTGATACTGGGCTGTACTGATAAAACAGGCGAAACAGGATGGTAATTCTCATATAGAGTTGTCGCTATACAGTATAACAGCATCAGGATCACAACCCCAATGGTAATCATGTTTGGAATGAATGACTAGTATTCGCACAGGTTACTGAAGCGTGAGCCCATGCTTGTGCGGTGGGAGGGGCTTATGACAGAAAGTTATATTTTCAAAATCAGTTTTTTATTTAAAATTAAATGTTTTACCTTTACCAGAAAACTGCCTACACCAGCTTTAACACACAGCTGCTGAGCTGAGAGTACCACGGCTGTATGTTACATATGTAGGGTTTGTTTTGCTGCCATGACGCAACTTCAAATATGGCCCGACAGGAGGTTAGTTTATAGACATGTAATTTACTTTTATAAGCCCAGCTTTAGTAGTTGGGAGTCAAAGATGAAGCAAGAAAAAGAACTGCCAATGTTTGCATGGCCTGTGCTTGTGCAACGCTCCACCGAATGATAAAAGATTATGAAAAAATATGGACACAGCTCTTCAGTGTGTGTGTGTGTGTCTTTGCAGTTTCAAAATGTTAAAGAATTTATTCTCTCTGAGATGTACAGCATCGGCCAACATGGGAACTGATACGTTACGGTTAACATACGGATTTACTGATGCAGTGCAGTTTGTATTTGGAGAGTGATAAGACTTTCATTGTGTTGGCTCTACTCCAGCATTTTGGATATGAAAGGAAACAATGAATGTGAGGTTAAAGTGCAGAATTTCCGTGTTAACTGTGTTTACGTCTCTGGTGATTTCAACAGTTTATCTGATTTGAGTTTAAACCCCTTCAAATTAATGCTGAAAGTCAGAGCTTTAGCCTCTAACCTTTAACCAGTTATTATTTATTTAGAATCCAAATACTTGGACTAACTGTAAATACACCAATCAACATAATTGAACACAGATTTTGAACCAATGCAATCACTCTCCTGAACAATCACAACACATATTTTGTTATGTTTGGCCCGGAAAACAAGTATACAAGTACATTTTGAGAAATATTATTATTTGCTTTCCACTCATGTTGTTATGCAAAATAATAAGCCTAGCTTAGCACAAAGACTGAAAACAAGGGAGAACGGCTAGCCTGGCTGTGTCCAAAGGCGCTAATACTGAATGGAAAAAAAACGTCAAACGGCTGTTTTACTAATAACATACTTCCCTCACACACACGTTGCCGGGCTGGAAGACGACTGTTTGACTGTTAGACTGACAGGCGAGGCCGACAGGTAATGAGGTTGGCAGTGGTTGATCCCTGGCCAGCAGGGCGTGGTGGGTTCACTGCCTCTGCCAGCACTGTGTCAAGACTGTGGCACGAAGCTCCACGTCCTCCGGTGGGTGGAGAGATGCTGTGCCGTGTTGCTCTGCGTCACCAGAGATGCTCTGGTGACGCAGAGCCTCGTCATTACAGATGAATGAAGGAGGGAATAAGAGACGTGGAGTGGGCATGGACATTGTTTAAGGTGTGTCTGGCGGCATCAATGGGTGTACAGCGATAGAAAGATATCTAGCATGTGTGAAGGTGCTTGTATCTGTGTACTCACAACATGGGCGTGTACACCTTCCCTGCCTATGTCTGGGCCCTTGTTGTGTGTATCCCTCCAGCTGATGGGAGCTTCCTGTTGTAGGTAATTTACTTTTTATAGCCAGACTGAGGCGCCCCTTGGCCCAGGGCAGACCAAGAGACAAGCACTTAAAAATCACCTGCTCGTCGGTGAAGAAGAAGACGGCATAGGAAAGTGAAAGAGATCAAACGGGAGGCTTGAAGGTGAATTGTAGGACCGTCAAAATGGCTTAAAGCGTCAACACTTAAAATGGCAGCAGGCGCTCAAGATGTCGCTTTTGCTTCTTGCAGTTTCTCTTGAACTATCTGGAGCCCTGCATTGTTACTGAACAGAATAGTAACAAGATTAGACCCGGCTCGGCTTTGTGTGTGTAGTAACTCCACCTATGTGGCATTCATAACACAGGCCTTGGTCGCAGTTAAGAGGGAGAACGGATAAAATAAAGCAACGGCAGCACTCTTATCCAACGCTCCCCTCCCTTCTCCTTTCCTTCCTGAGGAGTCAGATCTGAGCCCTGGCCTGTCTCTCCACCCGGCCCCCCGAGAGGGAGGCTGTCTGTCCTTAGCGCTTCCTCTCCAGCCTCCGCAACACGGGTGGCGCTGGGTCTATTGCATAAGTACAGGCTGAAGGCACGATGTTATGAGGTCATCGCCCTGTGACCGACATTATGCCTGCTTACTCCTCTCCAGCCGGGCTCAAGCTCCAGCCGGTTCCTCCCTTCCTGAGTGCATCCTGGGATGTAGTGAAAGTAGGTCTGAGTCTGAGGATAAACCGTGCGCCTGCTACAGCGGGCGCACGTAAAGGGGTGCAAACAATTACATTTAGGCGGTTATTATTTCATAATCCAACACAACACATATACCATAAAGTTGACCTTTTGACACTTGTCTTAACGCAGATGAAAAATGCTAAGTGTCACAAAATTAGCATTGAATTGGGTTGAGGTAGATCCCTGACAAGTGCATGTATGCTCTCTGTAGTATCAATATGATTCAAGCACACCTCCCGCCACACCTTCTGATTCGTGTGTCTAATAAAACCAACAATGGGACAAGCACGCCCACTTCGTGCAGTTTGAGGTGTGCAAAGATAAGAAAGATGGAAGCATCGGAACTTCTCTCTCAAGTTCTTATTTCTCACATTTGTCGGCCCGTCAGTCAGTCTGTCCATAACTTTGAGCCTAAGTGACTATTCCTGAAGTGCCACAAGGAGTTTGACATTTTTGTTTGTGAGGGGAATAATCATGACAATTATTTGATGGATTGCGATCAAATTTAGCACATTTATCAATGTTGCCAGAAGTTGAATCACTCATTACTTTTGTCACCTCCTGAGTGCTCCTCTGGCTGCTTTGTGGTGCTTTGCTGCTGACGGTGCTAGACTCTTGGTTTTGTTTTGTTTGGTACTTCCGTCACTCATCCATGTTTGTGTTATTCTTTGCGTTGAGATAACATTAAACAGACAGAAAACACAAAGTTCCTGGCTGTGACGGCAGGCTTTTCGCCCCGCCTTCAAGTGTGGCCCTTTGGAACGGGTACAAACACTTTAGCCTTTAGATGTGGTGGGACGACACGTCGCAGGAACTAGTTCATTTCAAGCACATTGAACCCAACTGTCTACCACAGAAAGCTCAATTATCTTGTACCATTTTGAATTGAAATGAAGTCTTACTTCAAAAGGAGCAACTATTACATTGTGACACCTTCACATAACTCTCCCTTTATTATAGAACCTCTCTGCTTTCGGATTGGCGCCTGCAACGATATAAAACTGTGTCTTTGTGCTTATCAATCAAAGCATCGGTGGACTCAAACAGGAAATGTTTTTTAAATGACCGCGCTGCCTCTGTACCGTAACGCTGTGCTAGCCAATTAGCTGCCAATAATTATATGCCTGTGTGTGTTTTAGAAATGGACCCTGGCTCTGAGCACAGTTATTAGTTTTGTTTAGACAGAGAGGCGGGGGCACAGAGTCACAAAAGGTCTCTTTGAGAAGCTTCTCAGGTGCATTTCGTCACCGCGTCTGTGGCCTTATCTGATGAACTGTGAGATGAAGCTAGCATTCTGTGGTCCACTTTATTTCCTATTGCAAAAACTACAACATTTTGTGCTGTAGACGGTCCCGACGTGGAGTGGCGACCAGGTGGCGCACAGAAATGGCGATAAGCATCAAATTGCTCCCGTCAGCAACAAAAACTGTCTCTGTTTCTCACATTTTGTGGTACCCAGAAAAAGGGCCCCTTTTAAAATGGAGCTGAATAAGAGACATTATGGCAGTAGGGAACAGAGTAAAAGCTATCGCAGCATTTAGGTAAGGAATGACAAGTGGTCAATCCATTTACCATCTATTTTAGTATTCAGGTTTAATGTAGGAGTGGAGTTTTTTTTTTTTACTTTCGCTTGGCCCCTTTATTTGACATATTTTCATGCTCATAAATGAGTTTTTATAGGGATTCTAAAAATGAAGAAAAAGATTTCAGTAATGTGTGAGCAAATAGCTAAAATCACTTCAACACCTATGGTGAAATGAGAGAAGCCCCGCAGACTCTCTAGTATGCTTGGATAATGTGGAAACAGATTTAAGCAATGTAAGTCACACATTACATCTTTACCATATCGTCAATTCTTGATATTTTCCATATTCACTGAAGATGCTCTGTCAGCATTTTCTCATTGCGCGGTGCTGTTATGTGTCTGTCCAGTCTCTGTTACTGAGCCAGTGTGTGTACAGTTTAAGATAAAAGGCTGCTCCTATCTGTGGGCAGAGGGTGTGTACACCACATCAGCACGCACACGATCCAAGTGATTATTTGCTCTCTGGCCTCGTTCCCTGGCTTCTCTCTCACGATGGCATCTGACGTGGTTTCTCTTGCCGCCGTGCTCAGTGAATGTGTCCTGACGCTCCGTCAAATTCCTGCTGAGTTTTTCTCAATTTTCAGAACATTACCAGAACCAGTTTGTAGATTGTCATTTGGACAAACTGATACAGTGACAGCATCGATACTTTGTGGAGCCAAGTGTAATAGTATTGCTGGCAGCGTCCGCTGTGACATTATACTTTTAGGTAACACCCTCATTATGGCTTAATGGGGCTGTAAGAGTGACATAATACTTCAGAGACCCTCAGCTCAATGGAAAAAAAACCTCGACAATGATCTGTCATTGACCCACAGTTGTGTTACTACGTCCCCAACACCTGCCGCTTGCCATTCTGCTGCTTCGTTCACACCACACTTCCATCGTCCCCTTTTTCCACATCCCTCTTTTCTCTTCATGCTTTTTTCTGCTGCCTTCTCTAGCCTTTCAATGCCTGTATTTCCCCCCTTTTCTATAAGTCTGTAGTTTATGCTTTTTTAATTCAGTTTCACTGTTGGAGAGAAAGAAACTAAACAGCTGCACTTTCCATGGCAATGCGTTATCTACATTCAGATCCAAGCCTGGCTGCCGCAGTGTGTTGATCTCTCGTTTTTAAACAGTCATTTACATCAGCCTGGCAAAGGGAGACAACAGTACAGCAACAGCGATGATGAGGACGATGAAGACAATAATAATGGTAAGAGTAATGAAATACTACTCTCAGGTCTGCAGCGGCTGCTTACGCACGCATGCGAATGAGTCACGGGGAGGGGAGGGTCCTCCCTCCTTCTGCAACTTTGTGGTGAAGTATTCAAATAGTGAGGAGAAGAAAAAACTGGTTTGACAGACAGTTTTCACAATCTGGATTCTTTGTTATGAACGGAAGGCATGGTTGAAGTGTTGATGAGGGGTATGTGTGCACATTACTGTACTGTGTATATGAAGAACATAAGAGGATGAAGTGAAAACTAAGAAAAGGAAAAAGTTAAATCATTATAGTATTTTGAAGAGATGAGATCTTAATGTATTCCATCCGCCATAACATGATCTCATGTGTACTTTACATTAAAGGGGTGTTTGTAATTTTTACCTTGGTATAACTGTTGTGTAATCATTTGTACTCACCAAAGTAATCCCTGAGATCTGGGAATGCTGTTGACATCTCAGATGAGGCAACACATTGTTAGAGAATCAGGTTATGGATGAGCCAAATGATCTAAATCTAAACCACTTTGTTCAGAGGTAAAACACAAGAGAGCGCACATCAGCTGTTGGCAGTAATCCCTTAAGTCACAAGAAAACTTGAGAGCGCACATACCTAAGTGAGTTGCTGTGTCACATGTATTGTAGGTCAGTTGAAGCAGGAAGTTGGCCTGTAAACTGAGTTGGATGTTTACAATGGACAGTTGACAAATCCTTTTCCGTATTCTCTCTTCCAAATGAGTTCGGCTGAGCTGGAGGTTTGTTGAAAGCCATTATGCCCAATCGTTGTGTTTCTTGCCCATACAACTTTTTAAGGCAAGCTAGCTGTGTGGCCTGAAATATTGACTATTGACTATCAAATAACAATTAGTTGGATATTACCATGACATTTTGTCATGGCTCCTACAGGATTAAATGGAATTACTTTGGTGATCTTCTAATGTGTCTCAAATTGTTTAACTTGTCATTATAATCAATTCTCATTTTCATTATGAGTATGTTAGCATACTGTTATTAGCATTTAGCCTGAGAACAGCCTCAGGAAAGTTGTTGTTATAAACTGTATCTGTTTTTTAACTCTTTGAATAACCACAAATATTTGCAAAACATCTTCCTTGAGACATTTTCTTATTGATTAGTTTGTTCAACATCCTCTGGGGCATCCTGAATCCTCTCAAACCCAGATGGGAAACAGAGATGAGCTGCTCCAAAAATAGCTTTATGTCGTCTCTGCGGTGGTTCTCAGGTCTGTGACACAGGAGGAAAACTAACACACTCAACTATAATTTTCGATGGTATTCAATACACTACGCCTCTATTCAAATGTCTCTTTCAGACACACACATGCACATCCAGAATGTGGAAATGAGGAAACGTATAGCGCCTATGTGTGAGCACAATAACACAACCGTTTAGTCCTGATGACACTTCAGTCACAGCAGTCACACACACTGTGGATTGTTCTTCTCTTCACTGTGGAGTCATGCACTTGTTTGCTCTGTGCAGGAAGGCTCCTTACTTATTTAACAAGAAAACACTAAAACAAGGCCAACTGAATGAGCCCTTTATTGCGAACATGGGTGTGCTTTAAATAGCTTAATGACTTCTTCTTCCTATATGTGAATGTGGTGACACTGGTGCTGAAGCCTCCAAGACTAACACAAATTTGTATTTTCCCCTCAGCATTCAGAGTGGAGGTGTGCATGAGTGTGTGCACGCATACGCTTTACATGGTGTTTGCATGCCCACATCTCACTGGCTTTGTGTGATGTTCCACAATGTGTCGACATTTCAGCACCGCACAGTATCCTGCATCACATTTTCCTTGTAGCTAGCTCACGTCTGCCACGTATGTGAGCAGGCATACATACTGTAGCTTGGCATTGTGGGGCAGTGGAATAAGTCCACACTCACTCTCACACCGTCAACAAGCTGGAGAGCATCCACACTAGCTGTAAGGTCTATAAACCAACGCCGGGCGGCGAGGTCACGTAGTTAGAAACATGACCGCTGCCTGAGTCACACGGTACTCTTAAAAACGTCCTGTGGCTTGAGGTACCGATGGAAAAGCTCACAAAACCTTTATGTTATAATAAAGTGAGAGAAAAGTTTGATACGTTTCAAGATAATTATCCATATTATGTAAAATCTGTCAACTGATGAAAGCATTTAAAAAATAATTGTACAAGAAGTTATTGCTCCAACAAAACTGGCATCTCCCCAAGTTCCAATTCGGCATGTTCACACAGGAAAAATGGCAACTTCGCAGCAAGTTAAGCTTTAAAAGCTTGTGGCGGCAGTGACCAGCAAAATATATAAAAATCATTCTCATACACCATCTCACCATGGACCATCAACTTGTCAACAATGACGCCTGATTACCTGTCCTTTTGGGCACCAGATCCTCATTTAGTTCCTGGATTTACAAAGATCCACTGTGCTCTGCAAAAAAAAAAAAAACAGTTGAATTAGTGCCTCTGCATGATCTGCAACAATTACAGCTCACAATCTCCTCCAACAGCAAACATACAACTTAACGAGTCACAATGAGTAAATTGGCCTTTGCATGCAAATACAAAACCAGAGAGGGAATACAACCTGACAAAAGTCACAGCAAAGCAATTTGTGGTTTAGTAAATTATTTATCCATCACTCAAAGAGTGACCTTGATAGGAGTTGATGTTGGTAAATATTTGTTAGAGCGTAATAGGCTGTATCTACCATCATCATGCACGTACAACAGTCTTCCTGTGGCAGTATCTGAAAGCATTTAAACAGCTGATGTGACCAGGATCGATTTGCATCAGTTCCAGTGGTCTGATTGATGGTTTGTTTAATGTTTCCAATACACTTAAGAAGAATTAAATTGTTTCTACTTTTCTTCTAGGCCATCTTTACACATTTTTTACACAACAACTGTTTCCCACCAAAGAATATAATACATAAAATGTGTGGGCAAGCACACTATTCAGCGTTTAAACAGACTTACATGTATTTCCACTGGCCAAACTTTAACGATTACCATGCCTTTGTCATGTTTATGGGCATTTATGTGAAAGGTTTTGCCAGGAGAATCTTAATTTAATTCTGGAAAAACGTCTCAGGCTTGAGGGGCAGAGAGAGAAAAAATTACTATTTGATTACAGTACCATAGCCTACAAGCTGCGTCATGAATGTCATTAACTATGAACTATTGATCACAGTTGGTATGAAATCAGAAAGTCTCTGATGTCTTTTCAAAAATGTCTGCAAATGAAAAGTGGCAAATTTTCCATTTTGGTTCTAAAGAAATCCATGTGAACCTACTAATTTAATTCACTTCTAACGGCCATTTCCTTTTCAGAGTCATTAAATCCATGTGTCTAATGAACAGTCTGTGCAGAAGCTCACACATGTGTGTGTCATGTTAATGCTCTGTATTGGAATTTTACTACAGGCTAGAAAAGGATAGCTCAACTTTTGGTGAAATACGTTTATTTGCTGGACACTAAATATGTAGCCTGAGTCAGCAGTCGGTTCGCTTAGCTTAGCATACAGACTGGAAACTAGCCTGGCTCTGTTCAAGGATCATAAACCGGCCATCCAGCCCCTCTAAAGCTCACTAGTTATCCACTTAGAAGGCTGTTTTCACACTTTGGTTTTTAATTCTAACTTGTTGGCTTTAGACGTGCTGGTAGGTGTAGGTGGATTGTGTTGCCCTAGAATGCCAGGCTAGCTGTCTTTAACAGCCGTTTAGCAGCTAAGCTAACTGGCTCCAGCTACATATTTAGCTTAGGGCGGTATCACTCTTTTCATCTAACTATTCATATGAAAGCAATAAGTATATTTTCCAAAAAGCAGAACTATTGCTTTTAAGCGGAGTCATTAGTATATCCAAAAAAGAAAATTCTGTATAATATCCTTGGAGCTCAACATGCAAAGATATACCACTTACTTCTGCATACATAAGTAACTTTATGATAAATGGCATGGTATCAGATTCGTACAATATATATAAATCTGACCAAATAGGTCCGTTTTATGACATTTCATAGTTAAGTATTTTATTGAGCCAAAATAGCTGAGAGACGTGTCCGTCCGTGCGTTATGTGTCCGTGCGTGCGTGCGCGAGAGAGAGAGAGAGAGAGAGAGAGAGAGAGAGAGAGAGGGTGGATAGAGGGGGGTTGTTAGTTCTTGAGCTGGTGGCCCATCTGGTTTGAGTTACTGAAACCCCCCTCCTCAATTAGACTCAGCATGATGTCAATAAAACGTCAGACTGGAGAAGCTATCACTTAAATTGGGCCTGTCAAGTATTGTTCTTTCCAGTGGGGACGAGCCGTCTGAAATGATTTGTAGTTTGATTAAGGTTACCACAATGGGCCATTTCTGATTTGATATGGACACTTGGCTTAAAACTGTTGCCTTAAAAGTTGTTTGCCTATTACTGGGGGTACACACACAACGAAATGCACTGAGAAAGAAAAACTAATGGTATTGAGGAAGATGAAAAGTTGGTTTCAGTTTTGAACTGTTGTGACAACAATGTTCCATGTCTCCCCTCTTAATCCTTCACAACATTCAGCTTGTATTTAACTATTCCAAAGTGTTGCCATCTAACACCTTTTTGCCTAAATATATTTAAGTTCATACCATAGGGAGGTTTGCAGAAACAGGGCTGACATTTATTGTTCCTCCTCTCTTATTGCAAAAGCGGATTTAATAGGAGTTCCCTGGTGCTAACGGCGGGAGTTTCCGAACCAGGCCATCTCCTATATCCTACTAACCATGGATTATCCTGCAGCGCCTATAGGTGCTGATATCCAGAATAATAAGTGTCATTTAAAATCTTCTGAATGTTTTCATAAATTGCGGGCATGTTTCCACAGAGTCAATCCAGGACTTGAAAAACGGTGATCCGTGGAAAAGGTCACACATTCCCAACCGCTCCCAGCGGGAAAACAGGAGAGTCCACACCTTCTCAGGAACGCAGAGGCCTACTACCCTGAAATCTGACAACAATTACCACATGAATTTTTGGCATATTTTAATGACTCTTTTCTGCAGACCTCCACTCAATGGTGCTCAGCCAGTCTGGAGATCATGTGTAGGCCATTTGGTAGTTTTAACTGTAAAAGCTATGCGTTTAAAGTATTTTTGCTTCAACTAAATCTGTTCGAGCGCTCAAAATTCACATTACAGATGCATACAATTCCAAATGTGATGTTACGCAAGCTCGAAGATCTGTAAATCACAAACTCTAGGCTACACATCTGTGTCACTGAACCGAGCCTCTATCAACAATACATCTCGAGTTCCAATGCGTCTCACGAACATAAAGATTAAATCAAGTGTTGTGAAAATGTGACAGCCAAGGTTTAACAGCAGCGCATTGAGAGCATAGACGACCCTCTAGCTGCTTCTGAATCGATGCCAGAGCGCTCTTGAAGGTTCAAGACTGCTGGTGATTGCAGTAATTGCTTTGCAGCAGAGGTCTGATACTCATACAGAGAAAAACATTCATACTTATATGTTTCTATAGGAACCTCTCTAACATTGTAAAGATGTGGTCTTGGGTTACTGACAGTCTACACTTTTAGCTTTTATGGTACAAGCGTGACTGAAAACGGTTTGTGTTAAATTAGATTGTTCTGTAGCTCATGTTCCTCTGGAATAGACTTTATAAGCCATAGTTTCGGGAGGGGGGGCAAAGTGATGGAAACATTTAAAGATAAATAACTTTATTGCTAACATGGCTAAAGATGTAAGTCCTATTAGATCGCTGATTAGCGAAACTGTATGGAACAATCTACTGTAAAAGTCCAACATCCGTCTGTGTTTACCACGTTATCACGCGTTCTTATTTTAATGAAAAAAAATTGCACCTGAACTTTAGGTTACAGATTGCACAGTTAATTGTCTCCTATTGCGTCGAAACTTTGAAAACTCGTATCAAAGAGCTGCTTGCCAGATCTCATTTATAGCCGACAGATGCTGCTGACTGATATTCAACCTTAGATGACCCACTTTTGAAGCAGCATTTGTAAATGTGATTAAAGTACCGCAGGAATTAAGTTATTTTCCATGTTTACATTATGTTGTCTAGTACCCTGTGGATAGATGGTACACACAGTATCTCTTTCATTAAGGACACTGCCTTGTTTATGCAAACTGCTCAAGTAAAAAAAAAAGTATAAAGCACAAAAGTCTAATTGAGGGGTTTAGTAATTTAATGCTCAGTTTAAACATTTACACAAATACAAGATTACCAGAATTCCCAATTTCTTACAAAGCTAAGGTTGAGGTAGTCAAAATAAATGTGTTATTACTTTTACCAAAGCATTATATTACAGTTTGACATCGCACGGATTCAGACATTTCCCTTGAGTATTTTCCTTGATTTGCACTTTATTTCATCATAGGGCTCAAAGATCTGCAACATCCCTAAATGTGAATCCTCCTGTTTCAATCCTAATTTAGCTGAACTTTTACTTTGTAAGTATTTAGCTGTAAAGAAAACCGCAAAGCGTACACAGTTATTAACAATCAGTAACACATAGTGACATTGAAGTTTTAATGGATTAAGTAAAACATAAATAAAGAGCAACAATCATATTGTATGTGAGTTAGACACACATCCGATGGTTGTATGTGCATTTAATGTGTCAGCTGTGGACGTGAAGCAATCAGTCAAACATTACAGTCTCTGACGTGAGGCTGGTACTAATTTAGCTGCTAGTGAGCTTGGTGCCGTTTGAGAGGTGAACCAGTCCAAGTTCTCTGTATGTCAACAAGGTGAGCTCATGGGAAGTCCCTGATTCTCCCATGTCAGACAGACAGAGAAACACATTTTCTCCAGCTCTGGCAGCTCAGTCAGAGGCCTTTTCTTTTTAGAGGCTTCTAATCCTGGCGGGTCCCTGTTCTGACGTCACAGGTCCTTCCTCCCACCCATCTGTCTGCCGATGTGCCATACCCACACTCTCATTTCCTCCTGAGCTCACGAACACCAATCTCTGCTCTGGTCCTCTTTGCTTCTGACGTCTGAGCATCAGATTAAAGCAGACGGCCTCCTCTTGGCCAGCTGAGGAGGGGATAGGCTTTGGAGAAAGGCGGTGCTCGGTGAACATGTGGGCTGGTGTGGGTATGAAGCAGCCAACCAAGCTCCCTCTACTCCCCTTCGTCCACTCTTCCCCACTTCCCCTGTCTCTGGGAGCTGCATCATGTGACCAGGAAGTGTGGCTCCCATCCATTTCCCCTACTGACAGAAAGGAAATATTGTAACAGAGGGGGGCGGCGCTGGGCTCTGTTACGTCGCTGGTTAAAAATAACTGGCATATTTAAGGCTGCGGAGGAATCCCAGGGCAGGCAAAGGCTGGACAGCCTGCCGCCCGGCAGGAGCTCTCTTCCTTCTCCGTCTGTTGCTGCCGCTCTCTGCTTCCTCTTCTTATTCCATTTTAAGCCCTGCAACATGACCACGACCACTACCCCATAGCTCAACCACATTTTCCAACGCCTGTGGAAGCCCACCACTGGATTATATGATGTGAGGAAAGCTCAGTGTTGGTTGGTTGCATCCCAGCCTGACCGCAGCTCTGTCCAGCTATAGAGGCTTGGCTGGGATTGTCCAAACAAACAGCCCCTACTGTACAGACCTCATCCATATGCATACCATCACACAGCAGAACTGTCAACCAGCCCCGTCTGTCGGCATCGGAGCCCTTTGGAAAACAAATACAGAACTATTTTGTCATGAACCACTTTGTTTTCACTGTGATGATTTATATACAAGGCTCCGTTTCCTGGTGGATGTCTGGACCACAGTAACAGGTGTGGTGAACTCTTTGGGCCTAAAAACTGTGTAAAACTCCACACTGGGCCTGAATCCATCCGGTGTTTTTAGATCACAGAGCGTTTTGTATTATTAGGAATGATTATGAATGACTATATATATATATATATATATATATATATCAGAAATCCTAACACGTAGTAGTTGTAGAGCTGAAGTAATGACTCAATTAGTCAATAGATGGAAAATGTACTATTTTGATAATCAATTCATCATTTCTAAAAAAGAAACTGGAAAAGTATTAACTTTTCCAGTTTCTTAAAAGTGACAGTTTAATGTTTTTGCTGTTTGGTATCTCAGTTTGAATTGCTTATCTTTTTGGTTTGGGTGCCTGCTACTATGGGCTTTAAGTTTATGCAATATTTTCATGGAGCCTAAACTATGAATGATAATATTTTTTTATAATAATGTATTATTGTAGTGGACATTTGTATCAGAATGTAAGGAATATCTGATCAACAGCATGGTGTTCATTATGAAATTTGGAATGCCTGAATATTAGTGTTTGAGCTTTGAACAGATGTAGGTGTCAAATATAAAGGCAGAAGGAGATGTTAGATAGTGGACATTAGGTGGAATGACCAGTTTAATAGAAAATAGTATTAGTAGTGAAGTCTTCAAACTATTTCTGAGAGGAGAAACTATGTATGAACTAAACCGGAGAGAACTCCGGTCACAATGAGGCCTGTAGTCGGTGCCTTGTTGCCAAGCTGTTCTACGGTTCTTTAGCTTTACACTGACACAAAATTCCTATACATACGTATATAATTGCATTACAGTTAATGCGAGGTGGAGTTGAGGAAAGTGCAGCATAGATAATCCCAAAAAGCTTGACTCAGCTTTCAAGAATTAAGAAAAGAATGAAAGCTATTTTTTAATTACTGAACAGCATCTGGAAGAGAGCACTGAAAACCTTAATATCTGGATTCATGATCCGCTGGTACTCATATTCACTTTCCAAGAGGGGAACTTCAGTGAGGGACACCAGTGGAAACCATGTCAGTCACATACACAACAACAGAAGGACAAGCCAAAACACTCCAGAGCCGTGCAGTTGAGTCACTCACTATTTTACATAATATCACTATTTAAACCTGTGTGACTGGATCATCAACTGTGTTTGATCTCGATTTTGAATATTAGCTTAACCACAGATTGTCAGCTGCACAACACCATGCGCTCGACTTTTTCAAACGTTAATTATTCTGAAGGTGCTTCTTCGAGTAGGCGTCATGACATCCACATGTGATCCACGCTGGTAAGCAGAGAAACAATATCAGGACATTTGTTGAATTAATCAGAGGAAAATGTGACCTCTAAAGTATCGCAATAGAATGCAACAGTTATGCTTGTTTATACAACTACATTACCTCAATCGCTCCACATCCAATTCTTGCAGTTATGTCACCAATGGCGTGAACATAATGTCAATATCTGGAACTCTGTAACACTTGACATGATTCATTATGGGCTTGGTATTGCAGCTTTTTATATTCTTTCAGTCAATACTGTACATGTTGCATTAACATATCCCACACAAGGGTTTGGGTTGAGTTACTAAATTACCATGACTTCATTGTGTCAGAAAACAAGGTCACAATGATGTCATCTTCTCTTCCTTTATTTCTATTCTCTATTCCTCATCTCTCTGACATTATTGCAACGCAAAGTACCTCAGTTGTCAAAGTCAAGCTTTTGTTTTTCAGGATCATTTTCAAGACCATTCATCTCCCACCATAAAGAATATGGCTACAATGACGCCGCTGCCATTGTGTTCCTACCTGCTGTAGGAAGCCGGCCTCCAAGAACGAGACGTGTAGCTCAAACATTGTCGGGTTAAAGCCGATCACTTCTAACCACACAATTAAAGGGGCCAGCTGAAGAAGACAAACACACACACACACACACACACACACACACACACACACACACACACACACACACACACACACACACACTGTTTGGTTAGATTGAGTGTCCTATATATCAAACAATTGATAAATAGCTGCACAACAGGATACGCTTTCTATTTACACAGTTCCATTGTTTTCTAAATTTTTTCCCACCATTTTACGTTTGCCAGACAAACATGCATTCATGCAATTTAAACTAAATGAAGACACCAACAAACACTGACGGTAATTGTCTCGTTAAAAATGACGACACGAGGGCCAGTTTGTTGACATGCCTAACGGACAAGATCCTGATGCAGCAGGATCAGTGGCAAGCGCTTTGTTTGCTCTTGCACTGAACTCTTGAGTCAATGTGTCTAATTATGTTGGAGAGAGAGGTTTGTGTTAGCTCGCTAGCCTCTGAGCAAACACCGTCTGAACCCTATTCAAACTCAACACTCAACAGTTCTCAGCGTTTACATTTTCCCAGGTAAAGTGCATTTTTTTAATTTTCTCTTCTCATACTGAATTTACAGATACTGTAGTGTAAAATGAAGTCTTTCTCGTCTGACTTTTTTTTGCTATTGGGCGAGAGCGGCGAAGGGGGCCAATACATATTGTTTAATAAAGGCTTTATTAGGTTTGCTCTCTATAACATTGTTGCCTCAAACACCTGTGTCAAGAATCAAAATGTAAACACACAGCAGCCACAGTATGGATTATTATCCAGATTATACCTACATATATTCCCTATAAATCTCATTAGTCAAAAAAATTTCAGGAAGAAAATAAAGTGTTTAAGCCTATTTATCTTTGAGAATTTTGACTATGCATAATATATGCTTTCAGTGTCTATACATCTAGGCTTATTTTGCTGCCTGCTAAATTATGCTAATCCCTAATTGTAAAAGTAGTACATATTGTACGAATATAATAATAGTAACACTTTATTAAAATACTATACTATTTATCACAGCTTTTCAAGCGTGTGCATGCCTTGTGTGGGGGTTGACGCCTACTGCAATCCAGTGGTAAATACAAGGCTTTGCATAATTGCCTGGAAATTGTGGTGAAATATTTCCACTCATCTATTATCACTTGCAGACAAACAAGTGGATGATCATCAACGTGTTATTTATTTATTTATTTATTTAGTATTAATACCTTGTTTTTGTTAAGTTGCTAGCTAGCCAGGTACTTTTCATCCAGGTGATACCTGCGCCGGAAAGATGCGCTTCTCACACACATTTTCTCAGGGATAGCAGCAGCAATGCTAGGTACCGTTGCTATGAATACAAACAAACCTCTCTCTCTCTCTCTCTCTCTCTCTCTCTCTCTCTCTCTCTCTCTCTCTCTCTCTCTCTCTCTCTCTCTCTCTCTCTCTCTCTCTCTCTCTCTCTCTCTCTCTCCCCCGCTCGCGCCAGCCACCCCCACGTGCTCCCTCCCTCGCGCAAAATGTTTTCCTTAAGCTTGTTGCCGGGCAACGAAGGCGTGTCCAGCCGTCCCAGGGATTTAAGGATACCTCACTCGCGGTTTCCTCAGTTCAGGCTGCCGGTACTCGCATGGCAACACACGAGAGGGGTTCCCCCGTATACGTCGCCGCTCCGTTCTTGCCGACATTAAAACTCAAACTGTCTCGCTGCTTCCTCCCCGGCGCGCCCACCAGCGGCAGCATGTACCGGGACGCAGAGTAGCGCGCGACGCGGAGCAGAAACTTTCCACCAGGGGACATTGAACGCAGCGCGGTGACACCCGGACAGCCGCCGACAGGACTCCGCACACCCGATTCTCATTGATGAGGTGTGGACGAACTTTCCACAACAACATTTTTTAATTATTTTTTTTTACTGATGGACTATAACATGCTGCAGGATCACTACGCGAGGATTTACCCTATTTTCTGTTTTAATTTCAGGCAACCTCCAAATGACGTCGAGATGGCTTTAGGTGGGACGCTTCTTCCCTCCATATCCACGTTCGCCACCGGCCCCACTGTCAAGAGCAAATCCATTGGAAATGGCAATTTAGTGAGTATAGCCCGTGTTCTCTTCCAAATCATATTGCACATATACATATGCGAAAATAGCCATATGGGCGACAGCTGATCTGTGGGGGAAAACATGTAACCTGTGCGGTTTATTTACGGTGTAGTTGTTTAGTGTTATTGTCCCGTGTTATTATGGGCACCGTCGGGGCTTGACGCTATGCTCTACTGGGGCGTGCACCCGTTTGCAGGTTTTCAGGGAGAATGGAGACGGTGGGACATGGGACACCCCTCCTCAGAAAACACCACGATTTATTCAGAATGGGTGCAATACATTGATTTCAATAATCTTCTGATGGCACTTCTGAGCATATAAGTGTTTATTGTCCCATCTCACCAGGAGTGGTTTCCAGTGCTTTGCCAGTGAGAATAATCTGTATTCTAGGAAGTGCTCTGTGTCAAGGACTCTGTAGCAGAGCTGTCAAAATAGTCACTCTCCATTACAGATTCAACGTCTTTCCGCATTGACTGTCATTGCATATTCAAAGTGAGGTTTATAAACGGTAACATGACACACACAAGCAACCTATGTGAGGACAGCCGTTAATGCCTCTGTAACTTTCCTGTAGAGATGGAAGGAGGAGTTGTCCCTTCTTAAGAAATCCAGTGTGCCAACCGGAAGTAGCTGCTCTGACCCAGACCAGCCCACTGCCACCAGCACAACAAGCCCCAGCATGTTCAAGAAAGAGACAGCGCCGGACCTGGACTTGGACTACGACTTCATTCTGTCTAACTCAATTCTGCAGCAGCAGCAGCAGCAGCAGCAGCAGGAGGAGGAGGAGGCCATGGCGGGCAGCTCTGCCCAGACCTTGTCTCCTTCCCCGAGCTCTTTCTCCTCATCTTACCCTCTCCCCTCCCCTCAGGGAACTGCCAGTGAGCTCCTCTATACCATTCCAGATATCAGTGACGTCTCGCCCTCTGGAGGCTTTGTGGCAGAACTCATGAGACCGGAGTTGGACCCGGCATACCTCAACGCCACCAGCCTCCACGGCAAGTTCGTGGTAAAGACAACGATGGACATGGGAGAATACTGCCATGGCGTGAACGTGAGCAAGATCAGCGTTACTGCCGTGCCAGACCTGACTCCGTCACGTCCCTCGCCGTCCTTTACATGCCCCCGGATAAAGCAGGAGAACCAGAGTGCCTGCACCATCTCGCAGCCCATGGACCTACACCTGGCGGGCGTAAACTCCCAGGGCAGAGGGAGCCAGCAGCAGCGCCCATGCCAGTTAGAGCTACATGGCTTCCCTGGCGGAGGGAGATCCTTGACAGGCGGCAGGATATCCTCATCCTCTTCCCTCTCCCCAGACCATCCTCTGAGCCGGGAACACACGGTTTTGGGACACCCCCACTCTCAGATCCCTCTACCTCCCCAGGGTTACCACCATGGCTCCCCACAGGGCTACAGCTCCTTCCCTCAGCCAACCTCCCTGCAGTACCAAGGTTAGAGCACATCTCTCTTTTTTTCCTCATGATTCAGCCATACTTTATATCATTTATTGTAATCTGTTGTGGCTGCTGAATGCAGTAAGTTAATGTGGGAGAGAGAAAAACGTAACACGGAATGGAGGAGACAACAGGAATATCAAGTCTGTAGAGTATATTTAAATGCATCTCATACAACCTTAAGGGATTTAATTATGCCCCAAAACCAGCAGATCAAAAGGAGTGAAACCTACATCCCATGGCCTCTGGCAACAAACCTTCTTTTCATCATAACGTTCTTTAAAGCAGCCAAAGAAGATACAAGACATTACCATACGTTTAACTAAAGTTATTTTGGTGTTTTTAACCATTAGTAGTCATTATCCATCGTCGTGTCTCTTTCTGTTAACTTTTTACACTACAATACTTTTAAGTTATTTGAAAATGTGGCTGTTTTACGCCTGATTTAAAATATTAAATTCGGCAACTCCTGCTGTGTGTGATACATCTGAAGGGTTTCAGTGCTCTCTTTACAATATGATCTGCTTTGCAAGCCAAGTATGGGACATGTGACCTGTGTTATGTCCGATGCATTTATACACTGAAAATGTTCTCTATGTGGTAACATGAAGATGACCATAATCTGCTGACCCCTCAGATCCCCTCATGATCTCAAGCGGAGACTGCATGCCGGAGGAACCGAAGCCTAAACGTGGTCGGCGCTCCTGGCCGAGAAAGAGAGTCGCCACACACATGTGTGACTATGTTGGCTGTGGGAAAACGTACACAAAGAGCTCCCACCTCAAGGCACATCACCGCACACACACAGGTATGCTACTGTCCTTTACAGTGTTTTGGTCCGCCATTTATATCCGGTTAAAGTTGAATGACGGCACGTGCAGGTTCGCACGTTTTTAATGAATGTTTAACGGTTTAACACATTATTTTCGTACGGTTTTCATTGTTAAGAGATAATTACAGGTATTATCCAAAACAAGCAGTGAATTATTTATTGAGTCGTGATGGGGGATAGATGGGTGGGGGATGGTGAAGGGGACTTGCTCAACAGGTGTGGTGACACAGGTTTATACTGATCCCTGTTCAAATACAAACCCCAGGCAGATTAGCTTGGTGTTTATACACTAGCAGTAGGACAGGACGGACCTCTTTTCTCCTCAAGGTGGAGAAGGTTGGGCCAGTTTAACCTCGGGGCCGGCACTAACTGCTCCATGTGTGTATTGTGTTTCCATCAAAGGGGAGAAGCCTTACCACTGCGACTGGGAGGGCTGCGGTTGGAAGTTTGCACGTTCGGACGAGCTCACACGCCACTACAGGAAACACACAGGCCACCGGCCATTTCAGTGTCTGAAATGTGACCGGGCCTTCTCAAGGTCAGACCACCTTGCTCTCCACATGAAGAGACACTTATGAGACTTTGTGATGGATGAAGGCTCCAGAAAAAGGAAGAAAAAAAGAGAAAAACACATGTTAGCCAAAAACCCTGAACAAACTTGTGACCTACACTTTTTAAAACCATGATTTGCCTTCAAGCCGTTCTCAAGCAACAAGACAAGCTGTGGCGTTCACGGCAAAAAGCAGCGTTACTCCCTCAAGAGCCTAGAGTCTCTCTCAAGACTGACCCCGTCTTCGCACATTGAGCAGGCGACTTGAAAGGACCTCTCAGTCAGGGTTGTACACTTTTATGAAAGGGACCAAACTGGAATTTGTCTTATTTAACTGACAAAACTTGGAGGACCAGGTGCCAACAGCTTTTAACTGGAAATGCTTTTCTGTCAGGGAAACCAGGAGCAACAGACTGACATCTCCAGAGGCCTTAGACCAGCAACATGCCAATATAGGCTCTGTTATCAACTACACACTGTTCGACATACTGTATTATAAATACATCTATATTTATATACACATTTCACCTGCAATGCCATTAATTTCAGGTACAATGTTAATTTATACAGAATGGTGCTCAGTGACTCTGAAGAAGGTTTGTTTTTTATTAAAGAAAAGGTACCAAAGATTAAGGACAATATACAAAGGGTGAAGACTATGAAAAAGTGCCATATGGTTGTTTGTGCGTTTCTTGGAAACCCCTCTTTCACAATCTGACTTAAATCAGGGGAACACTTCACTTTAAAAACGGTGATGGCAATCTTTAATGCACTGCAGTCGCAACGTGCAATAATTTATATATGAGACATTCATATTTTTGTATTGAATGAGTAACTCTGAACAAAGATTTTTTGTTTATAGCCAAAATATGTAATATAATCTTGAATTTTGTACATTTGTAAATAAAAATGCTTTGTTATTGTTTTGTATTTTACACTATAATAAAATAAAAATGTATTTGAAATAAGAACACTACAAGGGCCTTGACACGCTACCCTATCTACATCATTATCTCACTGACAACAAAACATCATAGATTTCCCTGGTAGTGTAATGGAGAAGCACATTTAAATGGCAGCAATAGCTCACACACAATATCCCCCCTGACAATCGGCATTATCGCCGCAGGCAAACTAACACAATGTTACCGTTAAACAATTTTTTTTTTTTTTAAAAGCACTCCTACAATGTCCTGTTTCCATGGGGTTCTCTTTCCACCTGTCAGTGGGAAGAATGGGGAGGATAACCGAGTTACTGGCTGACATTCAAAGGCGACACCGAATCCGACTGCCTCTCTGTGCAGAAGCTCTCCGGTGCCCGATATGAATAAAACCTATAAAGATGCCACAGTGAGATAGTGTCTTGATATGTCTCGGCAGCACGTATCCAAGCTCCATGCATTTACTCACAAAAAAAGTTACTTGGCAATATTCAACGGAGTGAGCTACACAACATTGAAAGGAACCCTGTATAAAGGTGATGTCAGCACTGTAATAATTGCCTATGTTTTAATGTATGTTAACGGAATAAATTTATTAGCAGTAAATTAAGTGATGATATTCCAAAACACAGAGGACATGATTGCCTTTTATATATTATATTATACGGTGAACCATTTTGAAGAAATAAGATGGCACTTATAATTGAAAAGTGTTTAGAAATTAATCTACGCTGTGAGTGCTTGATCTACAAAAGATCAGTTATTTATTCATAAAAAAAATATATATATTTGTATGTTCATATAATTCTACTGTACAGTATGGGAACATAGCACTCCACAAAACATGTCTTTAAATTCATAAATAGTACAAACAAGCGCCGAAAACGAATTATGCACTTAAAGTTGCCTTTTAAAGAGGTATAACTATTGCATTACTTTGACTGTCTGTGAATATAAAGTAACGTTTATTTATTATCTGATAGTCACACATCTTCAGGCTGGCAAATGTAGCTGTGTTTCACTTTTAGAAATATGTTGTGGTCTATGTTGCCCCCTATAGGTCAACTCAGGGTACTTGCCATTCAGTTATTATTCCTAAATCGAGCATCATAGGGCCCCTTTTTAGGCTTTTCAGAATAATTCACTAACCAGCCTGAGATACAATGACACTGTGAAATTAATTATTCTCTGTACAGTGTCTAATAGTAACTTGACTCTTTGTAAAGTAAATTACACATGTATTACTTCACATTTTCCTGGTCAGACTTATTGCCGTGTAATTTGCTTCATTTTTTGGGGTCTGAGACTTGCCAATAAATTAGAAACGGGATCATGTCATAAAATACCAGTACACACGATGTACTACACAAAAAAAAGGTATATGTTACTCTTCAGATTTTTTAAGTGACACTCAATATAAACATGGCATAACTTTATTTATATGTAAAAATTACAAGTCATTTCAACTAAACCCTACCATGTGTATGTAAACCATATACATGTTCAAATGCCTTCACATATTATGCATTGCAGTTCAGACTTCTTCACACAGCCAATAATCCTGTTGCTTTCCATCCAGCTGAGGGATGTTAAATAGAAAAAGAACCACATACACGTTGTGCACAACTTTTTATTTTTTTTCAAATCTCCATTACTTGTCAACTTAAAAAAAGAAAAACTAAACAAGAGTGCATGAATACTGTCAGATGTTTCCTGAACAAACCTCACTTAAAATGTGACATACTGCAAAATCATATTGATTAACTAAATTATTCAAGAAAATCAATAGCACACTGATGATTTCAGATGCAAAGTTATAGTACTTTAATTGTTCCTCCTTTTCGAACTGATCATAAACAGCTGATAATGATCCAGCATTAAGAAAGGTTTTTTTGGAAATGTAAAAGGCTTGTTGTACACATAATCAGCAATCAAAAAGTAGAGGAATGAAAATTTAATCATCATCAAAGTTCTGTTGTAAAAGGAAGTTGGCGGCCAAGTTCTCGTTCTTCTCGCATGCAAAGTAGGCTTGTATAACGAGTCCCTCCGGAAACCCTAAAGCTTTTAGCTGGAATAAGAAAGAGAACAGTTGCAAATTAGCCAAACAGTACTTTTAATAAGTAAAATAACATGTTCTGCTTGGCAACATAGTCAGAGTTGTGTATCTTATTCCAGCAGTTCTGAACTTCGGACTGAGAGGAAACGGTTGGTGACAGTGTGGCGCTACACCTCACCCTCTCAATGGCCTCTTTCTCCTGTGGCGTGACCTGGATGTAGCTCATGGGACTCCCGCCGGGTGTGTCACCTGCGACGGCTCCCCCTGCTCCTCCCAATTCACCTGCCGGCATCGCGTCTGGATTGGGTTCATTCAGCATCTGGATGAACTGCTCCTGGTGGCTGCTTATCTCCTACAGTGGTAAATTAACATGTTAGACATTGACTGTATTTCTTGGCATCTATAACTCTGAAATGTAGTACATAAAAAGTGCCTTCTATAGATTTTGGGGACTCACAAGAGACAGCTTTTAAAGAGAACGGTAAAAATCCTGACTTTAAGTCTCTAATATGGGTCAAACTCAAAAACGCTGGATCCTACAAATTCCCATAATCCCACACTGCAACTCAATACCTGCCTCCTAAATCCCCTCATCTTTCAAAGTCCAAACTGAGATCATTTATTCTTAACCATACATACAACTAATTACCCCTGTCAGTGAACCGACACCAGTGTTTCCCCTAGGTTTACAGCTTCAGGGGGGGGGGGTGTCGGCGGCGACGACGGCGACGTTGGGACATTGGGAGCGACGTTGGGAGCGTTTAAAAAACGCAGATATATCCGTTTTCTTTCCACGCGACATTATTGGACGCTCTCTGCCGGCTGATGGAAGTGTGCTCTCTGCCCACCTGTGCGCGCGCACGAGTCTGTGGGCATCGGGGCGGATCTCCGCGGTGCGCGTTACCGAGAGCAAAGTAGAGTTGTAAACGCGACCGTGACAGAAATAGACAGAAATACGATCAATAAAATAAGAACATTGAGTTTGTTTAATAAAAGAACAAGGTGTAGACCTGTTTATAGGAAAGGTCTGTGATCTGGCGCGACGGAGAAAATTACAGGGGGGCGGAGGGTGTTTTCAGGGGGGCGCTCCGCCCCCCTATTCTAACGGTAGGGGAAACCCTGGACACTCCAATGCTTAAACCATGAACTCGTTCAATCAGCACTGTGTCAAGGGCCTCCCCACCTGCAGCAGCTCAGGGTTCTCCCTGCCGATCTCCTGCAGCAGGGCAGGAAGCAGGGCGGCATTCTGCTGGATCAGCTGTCGCATCACGTGGAACTGCGGCTGATTTCTTAGGAAACTGAGGGGGTTGCCTGAAAGGATGAAATGATAGTCAGAAGGTTTAAGAACCCAAAAGACATAAAGAAAGGACAACACTAGTATCAAACGTTTGCTCCTTGAGGCTGCTGAAATATGCCCAATAGTTCGGGTCACTTACCTCCCACAGCACTTGGTGAAGAGCCAGTGTTGGCGGGAAGGCTAATACCACCTATGGGTGCAGCCTGAACACTCGCTGGAGACACCACCGCCTCTGGTCCCGTTGCAATGCCCGATTCTCTGCCTGGAATACCCTGAAAGAAAAGTATTCTGATTAACTCCGAAGTGGTTATGGATGGAAGATTTGTACAACTATGTCATGCATGTCCATGTCTAGTAAAGCATATAAAGACATTCCAAAGGCAAAATAAATGATACATTTGTAAGATCCTGAGATACTAAGCTCTATGATGGCCCCAAAGCACACAGAGATATAATGTATTATGTTCCAATCCAGTAATTTGCTCTGCAACACATTTACTGGGGCCACAGACTTGAGATTTTCTTACTGTGAGCAGGTACTCCACAGCTCGATCTGGGTTGTTGAAGCTTGCTCTCAGAGCTGCTACCACCTGCTCCCTCTCGTAGCCCATGAGCATCATCTCCGTCACCATGGCGTCGTACGATGGGCCCGTCACTAAAGACACACACACACAGAGACAGAGACAGAGACAGAGAGAGAGAGAGAGAGAGAGATATCAATAGTGGGACTAAAGAGCTTCATAGTCAGCCAACAGCACTATGATACCTTATTCCTTGTGGATATCTACAAGAAGCAAGGTGGACCAAAATGAACCAATTACCGTAGATCACACGTGGGCCCACAGAGTTAGTACATGCGAGATACAGCTTAAAGGCATTGAGGCAAAAAGTATTTTTTGTCTAACAAATGGTGTCGTATTTGTGTCAAAGCCCTTGTATCAGATTCATAAATATACTTCTTTCGGGTCGACCACTCACAAAACGACATGAATAATGTTGACAAACGCAGCCTTACCTAGATTAGAAACCGCCTCATCGATCAGGTTTGTGTTTGTTGAAGCCTCGGAGCTTCTGCCAGAGGAACCTTGTGTGTCAGACCTTGTGTCAGCTGTGCTCTGGCCGGATGGGGCTGCAGGGGATGTAGTGCTGGGAGAAAAAGTGGGAGGTAACGGCTGCGGGGTGGGTGAGGCCGTTTTAGCCTGCGAGGGAATACAAAAAAAAAGTCACCGGACATAAGCGGTTGGCGGTGGAAGGAGAAGGTTACAAAACCGAATCACAGTTCAGTGTTAGCTCACATTTCTAACATTCATGGGCATGGTGTACATTTACTGAAACAATTTCTAATTCCCAAACCTTTGACACCATGACGACCACAAAGTTCTTCTCGTTGATTTTGTATTCTTTGAGAGCCGTGTCATCGTTGAGGACTTTACCTGTGAAGAAACAGACAAATGAGTCACACATCCAGCGGCTTTACCTGGTGTGAACTCTGAAACAACGCGCGGGGACGAAACACTAGACGTCATCATATTTCATCATCGAGTAGAAGGTTGTGGAGTCGTTTATCGCCTGCTTTTAATGCCACATCTGGGTCTCTTTGTTATATTGTTGTTGTTTTTTTGTGTGTGTTTTGTCGTAGTAGGTGACACTGTCTAAAATGCTACAATATGCATACACAGAACCTATAACATGTATTCAGCCTGTTGGAATGCTTTACAACACAAAATACAGTGATATAATTTAGTCGTTTGTTAGAGTCTGACAAAAATCCTAATTACTAACCGGCTTTCCCCAAGATTTCTCTGTTCTTGTATTGAAAGTGGGATGACTGCAACGCTTGTTTAAACAAATGGAGGTAGTCATGAAACACTGAAACCAAGCTGCATCCTTTGTAGCTATCCGGCTAACATTTTCATTTGTCTGACGTGTTCTTCAGTTTTCTTGCTGTAAATGTTGTGCTATTGGCAACAGGAGATTAAAACCAATGATGCTTTAATGCATCAGCTTAACCTGCTCTCAAAATTTGACACAAGGTTGAGAGGGAAGACAACAGTTTGGCAACTTCTGCTATTTAAATGCTAAATCCTTTGTATACAAATAATAAAAGGTAACAAAACATAATGTATTTTTCTACGATCCCGTTTCAGGCTTGTTTACGTAATTATGTAGATTGAACCTGCAAAACAAACTGCTTTGAAATTTTCATGCTGGATTATGAAGAGAATAATAATAATAATAATAATAATAATAATAATAATAATATGTTCAATATATTCAAATATGGCTTAAGAGTCACTCTCACATCTTCATGCATAGTATACACATTGTTATAGGATATGTTACAGAAAACTCAATGTTGGCCCACCTCCGGCTTCAAGAACCCTTTGACTTAACGTTAAAGCTACTAGTGTTGAGGCTTTCATGAATAATATAATAATACATGCAGTATAATATAATAATGTATACATGCAGGCTTGCAATGACCGTGACAATGAAAACAGTCGATACACCAGGGGCTTCCTGAGACCTTCCCATCACTGTGAGCATCACACACACACACACACACACACACACACACACACACACACACAGCTGAACAGTGTGATGACTTGCAGCACCCAATAAATAAACCCCAATATCAAGAAATTTAAGAAGGGTTTAAAAAAAACAAAAAAAAACAGCCTGCAACTTACCAGCATATATGAGTTTCAGTCCAGCAACTGGAAAGTTTTCCTTTCCTAACACATCTGCAGTCTTCTCTTTCAATATCTTCACCTGTAGAACATTACACTTGTTATTGTATTAACCAGGTTTCATCGCCACCATTTCAGCTCAGCCCAAACTACAGCACGAGTTAGCAAATAAAGTCCAAAGTGTGCTTCATAAAAGTGGAGTTGAATAGACGTGCAGCTGGCGAACTAACAGAGAAACTACGTTAAGCGCGACAGACTGATGGCACAACGACGTTTTGTTCCTAAAAGAACATATTCATGAAACTAGAAATGCCGTTAATTATGGCGCACCTCCTCCCCCAGCACCCCCTCCTCCCCAATCTGTTCATAAATGGGCTACGGCTAAATGCTGACAATACAAAACTACTTTTTTTTCCTGACCAGTAACGTCAGTAAATAAATTACGCCAATCGGTCCCAAGCCCGGTGGCAAACACAAGCCGTATTCACCGGAACAGTGGGCGCTTCTCTCGTGTGTCCGTTGTGTTAACGCGGACCCATTTATGGATCGTCTCACTTGAAATGGTCGAAAACAAAAGTGCTCCGTTCCAGGACATACCCGACTCCCACTCCACCCCCTTCACAAATGCATGCTTTCAACTCTCACCGTCTCCTCTTCATCGATGTCGATTTTGAACGTCTGCTGTTGTAAGGTTTTCAAAGTTATCTGCATTTTGTCGTCAGAGGTTTTTTAATTTTTTTATATCCCCGGGACTAATTTAAATGTTGTAGATCCGAAGCAAGAATCTTGTCTGTTTTTGTTGGCTCATTACAAACTGTCAGCCGCCATGACTTTTCGCCTTTCTTCTTCTGTGTAAGATATTTAAGCTACAGCGATCCTACTGGACAGTCTGGAGACTGCAGCTACAAATCAGCAATTTTACAGGTGTGCTTTTTTTTTCTCGTACTATTAGTTTAGTTAGTAGTATTCTCATCATATCCTTAACTTAAATAAGTCGCTGTACCTCAGTTAAAAAAAAAGGCTTATCTTAATGCACAATGGTCACTCTAAGAGCGTTTTATTATTATAATGTCATTTTATTGAATTAGTAATAGTGATATATGAACTATACAGTTACATGTTGTCAATATGGAGCCAATTAGCGGCTTTATTGACTGTTGATCCCTGGAGCAAATGCATTGATATTTTCTGTCTGAAGAATTCTTCTCAGATTTCACATATTACGTCAACTTTAAATGAACATGAAATATTTATTTTGCCTTTTGATATATAGGTTTTTGATTTGTTTTTTCATCATCCTCTCAGAACTGACATGCTTCCCATACTGAACTCGAGTTAGCATTTCAGGCAGTTATCACAATGCCAGGTCCTTCAAGCATGGAGGAATTTCAATATCATCCATCCAGCACTCAGTATTCAGAGGCTTTATTGACTTCTGCCTCACATGCTGCACAGCTCACAGCTGACTCTGAGAGGACTGTTAAGTGCCAGAGATAATATGCTGAAACTCAATGGGGTCTCCTCCCCAGGCCACTTTTCTCCTTATTCTCCTATCACTCCACCTCACTTTCTATCACTGCATGTGTGCATCTGTTAATCTCTCACTCCTCTCAGCTGTCCCTCCCTGTTCTAGCTCTCTTACTCTTCTTCTATCCTGATATTATTTTCAATCGCTCCACTTGACACCCCCCCTCCCCCCTTCTCTCTTGTCATCCAGTTATTACGATAGGAGCTATGCCCTTGCCTGCCTTGGCTCAAGCGTACGCTCATCAGGCATTCCTTGTGTTGCTCCACTCAGCCGCAGTAGCAGCAGCATCCTCCTTTCCCCTCTCCTCACTGTGGCTGTGCCTCTTGCTCCTGTCTCCAGGGGTCGTCAGTCTGCCGTCGGGCCGCCTCTGAAGTAGTGAGCCACAGAGATTACCGTCTAATCCCTGGTTGACTTGGAGATATTTTTAAGAGATGATGTTAGACATGTGAAATAAAGACTCGGCCCCTTCTAAAACCGGCGGGAGAGGAAATTCAGAGGACAAAATTGAAACATTCGAAAGAAAGACACTTCAGATAGTCTCCTCTCCAAGTGCAGTTATTTTATTTTTTGGGGAAATTCAGGGAGATGTTGAGAAAATGAAAAGACCAATCGTTGAAATATAAAGCAGAAGCATAGCCTGCTGATCTCAATGACTTGTGGTATTTAGGGCACAAGAGCCACAGCATTTCATGCATGTGCTTTACTCAGACACACACACACACACACACACACACACACACACACACACACACACACACACACACACACACACACACACACACTCACACAGCATTTGCAGGGTCTGCGGTCTTGGTCAGCAGAGTTCCTGCTTGGTGTGGAGTAGAGGAGAGAGAGACGGAGAGAGACAGAAGGGTGGAACACAGAGTGAAGGCCACTGAGATGCCTCCTCAGCCCGAAGCTATTTCCTGTGGACGAGCTGCTGGGAATATTATTGGTTGTTTCAAGGACTCTGTGGACGTGTTCCAGAGGAAATCCTATGTATGTCACTGAAAATGGGAATTATGTTGCACAAAGGCTAGAATAGAGAAACCAAGGCAGTGTATGCTTAACTTTGGTCAATGCAGCTGCTCACACATTTAATTACTCCTCGTCCAGAGTGTTTCCACTAAGCATCAAAACAACACAAAGGCTCAAGTGGTGGTGGTGTCACCCGACTTTCCTTTACAATAATAAAAATGATTGATATGAACGAACATATGGCATACGACAGAGGAGGCAGACATTATTAGAATATAAAACAAGACAAAGAGTCGACAGCATGTTAGCGGCTGGTTGAGGCTGTCTACTTTGAGCTGAATGCTGACGTCAACATGGTAATAATCTCAGTGTCAATGTTACGTTGTTTACGGGTGTGTTAGCATGCTAGCATTGGCCAATTAGCTCAACACATGAAGCTGTCATCAGGTATTTGGTTCTACACCAAAGTATATTTGATCCGACGATGGCCCGAGATTAAAAGTTATTACAATTCATCCTCATGGGAACACGATCCAACAGTTTTTTAAAGACATTTCAGTCATCCTCTGGGCACCATGAATGTCTAACACACTTCCTGATGATCCAACCAATGGTTGTTAAGATATTTCCGCCTGTACCAAGGTCATGGCTGAAAATATCTTTTTGATTTGACCTGCATCTTTCTTTCTGTCAGTTATGCCAACCCTTTCTGTTGTGTTCTTTCACCTGGAGACAGATATTTGCTTTGGCTGGCTATCTGTATTAATAGAATGAAGAAAACAAAATTGCTTCTCTCTACGAGAATCATATCCAACATAAATCTACATTAACAACATAATCTTTGAGTAATATTTGTGTCTATAGGTCCTTTGTCCTTATCTAGTGAACCACAAGTGTATTGCTCCAAATATTGTCCCTCCGACAATACTTTTTATTAAATTTAAATCAAATTAGATCTTGTTTCTTGTTTCTACATACCCTTGAGCCTCCAGCAGTACACTTGCCAAGTGTGTTGCCACTATTTTTCATAGGAAATACAGTGGGCATATAGTGGACATGCTATTTGGGAAAAGTAAAGCTCCAATCAAAAAGATAATATCTGAACTTTGGCAGAAAACAAGTTGGATTAGGACGGTAAAGGCAGAACATAGTATAAAACCTGTAGAGCACAGATTGTATCAGGAAGAAGTAGAAGAGAGGAGGTCCATCCCGATTATAGTTTCATCACACAGGTTTAAAGGACACGGGAAGAGGGAAAGAGAATGTACTTAAATGTACTTAATGTCGTTTCAAGGTGGTGCTTCAAATTCTAATATAGCCTAATGCTGGATAGTTTAGTGCATAATAATGTATCATATCTTAATTGTACATTTTGTGAGTAAAATCTGAATCTGCAACGTAACCAGTAACATTTCTCTGTCAGGTAAATGTAGGACTTTTTGGAAGTACTTTACAGGCCAAGCATTTGGCTCGCTCTGAGCAGGCACGCTTTACAAGGTCACTTCACGAGTTTGATCACACTTGATGATGTTAGTTTCTTCAGGAAAAAGGCATTAAAGATGATTTGATTATAAATATGTCACTTCGCCCTTGACAGTGAGGCACTTCATTAACACTTAATTCTCAATTTGCTATTCAGGAAGCTTGCTTATCAGTGAGTTTTAACAGTTTGACATCTGCTCTGATATGCATTATTCACTGATGTAGAGGGCAGCAGAAGTTAAATATCATACACAAGGAAGTGGTATTACGCGCGATATCGGGTGAATCAAGTCTGCGGAAAATGTAAAGATGTTATTTTACAAAATAAAGGTGCAGCATGTACCCACAAGGGTCTGTTTAACCAATAACAAAAGTCTCACTTCAGAGCCCTGATTTACTATTTATTATGAGTCTGGACAAGGAAGAGATCAACAAAATTAACCGTTATCTGATAACTTTATTATCAAGTTAAAAAAAGACAATGAATTACAATATTTACAGAATATCCAGAGATAAATGGAATAAAATTGTAAACAATCATTCTAGGCAACATCACAACCCACCATCAGGTAATCAGATTTATATGGGAAGAAAGGCAAAAAGGAGAGATTCTAGTGTCAAACTATGGAGACAACAGTCTGAAAAGAGAAATTCATCGGAAACAAACTAAACATATATACAAGTATCCAGTGTGTTGTCAGCAGGGGCTTAACTTTGGGTAAACTGGGAATATCACAGTCTAGAGACTGCACACAGTGAGGGATTCATAGTCATTTTCTATTAAAATGATCACAGAACAACAAACAATTTTGGGTTGACAGCTTCATTACCCAGATTGTCCCAATTCATCAACTGGTGTCCACTGGGCAACAAGCTGCCTTAACAAAGCTTATTTCTACAACAACAGGTTTCAAACAGTTTTACTTTCAAAAAGCTACACGCTGGTCCTGAAAAACAGAAAAAGGACTTTGAGATTCAGCACCAACTCAACAGTTTTTTTTTTCAGGTATTACACGGACTGAGGATCATAATGGGGATGCTACATTCCCACCTCTCGTTGTCTGGGTAGACTACATGTAAGGGAAGGCCTATGTGGAGACAGTGAGCTGATGTCCTTACTGGCCATGGATAGAAGACACGGGAGTATCAGATGTTGGACTGGACATGAGTCAGCTAGATCCCAGAAGGATCTATAGGTCGACTGGCCAAGCCCAGAAAAGGACCAAGCTGCTTTAGGTAAATGCCCCTGAAGGAACATTTTGTTTTCTTGTCTCTTACTATGTTTTTCTTCTTCACAATAAAAGCCCAGGCCATTAATTCATAGAGATCCGCATACTTTTCCTTCATGTGTTTAAATATTGTACAACCGCACCGCTCTCTTCCAATCTGCTCCTTCCCATTACAGTACAGAAAAGGAGATATTTTTCATTGTAACCAGACATTGTACAACAGCGTAATAATGTTGGATTGGGGATTCAAAAAGCCCCTAAGGGTTAGCTATTGTCTTTAGATTTATTTTTTTATTTTCTTGAAAAAAATTAAATGAAAACACCTAAAGGAAAAAGGTTAAAAGTATCCTTTCCGAAACACCACGGTTCAAACACTTAACAAGTAGTTTTGTTTTTTATACATGGCTGCAAACGTGGTTCACCTGGGTTACAAACCCAAATTTCCATCAATGGTGCAATGCTCGGGATAGACACAGCAGCAAACAGCAGTCTTGGTAAATATTTCGGTACCAAGAACACAATTACATTAATCGTGCCCTTTTTAAAAACTGTATATTAAAGTTATCAGCCATATTATTTCAGATTGTTTCATGTTGCTTATTGGTCTTATTGGAATTGGGCTTATATTTGACTTAATTGCTATTTATTATCTTATAAGGCTTTAGGGTATTCAAGCAGCAACTTTCAACAAATACAATCTCTGCCTTTTGTCAGTATCAACAATAACATGACAACTTTTTCTAAAAAGAAGCACACATATCCAGGCTATGACAGTTGTGCCAATACAGAATTTAAGTTTAAGTTGGGGGATTTTACACCTTTTTAAAAAGTCAACATAGAGTCCCAGTGGCAAATAAACTTGATTTATGTGGAAACCAATGATTGTAAGGTTTTCTGTGCTGGTGACACTTGTCTTTTCAGTGCATCCCATTACTACAGACTGTAGAAAAGCATGTCTGTGGTGTCTGTGGCATCCGCCATACGTTTCTGAAGGGACGTCTCGAAGCCAAGATTTGAGTTTTATGCTTAATGCCAGCCTGTCAGTCATTTGCAGGCTAAAAATCTGAATTTGGGTGATGTGGAAGGGGCCTGGATGGAGTTGAGGTAATCACCAGGGCTGACTCTGAAAGACAGAGACATCTGTCAATCAAGCAAACATGGCTCCAAACATATCCAGTTCAGCTTGGAATTTCATTTGTTGTGCTCACAACATTGAAAGAAACACACACTTAGCAGCATTTTTCTTCCCCTTTCAATCCAGATAATATAGTTCAACACTCAGATCACACTATTAACAGTTTTCATCGGGACTTTTAGTTTAGTAGAAAGTAGTTCCAACAAAATCTACTCAATTTTCTTAAATGCTGTAAGTAAAACAAATTAAATTCCACACACTTCCATTGAATCAGCAAAGATCTCAAAGACGGATATCTCAAGACTTTGGAGAAAAAAAGAAGCTATCTGCATGGCTAATTTAATTACCACCAGGGGTTGATACAAATATATGACTTTTCTTTCTTTTTTTAAAGCAATTAAAGCCATTTTGTGGCAATTAGAGGAACTGGATTGTTAAGGCACTTGCACACTGGCTTCAGCACTCAGCCGTGGTGGTCAGCCTCGTCAAAACTCTGCATTTAATTGTCATTTTGATGCACAGAGCTGTATTCTGGCACATCACATTTTTGAATGTTTTCACTGAAAAGACAAGTGTGATCTCTGTCTATTGATAATGATGACACATATTACAGCAGTGTTATAACAACCTGTCGTTATGTTCCAGGCTATGCTCAGTTTAACGGGGACCTCTATCATGTGGATACAGTCATGACACATTAAACATATCTCTGTTGTTGTATTGATCTTCTGAGTGCACAGGTTGATATTGTTTAACCGGGACTACAAACAACATATTTTACAGGGGAAGGGAGATTTTAACTAATCCCATTATTTCCATTATTCCATCAGGTGAAATTACCGGACAATGAAATGGTACAGTCAAAATGCGAAAGGGAGCCACAGGCTGAAGGCTTATACGTAGTATAATATTAAGGGACCTAAAATATAGCAATTTGCTACAAACATTGGGGGAAATTGTCAGTATTTCTACAAATAAAGAAAAGATGATTTGTGGTTTTACTAAAATAGATAAGGTGCGATTCTTTCTCGAGGACTACATCTACACACTTAACACAAGGCTAAGATGAAACAAAAGACTAAAATTTCGACAAGAAACAAGAATAGATAGCTCTACAGTGGGCCACGGTTTTAAATGCTTTCATATCATGTTTGTTCCATTTGGGTACATTTACAGTACCCTTGTTTTGGGGGAGCGTAAAAGGTGCTTCAAATAATAAAATACTAAATTTAGTTCATCATTTTGGACTTCATTCTCTATAAATAGCTTAGTTTCATCTAGGTGGGATCTTTCACTGTAGATTTGACCAGAATGTCAGCAATAAAGAGTTCTGTTCACTATTGGTTACCAATATATTAAGATCTGTCCTAGGGGACTGTCCATTTAGAGAGCTCAGCCGTTTTATGCAGCACAATCTAATACTTAAATATGTAACACCTAAAATCTAGTAATGCGCCAACTCATAAGAAGTCACTTTTTTTCTGTTTCAATCTTTTTGTTTCCTTTTACGACTCAACTCAGTGCTGATGCTACCCATGGTTATCAGTTTCTAGCACATCATCCCAACAGGCCACAAGCACTTCAACCAAACTGTGGATCCTTTTTGGTGTCAAGCGTTTCTGTGCCTTCCACATACGGGCTTGGACTTCCCAGTGAGCGATCAGCGGGGTTCCCTTCCTCGTTGCTGGACGGGTCCGATCCCGTGTCCATCAAGACAGAGAAGCCCGTGGAAGATGAAGCTGAGGCCTCTAATGCAGAGGTGGTGCTGGTGTCCATGTTACTGTTATTAACCGTCCTAACAATGGGGGAGAGAGCAAATATTATTATATATAGTGCGTTTTACACATGGAAATATATGATATTTAAATATATATATATATATATATATATATATATATATATATATATATATATATATATATATATATATACTAATAAAACAAGCCTACAGCCATGACATATATGGCATTGATTCAACATTTTCATTGGTGGTAGCACAGGTGTGCCTCTGACAGGTCTGTCTGTGTATCGTTAGACAAAACACATGAAGAAAAATAGTATACACCATTTTTAAATAAGTTCAACCATCAAGAAGTCAGTGTAAAGTTTACAACAATTCTAAATGTTATTCTTTTACGCCGTTACCATCATCTGTAGTGGTTATTTACATGACAACACACAATTGAAATGATTAGAAGATTAAAAAAAATACAAATATTTTGTATAATTGCTTTGATTAAAGATTGTAGAAAAAATACTAACATGCCATGTCGAAGGACATGACGCTCCCACTCGAGGCTGTTGGTGAAGCAGCGGCCACAGAACTCACAGGGAAGCCGCTTCTCTGCACTGCCGGGCGCAGAGCTGCTGCTGCTGCTGCTGGTGGGAGAGGCAAGGACTTCTGGGAAATAGAGTTCAAATGATTGGTCAGGCTTAGAATAGTAGCACAAAAAAGTGTTCATTTTTGCTACAATATTTGACACCAGTTGAAATGTGAATTGCTATAGTTAGTTTATTATCAGGTGATCAGTATTCCATCCACAATGATGCATCAATCACAAAGTAATAGCTCCTCTGTAGAACAGGGATGATCAGTATATCTCTTGGTATGAAATCTACTTTTTCCTCAGTGAGCAACCAATACCAGTCAAGTATACTTGACTGAGACTATGGCTATTTCGGGAGAACATTTAAAAAAGCACATGTATGCTATGGGATTTCCAGTACTCTGGCAGTGTGATTGTTTTCTTACTTAAAGGCCCATTCACTTAAAATGAGACCCAGGAGATTTTTCACACAGATCACAATATTATGTATAATTACTGAGAACATGACAGATAATAGGCTTTTCCGCAGACACTCATATATAGTGTAATCCCTGAAGGTGTGTGCTGTGCGTTTAATCATAAGCGGTTAAATAGTAGTGCTGGTCTTAAATTGGACCATGTGAGAGTAAAGATGCATATGAGTAGATATTATGTAACTCAGGAGAGCAACAAAGATGACTTCATCTGCATTCACCTTGAAGGCCTGGCTTCTCCTCCTCCACTCCCCTGACTTCCTCTTCATCTTCTTCCTCCTCCTCTTCCTCTTTGAAGTGGTCCTCTATCTCTTCATCATCTCTCTCTCTCTGCTCCTCCGCCATGTTCTCCATAATCTCCATTCCTTCGTCGTCCTCGTCGTCCTCCTCCTGCGCAGCTACTTTTCCATCTCCGACCATCTCCATCATTTCTCTTTCTTCTTCCTCCTCTGCGCTGCTCCCTTGTTCTTTTATCATCTCCAGCTGGTCCAGGTTGACGCGGCCCATCAGCTCGAAGTTACGGATAACCTGATCAGAAACAGGAGGCCTTATCAGTTATGGTATGGTGTGCTCAAAAAAGTATTTATCGCAAAGAACTCCTTTTTTTTTTAATGTGTGGCATTTCTTGTTTCTTCAACAAGTGAACGTGACACAATATTTTCACAATTAATTACATTTATGTGTGTTTAAGTCTTCATTTTTCTTTTACTACTTAGCTTCTCTCAGGCCAGAAGTGCATTTGCTTACTGTACAATGAAGCATAAGAACAAGACATTTAAAAAGACGATGACATATTTTTATGACAGAACCATCTCATTTCTTTGCATGAAGCATCCTGATGCAAATGATGTCACTCTTGGTGAGCAATTCCCTCCTCCCACACTCCCTGAGGACTGCAGCATCCTTCCCAGCAGAGGCAATGTCTGCTCTTTCACTCCTCCTCCCATGAATAGGCGTTCTGTCTCTCCAAGGAGGAGTCCTGCTCTCTTATTGTTCCTTGAAACTGCATTTCAACAATTTACACTAAAGTTTTCCCCGTAATGAGGCACATATTTACATAACCTTGATGGCAAATATATATATATATATATATATATATATATATATATATATATATATATATATATATATATATATATGTATATATATATATATATATATTTCCGTGTAGCCTTCATTGCTTTCTGGACTGTTTTTGACCTTCAGCAACACATGAAAGGACCAGAAACTCCTGCACATTGCTAATCACGTGGACTGACTTTATTCATGATGTTCTGGTCTTCATACCTTCATTAAAGTTGTAATAAATTCATCAAGACAACATCATTGGAAAATATGTAAACCTAACCAGGGAAAGAGGGTGCCAGCAGTCAGGTTTCTGATGTGCAGTAACTTTGTAGTAACTGTGACCTTGACCTACAGTACATAACATCTCTGTGGCAATTTTCCAATTATTTGGATGATCTTAATGAGAAAGGCATAATAGTAATAATAAAAAGTCAAAATATACTGCGTTTCTTCTCTTAAAAATCCAGAGTGTAAACTAAACAAAAGTACAATTTTGGGATTTGCTACCTGAGTAAATTATCTTTATTATCTGTAAATATACCATGTCAATTAGGCTATCCATCCATTAGTCCTATTTCAGGTGACACAAGGGCTGGACCTTATCCCAGCATGCTTTGGGTGAAATTAAGGATCTTGTCATGTAAGGAATTGAAAAACGATAGACGTGTGCCCTTATAGTTTTATATACTCTAAACTTGTAAAATACCATCTGCCTCTCGCACATGATCTCATAGATTATCCTAATTAAAACAGACTGAGAGACGAAACCTTTTCCCTCCTGGTTGTGGGAAGAATATACATAAGTTAATATTCACTTTTCAGAATTCTAAAACTTTTACACACTTTCATACTGACTGACTTTACGTCCCACTGTTATTGGAATCTTCTCTTAACTTCTCATACAACAAGTTTTATTATCCATGTTCAAGACATTACACCACACTCACATTAAATTAAAGAACAGTGTTTTTCTTGTGAATTCAAAGTGGGCTGATATGGATTTTGGTTTGAAACTGCTGTGGGGATTAGCCTTCTGTATTTATGTGTTAACTCATGTTAGTGGTTCAGATAATCAAAAATACATGTATGCTTCAGCTCGTTTGTTTTTGTAATTTGATCTGTTTTAAACTGGTGAACAAAGAGCTTCAAGCATTCCAGCAAAATCCCCAAATAATACTTGTTCCGCTGCTGTTGCTGCACTTTATGTTGCTCTTCCAATGTAAGGGCATCTTTATGCTTGGGATCACTTCAAAATGTGAATACAAGTAATTTAGTCACTTACTATGCTGCTGTATGAAAAGAGAGACCATCGGTGGCCAAACATGAAACTCTTTTTGCTTGCCTAATTATATATATATACGTATATATATATATATATATATATATATATATATATATATATATGGACGTCCTTTTATATATATAAGGACAAGATCTGAAGAGATCCTTAATTTCACCCAAAGCATGCTGGGATAAGGTCCAGCCCTTGTATTTTTTATATATATATAATTTTTTACTAGAACGGAATCTGTTTCATTATTTAAAGGCACCTAGTGTTTATTTGTACGTCTCCTTTGGGAGTTTTAAATTTGACTTGGCATTATATCCCAACACTGGGGGAATAAAGACAGCTGATTGTCAAAAGCCTCACAACTTCCCATAAAAACCAGCAACGGCCAAATGGAAGTAATTGCACAGCTTGTGTTGAGTGTATCAGCTGTAAATATATCGTGTCACAGCCATTAAGCAGACTGATTATTAAAACGTGTTTTTATGAGTAAACCACATTCAATAAGACTCGTAGAAGTTTACGAAAGGTACATCAACTCAAATATAGCTACTTAAAACATTGTGCGTATCATAAATTGTTGCCCACTGACCTTGTGCTCAAGGCGTAGATGCTCCTCGAGCTGGCTCCGCTGGCTGCTGTCGTAATAGCAGAGCTGGCACTGGTAGGGTTTGATCTCGGCGTGCTTCTGCAGGTGCAGCTGCAGGGCCTTGTCGCTGGAGCACGTGAAGGTGCATTTGTGGCAACGGAACACGAGGCCCTGCAGGTGGCGCGACAGCTTGGAGCGGCTGACCTCCAGTGGAGCCACACGCTCCTCTGGTGGAGGAAGAGGGAAAGAGCGAAGTGGATTTGAGAAAGGGAAGGGGAGTAATGGCGGGGCGGGAGAGAGGAGGAGAAGAGCAGCAAGAGCTACCGCAGGATGGGAAGAGGAGACGTGGGGGCGCAGGAGGGATATCCAATGACATGTGTCACACACACACACACACACACGCAGAAAAGTAATCCCAGTGGTTGTTACCGTTTGGTGGTTTTGTCAGTTTTAACACAAACACTGATGATAGTCTCGAAGAAAAATGTCAGTTTCATTCCTCAATGCTTGCGTTTAAATCGTACCTTTCTGTTTGAATTCGGTGATCGCTCTCATATACTGCTCTAGCATTCGGTAAACAAATAGCTCCACTTATGGTTCAAAGTCCTTGTTTACTTTGTTTGAATTCTGTGTCCATTTCATATAATGGAATATAACGCGCATATCAATGTTTCTGCTGGTTGACTGGCAACTTTGCCGTGAAAAGCAGCGGTTTCCCTGTTTCCTGCCTTTCAAACTCAATCTCTTCATCCAACGCTCAGCAAGAAAGCAAATTAGCTAATGATTCCCCAAAATGTTGGACTATTCCTTTACAAGTTAAGTCCCTGGTTCCACTTGGCATGATGCGTACCTCTGTGCAGGACAATGTGGTCAATCATGTTGCTCTTGTGTTTGGTGTGGTAGAGGCAGAGAGGGCAGCGCAGGTCTTTAGGGAGGTTGTCAGGTGCATTGTTGTTGTGGCCGGCCTCCACATGCATGGTGAAGGTATTCCTGAGATGAATTCAGAGACAGAGAGAAGGATGCTTAAACTATTGGGGGGGAAATATTCAGTGCTAGTATCTGTGTTACTGTTATTTCACATGAATAAATGTACATAGTTTATAAACCTTGTATAAAGTCTGCAGCATCTAAACTCACATTAACAGCATGGAGCATAATGCAGACAACATGTCAGTCATGTTCCTATTGTTTCTCTGCTGAAGTCGTTCCTTACTTGTAGCAGGTGAAGAAGGAACAGTCTTTGCACTTGAAGAGCTTCTTGCCGCCGTGGCGGTCCCTGTAGTGCCGACGGAGGCTCTGCATGTATCCAGAGCTGAACTCACAAAACTCACAAGTGAGCACGCTGTCCGGTCGATTATCAGCCAGAGTTGAGCCAGAAGACATTTGACTGCGCGCTGCCAGCTGGTAATGACTAAGCTGCTGACGAACATCAGCTGGCTCCAGGTATGACGGATCTTAGAGAGGGGCAGAGAAATGAGAGACACTCTTTGAAACGCTTATTCAAATACAATGCATTCCTATAGATTGAACTGGTGTTTAAAAAAAAAAAAACGGCGTCTTCTTGATGCTCCTTCCCAGGTTTCAGATGTTTATAAATTGTTAGCAGTTTCATCTAAGAGACATTACCCTCTAAACGTATCACATGGTTTCATTTAAATGACTGTTTGAGGCCCATCAAGGTAAAACTCTCCAATATTTCACAAAAAAAGTTAATTCAGATTTATGTCGCTGAACTTTCTACTTTTTTAACCTATTAATCATATCAGGACCCCTCAAATGTATCTTTTCATCCTTTGAACCCAACCCAAAGGTTGAGAACCGCTGGACTAAACTACCTAACTGTACATAAAGGTGAAAAACCAGCTGGACTTCCACAACAATAAAATACAAACATCTGTATTAATCTAATGTCACAGATAATTATATATCAGTCACAGGGGCCACTTTCCAGCAGAATGAGTACCTCTGATACTTTTTGAATGCTTTTATATTTATTTTGTATTTAGAATGGAGGTAGTTTTACTTCTATTGAAGTACATTACTGTTGTATTGGTACCTTAACTTAAGTTTAGGATCTGTGTACTTCATCACCTCTGGTTTGGAGATATTTCTGTTTTCAGGCTACCAGTAAACTACTACTTCTTTCATGATTATATTTCATGACCTTGACAGGAAGTAACCACTCAAACAAGAACACATCATCGCTGGAATGAAAATAATATTTTCTCTGCTAAATTCGACAGGATTTGGGCACTAGTTTTCAATCCACAAGAGTCACTGTGCATCATGATGTTATTCCAATGCATATTTTTGCACAACGGGATGGAGTTTAACCTACTTTATGCATATTCTCTTTCATCTGCCTCTTGTGTTCAATTAATGAGAGACGTCTGAAGATTTCTTTAAAAAGAAAATGCACATGTCCCGTACGTACACATAGTATTTAATGAAAGACTATCAGTAGACAGTCGGTGATCCTTTGCTCTCTCCAGGACTATCACACATCAAATGTCCCCTCCCCCCCACAGATACAGTATTACTATGATTGTCATCATTTGTCCCCTACCTCTTTCCCTCCTCGTTCCCTTTCTCAAGAGTCTATAATATCAGTGAGCAAGCTCATCTTCTCGCCCTACTTTGAGCCTGAAACACATCAATAAGTAAACCACAGTGACACTAATAGAATATCTATCCATGTGAAAAATGCCTCATTCAGCACTCAGAGTATGAGAAAGCATGGAAGAAAAAAAAACTTTTACTTTCTAAAATGCTTGAGATCTAGTTTCTCACTTTTGCAGAGGCGACAGAGGAATTAGCACAAATCAAACAATGCCACAGTTGATTCATGTTTTTAATATACTCTCTGCATTGTGGAGATGTAGGGAGATGAGATAGCAGATGGAGAGAAAATTTCGTCGTAAGGTGGCGATGTGTCTTGTTGAAAGGATTAAGGGCCAGAGCTGTCTATTACATTGTATAAATGAGAGGAGGAATACTTCTGTGAGAAGTTAGAGAAGACAGGGGAGGAGAAGAACAGCTTAAATAAATGTAAAGGCTGACCTTAAAGCCCCATACAAAATAAGGATGGGGTTGGAGATCAAAGAACTTGGGTTTTAAATTCATAGTTTTAGTGCCAATCAAATCCTAATCCTTTGAAAACAAACCCCTCTATTCCACTTCAAATATCAGAATTTAAGACATTTGACTGAAGCGAGCAAGTTTAGAGAGACATTCAATGTGTCAGCTCGGCTCTTTCTCAATGCTTCACTTGTCTTGGTGGGGCACAGCTGACAGTGGTGGTTGCTGCATTGAGGAATGCTGCCCTGCTTCAGCTCCAGGGAAGATCCCACAGCTCCAGCAGCAAGGTGACAGCTGCTGCCAAGAACAGTCTGCAAGCTGTGCAATGCACGGCCACTAAAACACCTAAAAGATGGCATCACATCAAAGAGAGAGATGCTGCACCAACCCACCGTGAAGGCACCTCTTTGATATACGGACATATTCCGTAAAAGAAAGGTGTCATAATCAACATTAAAAGGTGGCTCAGGGCGTCAAACGCCTACATTCTCATATTATTCATTCATCCTGTGGACACAATACTTTCCCAACGGCTATGACACTTCATTATTGACCCTAACTGCTGCTTTTCCATATTTATAGGGAATTTAATGAGTTACTTGAATAGTATGAAAAACCCACCTGGGTTGTAAAGACCCACCAGACAATGTGCATTTACTTGTCAAAATGTTGCCTTTCAAGATAATTAAAGATAGAACTTAAGTTTTAGTTTATTACATTTCTTTTGCTACTTTATTTTGTTTTTTGAGTGCCTTACGTGTATTTTATAGATATACTGTATATATATACTGTATGTGCTAGATCTGAAATGATTATATTAATCAATATTGTTTTTCAAAAATTCGCTGGTTTTAACTTTTCCATTGTCATATGACAATTTAGTGAATTAAATTGATATTTAAATACTTTTTCTGGGCTGTGAGGAACCATTACTATTTTTGGATATTTTCTAATATAAGACAAGCTAATATAACCCAATTTCTTATACAGTATCAGGCATATAAAGTATATACAGTATATATATATATATATCAGAATCAGAATCAGAATCAGCTTTAATGGCCATGTAAATTTGCACATACATGGAATTTGACTCCAGTTTCACTTGCTCTTCGTACTTTTTTTTTTTTTTTTCACACACAATATACAAAATAAATATAAAAAATATAAAAAGGACATTAAAGACAGTAGTAAAACAACAAAAAAGTGCAGATAGTGCAGATGAAGAGTTTGTTTAACTGTTCATCAGAGTGATGGCCAGTGGGAAGAAGCTGTTTCTGTGTCTGGTGGTTTTGTGTCTGGTGGTATATATATATATATATATCTGGCATCTACAGTATATATATATGTATATATGTATATATCTGTATATATATATATATATACAGTATCTAACCCTAACCCTATCTCCTATATATATCCTGTACATATATTCCAGATCTGGCCTGACAAGCCTGTCATATGATCCTATTGCTACTAAAATAACATAAAGCAGGATCTCATACCATCCATGGCCAACAGATTCTGGTCTGTGGTGCTGGCCAGCCGTGGGGCCCTGAGGGCGCCGTGAGCAGCCTGGGTAGCAGCCCGGAGCTTTGGGAGGGTCAGGGCCTCTCCATGGTCCCTCAGAGAGTGCTCCTTCAGCTGGCTGATGGTCATAGAGGAGAAGGGGCAAGACAAGCACTGGTATGTGTGCTGCTCACCTGGAGGGACATCAAGAAACACAAGTCAACAACATGGCTTCTAAAGGAAATGTACAGTATTAGTTGAGAATCTGAAAATAAATTGTACATAGTTCAAGAAAACAACAAAAAAACATAGTGATAAAAAACAAATTCTTCGCCACAAACAAAGCTATTCCCCTCTGAGCCAATCTGTAACACATATGTCCCTTTTAGGACTCCTCTTGGACTAATAAGCGTAATTTTGATAGAAAATAATATCGAGCTGCAATGTTTATTTGAAATGTCTTGAGGTTTCACACATAATCATGATCCACATTCTTCAACACTGTCAAACAAATATTATTCTAGTTGACTACGCTTTGAATACAAACATAGATATACCGCAGTCTCACAATGCCAGAGGGAGGCGAGTCTGAATGTTATTGAGGAACTTTTTTCCCCCCATAATTAGCAAGCTTTGTGCAGGTTGATGAGCCATGCACAAATAATACTATTTCATATAATGCCTAAAGCTAATCTCACTCACAAATTACAGTCATATGCACTAAACACTTTCTGTGATTTATGCCTTTACAATATATGACTGTACTGATGCTGCGCTGGCTACTGTGTGTGTGTTTCTGGCAGCTTTGGCGGAGTTTTGAAGGCACCAATGGGGGATTTATAGCATCTTTCTTCCTGTAGCTGTTGAATATATCTGCTTAACAACCTAATGCAAGCAGCATCCTGAGGAGAGGAGCCATTACAACCAAATCTGATCTACGAGTCACACAATCGAACCAGAAGTGGTTGAATAAGAAAAACTACTTCCTGATTGAACTATTTCTGGGAAGAACATGTTTGGAATAAAATAGCTCCTGAATGTTCGACACATTCTCACCCAAATAAAGCAGCTTAGTCAGTGCTTCATATAAACTATGACGCCCCACGTACCGCTCTAACATTAGTCTTGGACCTGTCAGGAACGACCTTTAGACATATGCTAACTGCATGCATTGTGTCTTTTCAAAATAAACGTACATCTTCACAGGAAGCAACAAAACCACTTAGTTGGGTTTAAGAAAAGAACTCCACTGAATTACAACTTTCGTCACAACCGAGTGACGAAGGACTCGGGTGACTAACGAGTGACATGACTCGCAATTCATGTGACAAAAAATGTCAACTTTCAATTTATAGTTTTGCAGAGGACATGAACAGCGGTCCCCTGGAGGAAAGTTCTGTGTTTGTTCGACTGGATTATCTCACATTGTGTATTACCATTGGAGTTAGTTGCAAGCCTGATGCGTCGCCTTCACATGCGGAGGAGTGCTGACCAAGCTGCGGTATTTGACTCACAATGCGGATGTATCAATCCAAAGCATCTTAAGCTTGTTGGACTAAAAGCAAGGACACAAATGAGAACTGAACCACGATGATACAAAACAAATAATCATTGTTCATGTCAATCAACTACATCACCAAACTATACTTTTCAAAAGTAATTGCAACTCAAAATTGGTTTGTGCCATTTATCCACAGCAGTTGTTAGGGTGACTCTTTTTGCTTCTTTCCAATCAGACAGTTGAGAGCACTCTAAAGCCTTTTGATAATTGGCCTTTCTAGTTGGCCACTTTTGAGATAGTTTTTTTTGCTCATGTATTGATTTCTTAAGTGGAGCTTTTTTTTATTTTTTACATTTGCTTGAATGTCTATGACTTTGCTGTCTGGCTCCCTCAACAACCCAAACACACCAATCATAGGCAAAGAACCGCATCCAGCTGAAGACACCTGTGGGCATTTAACTCTGTGACATGCTGGGGGTTTCATCATATTCCCAAATAAACAATATTAACAATACATTCATCTGGGCTATTTGTGCTCAAATCCAAATATGATTATTTTATATGTGCTTAATTAGGTATATCTAATGCACTGTGTGAATGGCGGCGTTGCTCCCCCAGCTATTGCATTGGTTACACTGTGCAGGATACGCTAAATCATGCACAGCCTCTTTATGTGGAAGATGATGAACAGGAGGCTGCTATTCTGGCCCGGGAATACCTTGTTAGTCATGGATACAGCTGTAAGATGGGATTTGATGTGTGTGTGTGTGTGCTTGGTTTTTACCTGTGTGTGCCTTATGCAGGTGGCTCTTCAAGCGACTCACGTAGGCAGATTTAAAGGGGCAGAGTTTACACTTGAAGGGCTTGTGGTGTCCGTGGTGAGACTGCACATGTCTGTCCAGACTGCCGATGAGACAAAATATAAAAAAAACAGAGGGGAGGATATGAGTTAAGAGGATAAAAGATGAAAAAAATAGATGGAACGAGGATAAAAGGATAGCAGATCAGGAGAGAAAGTGACAAGAATAGAGCACAGGAAAGAAAGAGAGCTCTACTCAACAGCATTCACTTTGATGATTTCAACTGATGATTTTTTCTTCTTCAGCAGCATCTAAAGTGCTCAATTCTGTTTACCTCACAAACAACAGCCGCACATTTCCAATGACTACACAACAAGGAGCCGTGGGGTGAACTCATCTTCCCACAATCCCTTGGTGGGAGTGAACGTGTGAGCGCCTGTGGGGACAGTGGCTGTGTTTTTAATGCCAGCCTCCTAGGTGGCATGGTAATTTGGCTTCTTTCTGGGTCAGGGCACATACAGTACAGAGGGATTACACCTGGGAGCTCAGAGGAGATGAGGACTCTCTCTTCCCCTCTCACTCTGTGTCTCTGTGATGGATAAAACAAATCACACTAGCAAAATGTCTGTCTCGCTGTAATGTTTGTCTTACTCTCGTAGGAGGCAGGAAATCTTAGAAAAGATTGAGGATTCAAAGGGATTGTGAAGGGTAAACTGAATAAGGTGTAAAATAGTGCTCTGAACAAAACGAGTTTAACATTCTGTTGATTTGCAAAACAGCTGGTGCACGACTGGTAAGGTATAGAAGGGAGAGAGTTTCAAATATACTGCTACCGGGGCGACACATTGGACTCTATTGATGCATGTTTATATATTCTGTAATGACCTAACAGTATAGTTGTTTGTAGCGGAGTCCGCCATTCCTGCGCTGGATTTAAATTGCCTTCATATGCATGAGGGATTCACAGGAAATGATGCATGCATGTAATCTAGTGACACTATTTGCTGTCCCATCTCCCATAGCCATATCACAACCGTGTTAAATTACTGTAATCCAAGATGCCTTTAGTTTCATTTTTCTCCTCTGCATTTCATCCAGCACAACGTGCATCAGTAAACACTATGCAGCAGTGGGGGTTATTTAGTTCAACGTGTTTTTTAGGCAGTCACACTGAGCTGCAGACTGCAGAGAATGTTTTCCGTTGTGACCACCAGCAGCCCTCGTCCCACGCCATGTTGCTTTTTCATACGTCAGCGTACTAATTTGTTCAATATCGTGGATAAAACTCCAAAACCGCAGACAAGGACGAGTTGGTTCTTTAAAAAAAAAAATGGTTCCTTAAAAAGTAGTCCCTGTGCTAAAATTACCAAGAACTTCTTGTTCCCAGGTCAACCAGGACTCAAATCTGAAGGATTACAACTTGAACTAACATTACTGAAAAGAACAAAGCAAAGGAATTGTACAGTCAGAAAAGCTCAACGGTCAACAAAATTAACACAAACGAATATTGTAAATATGTGTCAAATTGACTCTGGGGACTCGACTGTAGAAACAGTGAATATTCTCAGACTCTGCTCCTTTTACTTACTTGTGTCTGAAGGGTGAGACGAACTGGCAGTACTGGCAGCTGTATTTGTCTTCTCGGCTGAACATCGCCATGGCTGAGTGGCTCCTCTCGTGGGACCTCAGTCCCTGCATGGACATGAAGACTCTGTCGCACTGGACGCATGGGTGGCCCCCTGCTGCTAATCGCTGCTTCAGTTCGCCCTCTGACACCGTGGCCCTCGCCGCGGCCACGAGGGCCGCTCCCCTTCCTCCGACAGCTTTAGTTTCTGGTTCTAGTGTCTCAGCGGCGACAGCCCCACCAGCTGAAGCTGTGCAAACCGAGGGCGGACCCATCATTGCAGCCGCGGGTCTCTCGAGGACGTCGGCTTCAGCTGCTTCTTCCGCCTCAAGGACGCCATTAGTCAGGGTCTCTGGAGGCAGGGTCAGGGGGACTTCGCTGACTTCCTGCTGCAAATCAAAGAGGAGAAGTCTCAGATGTTCAGTAACCTCTCTGTGCCTGTTCATTTAGTCTGTCGCAGTCTTTTTGTCATGCGGCTGCACAACACTGCAATATACGGAGAAAAGATGAAGGGTAACAATTTATTTGGATAGCCCAATGTTGATACTAAATCAGCTACCAGATGACAACAATGGCTGTTCAATGAAGTATCACATAGATTCTGGCACCTCTAATTGTTTTTCCTAAATCAGGCAAATCATGTTAACAGCACATAAGCAACAGTTAAGCATCTGGCTAACACCTCTGGTTCTTCTCTGTGCCGTATCAGCGCCATCATTCTCAGTTAGTTACAGCTCTCCCACTTCCCCTCTGCAATTCATTTGTGCTGTAGATCAACATGTAGGTATATCATTGACCTGAAATCCTTTCTATGTCACTAATTTTCCTGAATCAGCCAAACACCTGTCCAGAATACTGTAAGCTGCAGTGTGAGCCTGCTAATGGAATTGTTTCTAGGTGTTGTCTAAGAACGGATAACTGAAAAACATGAGTGTGTCAAGTCCAGCAAAGGCAACTCCTACCCTGACCTGACACTCTGTAGTCTGCCGCTATTTACTGACACACCACTTCCTTGATATTGAGTTGATTGCACTATCTGAATGGAATGGGACATGCACATTTTAATCCAACCCTTCAAAATCGGTCCAGGAGCTTTATATTACATATCCTTCCCGACTCTCCTCCATCGTTTATAAATATATATATATCAACTGTATATCTCTAAAAAGACATGCAATTTAACAGACACATAACATAATTCAGCTGAAATATTCTGTGTGTACTTAATACTTAAAGACATACAGAGTTTCATCATCACAGTTACATCTCACAGGGAGGTTAAAAGGGTTATTTTCCACCACACATTCATAATGAGGCATCATTACTGGTTGCTAAATCACCGAGAAAAGAAATGAGAGGATGAAAAACTAGTCAAACAACAAACAGATAAAGACCTAAAACAGAAAACCTTACGCATTCGCACATCGGCCGACAACAACACGAACCAACTGCGAAACAAAACTCCTTCATCTATTTCCTCTTCTGTTATCTGCTGGAGTGCTGGATGGTTTCTGGAGTCATCACAAGCAGACAGAAAATCACCATGACTTTTTTATTGCCTCGAGGAAGCTCGTTCTTTCTGTGGAAGGGCCTGACCCTGCACTTCATGCAGTCATAAATAAGATGTGGCATCCACAGACCTAACCTTGCCATCCAGTCTGCCCTGACTGCACTGTCAGCCTGTTTTTTCCCCATCCAACTCTATCAGAACCATTGTAGTTCGAGAGTTGAAACTGTATTCATGATACTATAAAAAGCAACGTTCTGTTTTACCTTCTGCAATGTGTAAAGCATACAATGAATTCCATCTGCTAGAGATGTTGTCGGCCATGAATGCTTGCAGTTAACTCGTAACCCTGGCATGTGCCATCAGCTTCACAGGCTAACATTTTATCCTATGTACTGAATATACCTAAAAGTCAACGTGGCATATTTTTTTGTAGACATCAGTTGCCAAAGTGAACGCAGTACATCTTAAATACATAAAATCCAGACCCGAGTGTCTGAAGGAAGAACCAGGTCTCCGTTTGGGTGAGACGTTGGGTCCTTAGGCCGGTTCCCCTCACTGGCAGCCTCAGTGGAATACTAATGTATGAATGGTTACCCGCCGCTGCCTTAAAAAGTTATGGCTTACTCTGTACCCCCATCCTCCCCCCCTTCCACTGCCACAGCGTAGCTTGTTTTCTCTGGAGGAAGCTGACATGCTGTCTACCCAGAAGCCACCATCAGTTATAAACAAAAACAGCATCCCAGTACAGTAAAAACAGATCACTGCAGAGGAAAATGAGGAGTTAGTTTACAAGACAGAAACACCAGGGACAGTCAAAGTAGGCCTTTTAAGTATTGTGAGATAAAATATAACATTGATGTCAATAAATAATGCATACTAAACATTTACTGTGAAGTAGTAGCTGCTCGATTAATTGACATTCTGGGAAATACGCTGATTCACTTTCTTGCAGAGAGTTGGATACAAAGATTGATATTTTTCATGATTATTATTTACATTAACGTCCTACTTAATAAAAATATGTTTAACATAGACATGTGTGCAGTTCATATGAAAATATTTTAGAGTTACTGTCACAAATCCCCAGTTAAATAAGACACGATAACAGGATACAAGAAATCTAAAAATAGATACAACTCTATTTACCTTGACATGTCCCTCTTTGACCTCTCCGTACTGGACGTGCTTTCTAAGGTGGTTGCAGATGGCGCGGAGGGTGGGGTGCATCTCTATGCAGAAGTTACACCTGAATCCTACGGGAGCATTATTTACTGGGGTTTCCTGTTCACAGGAGAGAGAAAAAAGACAAAAAAAACATGTTTTTATTCAGCTTCTTTTACTTTAATAATTTAAAAACATATTTTTAAATGGTTTTAGATTTTTATTTTAAATATTATTTAACCTTTTAAGAAAAATAACTATTTTGCCAGTCAGAAGATACTGCTAAGACCAATGGTATTTTTAATGAACTTATCATGAAACTAACAAATCACAAATCAAGATCTTTAATACTGTTATAATATGACTACTTTGTGGACAACGGCAATGGTTTTGGGCTTATAACTACATTTAAAGATACATTAACAATACTCTTACTATGAGACTATGAGAGCCCATTACGCCAAGGACTTAAGGAACAGCTGTAGTATGATAGAGAAGTATATCACATCATCAGATGAGTTATTGTCTGGGGTCAGATATTAAAAGTAAATAATGCTCGTTTTATTCTCTCATATTCTTTCGAAGGTCGTATCTCTGCTCACCTTCTCAGGTTTGGTCTCGGGAGGTTCTGCAGCTTTCTGTTTGCTGAGCAGCTGCCTCCTCCTCTCCTGCCTCATGGCCCTCTTCTGAAACTCCTCGTTGTGGTTCAATAGATGTTTCGCCAGAGTTGGGAGAGCCAGGAACTTCAGCTCACAGTGAGTACACTTGTACAACTCCTCGTCCTCGTCCTCGGGTCCGGGCGATACCACAAAGTCTCTCTTCAAGTCATTGCTGTGGTGATCGTTGTAGTGCATAGAGAGCAGCTCGCCGGTGCTGAAGGACAACTGGAAGCATTTTAGACACTTGAATGGCAGCCATTCCACCTCACTGTCCCGCTCGGGTTTACACTGAACCTTCAGCACTTCCTCGTTGTCCTCTGCCACTGGACTGACAGCAATTTTCTCCGGCTCTTTGGCATAGATAACGGTAAAGTAGCGACCAAGCTTGCTAGCGTGCTGCTTCTTGGGGAAGACACCTGGGTGGCGTTTGATGTAGTGCGAGACGATGCTCTTCCTGCTGAAGGCCTGGAAGGCGCAAAGAGAACACCGTCGTCTCTCCACAGCCAAGCGCAAGTCTTCGCTCATTTCTGAATTGTCAACTTCTGGCGGCGGCGGGGGTGCTATCACTTTAGTCGGCTTTTCCGTTATAGTCCTGGAAGCAGCCAGACAATGGGTGTAGTAGGCATCGATATCGTGCCGCTTCTGGTAGTGTGCCGCCAGACCTTTGCGTATAGGGTTTGTGTATGGACACAGAGCACATTTGAAGACATTGTTTTTACCCTCCGGCTGAGCACGGACGTTGTTGTGCTTGATACGGTAGTGGCGAGCGATGCCTTTCCTGGTGGAGCAGAAGTATTTGCAGAGCTGACACTTGAATATAGCATGTTTCTCAGTCTTATTGATGGGTAACTGGGAGAGGGCAAGGTCCAATTCACCAACCTCCTGGACTTTAGCTGCACTTGATATATTACCAGCACTGCATTCAGCGACTGGCTCGCATTCTTTACCGGGAGAAAAATATGTCAGAGAGGGAGCGAACATTTCAGAGGCCGACTGATTGTGATATTTCTCATAGTGGATTTTGAGTTTCTCCAGTGTCCCGTGTGTGTAGGGGCAGATTTTGCATCTGTATGCGCCGTAGCCTTGCCTCTGAGTTTTGCACTTGTCATCTCCTTCATTTGGGTCAGCGAGTTGCTCGATGTCATCCGCAAAGTCTTCTGCAGTGACTTTCACTAATGGGTGTCTCTTCTGATAGTGAGTCAGGACACCGTGGATTCGGGAGTTTACATACGGACAGTGACGACATTTATACACAGAACTGGGGTTGATGTCCGCCTCCTGGGCAAAATCTGCAGCTTTTACCTTCATACCTGGGTGCTTTTTTCCGTAGTGAGTGAGGAGCCCATGGAGACTGTTGTACTCTGACAGACATACAGTGCACTGATAAGTATTGTTTGAGATGGAAAGACGTGGGTGGGGAGGATGGGGATTGCTTTCTTGAGGTGTGCTGACCATGACCTGTGCTCCATCATCTTCAACAGATTGGCAATCGAAAGACACATGCTCTTTGGCAACCTGCTGGTGTATAATTTCAGCTGGGCCATTTCCTTTGATAATATCCAAAAGCACAGATTCATCCCCTTTAATGGCCCACGGGTGCACTACCTGATAGTGACTCGTGATGTCCCATATTGTACAGGCCTCAAAGGCACAGTCTCTGCATTTGTAATGTTTAGTTTCCATATTGCCCCCTTGTTGAGTGGTCTCCGGCCCCGCCCATAGCTTGCTGGCCATGTATGTGTAATCAACATTGTGCTCAGGATGGCGTCTTTGGTAATGGAGCAGCAGGCCTTGGGGTTCAGCGTGGGAGTAAATGCACCACTCACAGTGGTAGCCAGCCTCCAGAATGCCATCTTGATACGCCCAGTGTAAAATGGTCATGGCTGTGGCTTTCACAGTGGGGTGCTCTTTCTTCAGATGTTTCTTCAGGGCATAGACGTAGGGAGATGTGTATGTACAGTGTCTGCACTTCAGGGAGCGCAGTTGTGTAGTGTTTTCAGGGTCGTCTGGAGGAGCTGGGATCAAGGCAGAAGAGACACTGCCCGACTGGACCATCTGCGCGCGCTCGCGCTGACTCCGGACAACTGCAGTGTGACGACGTACGAGGTCAGCGTTGGACTTGGTTTCCCGATGCTTCTTCTGGTAGTGAATAAGCACTCCTTTTACTGTGCGATTGCCATAATCACAGTGCTGGCAAAAAAACAGCTCATCCTCTCCTTTCTCACCGCTTCCAGGTTTAGGGCTCGTGCTGTTCGATCCATCATGACCGTTATTTTGAAACTGCTTCAAAAACTGTTTGGGAGCCGCAATTTGCAATTCGTCCATTAATTTCATCAAACCGGGAGTGGGGGTGCCATGTTTGATGTATTTTGCTGTCACTTTTACTTCAGGGTGTCTCTTTTGATAATGGACCAACACACCAACAACAGATCTGTTGCTGTACACGCAATGTTTACAGTAGTACATTTCTTCATCGGATCCATACAGTGCTGTGCTTGGTTGTTTTGGAGGCGTGGCCATGTTGAGATTATACGAAGAGTTTGCAACAGGCTGCGATTGATCCACGGAGATGACCTTCATGGTTTTCTGTATACGGAAATAAGACGCCTTTTGCTCTGGATGTTTCTTCTGATAGTGGACCAACACAGAGTGCATGTTGGGGCTCGCAAAAGAACACACATCGCAATCATACACAACGACATTGCCACTCATAGGTTCTTTGAGAGGGTCTGCCTCAGCACTAGCTTCAGGGGTCTTGGAGACCGTTTTCGGCACCGGGCTGGTGGAGGACCTTGGGGTTGACGAGGGTGAGTTCAGATTCTTGGGACCAGAGTTTAATATTTCCCTCAGGGTTTGCGATTCACCCGTTTTCTGGGACTGCTCCACTATATAGCTGGAGAAGATCATTGCATTGTTGATTTTCACTGTTGGGTGCATTCTTTGGTAATGGGGCATTAGGCTCCTGACATTGGGGCTCGTGTATGAACAAAAGCGGCACATGTATACCAGATTTGGTTGGTTGAAGTTGAGCACATTGCTTGCTTCGGGGTGGTGATCCATATAGTGTTGATGCAAATCATTGTAATTCGTGTATTCAATGTAACACTCTAAGCAGCGGAAGACCGCACTATGGTCCTCGGAATCCAGGATGTACTTAAAGCTGAACTTGATGTAAGGGTGCATCCTCTGGTAATGGGTGCTGACGCTACGTGCTGATTTGTTGTGGTAATCACAGTGTTTGCAGTAGAAACGTGTCGTTCCTTGATCCTCTGAATAATCAGCGTTCTCCTGGATAGCACCGTCACTGGGGTCAGCAGAGATGTTCTCACTATCATCTGAGAGAGTCAGGGATATAGGAATGTTTCTAGGCTTTGACTTAGGGTTGCTTTTTCTTTTCCCTATTCGGCCTCCCTCGTGAGAGATCATTGAATCTCTTGATGCATGAAGCTGCTGAGTGTTATAAGTGAAGACAGGGTTTTTGTTGTCATCAATGCTGTGATTTTCTCCTCCATCTACATCCTCCATGTCATCTAGGTTTATGACCATGTCCTGTTGGCTTTGGCTTATCTTACTGTGAAGGTTACTGGCAATTTCATCAATTCTAGTTCTCTTCTTAACCGAGGACAAATCCAAAGGCAAGTCATTAATGGACTTCCTGGCTCTTTTCCCTGTTACTAAGGGCTTTTTGGTGGCAAGTCCTAAAATCGAGGTCTGGGTTTTTTGTAGAAAGATTGGAGAAGTGTCCGGTTCAGACTCCGGCTGGTCAGTCAGCTGGCTTTCAAAGACAGTGGGATCTAGGTCATCACAGTAGGAATGCTTATGCTGCTGGTGAACCCTCAGGCCTTTCAGAGTGGTGGTAGAGAAGCTGCAGAGTGTGCAGCGATGAGGGTTCTGCTGGTCGTTCTTTTTTCCATTGACTTTGGAATTGACATTACCCCCATTAACTGGCTCTGCAGCATTGTCATTGTGAGGATTTGGACTATCGGTTAGGTCCATGGTGTCTACATCTGAGGATATGTGGCTCTGTTTGTGCGTGCCTAGTTTAAGAGGGCTGGTGCAAATAAATGGGCATTCATCACATTTATACACTGTAGTTTTACCAGAAAGGTGAATGTTTTCAATGTGCCGGGAGATGCTTCGCCTGTGCATGGTGAGGAAGGAGCAGAAAGGGCACTGAAAACGGTTCATGTACTTTCTAAATGGTATTCCTTTAGTCTCCAGTAATTTGTTGTCCTCATCAGTTAAAAGCAGCTTTGCATCTGCTGACAGGGTCCCAGTATAGCTGGGATCATCTATATCGCCCAAGTCTTCTTCATCATCATTCTCTAAGCTGCTCTTAGAGTCTTCTTCATTGAGTAAGTTGTCATCCGTCTCCAAGACACCCTTGGAGACGTCAGATGAAGCGAACCTATTGGACAAAATGGAGGAACCTGTGCTGTTGGGTGTTACTTCATTCATGTGTGCATACTGAAAGGATGAGATCTCTGGGATTGAATTCTCAAAGGTGTTTTCTACCGTTTTTCCTTCCAGCTCTTCCTTTTCTTGAACGTCAGTGAAACCCATCTTTGATCTATTTTGGCTTCGGGAAGCGGAGGGAGAATCTGGTTTGGGTGAGCTTGCACTTGCCTCTCCTTCCAGCTCCTCAATGCAGGAAACTATCTTGACCGCGTCACTGTGTTCCTTCACCACATGATTAGTCCAGCTGTCCTTCTGGTCAGTCTGATAGTCACACCATTCACAGGCAAATGTTCCCTTCATGAGTCCACCACTGGCTGAGTCCGATTCCTCTCCGGTCTCATTGTATTCTGAAGGATTTCCAGCGCTTTCTGCGGGAACCTTATTGTGATACATTAGTTGGTGTTTCAATATTCTTGCTCTGCGTGGAGACTTGTATGTGCAATACTGACAGGAATACAATTTTGAATTGTCATTGTGCATAATAACGGTGTAGCTGGGCTGCTCGGCGATCTGCGAGGAGATACTTGCATCAGAATCTTCATCTACAGCATCATGCACTTTTTTGTTGTGGTTTCTTAAGAATGACTTTGATCTGAAGTAACGGACACAGAACTTGCACTGGTAAAACGGCAGGTGGGTTTCAGTCGTCTGCTTTTGTGGTGTTTGGTTGGAATTGTCAGTAGTATTGGGGCCTAAAAAAGATGAGAAAGTATGTGAGATGGAAAGTAAATGAGTCACATTTTTATATTATTTAAACATTCTGTTGTTTCAGTCAGTAAAACCGGCATCAAATCATTAATTGTATGCTCCTCAATCAAACATAAAATCATCCTACTATGAAGATAATAATCCTCCACAAATTAAACTGTAACATGCGATTTGAATTGGTGGACATACTCATTCCAGCTTTAGGAGTTGAATAATCCCGGTCATCCTTGTCATCATATTCCTCCGCTTCCTCCTCATCCTCGTCTTCGTCTTTCAGAGAGTCAGACTCATCCGCATCTGCAGGCTGCAGGAAAACTGTGTGCACTTCCTGAATGTGGGTCTTCAAGTCATCATATGACTCGGCACGGAAGTCACAGCCGTCACACTGCAATACCTCCATCACTGAAAAAGGGGAGCGCTCCCTGGAAAATCAGGGAAACCTGCAAAGAAAGAGAAAAAACTCATGAGGACATGCAGGATTTTCCAATGAGTACACATCAGAATGTCTAATTAAGTGAGTGGGATTGAAAATAAAAGTAATTTATAACAGTTGTGTTAAAATATTTAGAGGAGCCATTTACAGTGCACGTTAAGGGGTATTTACTTTGGCATCGAGACTCATATGTACAGAGATATTACAAAGGAGGGATAATATTATTCCTTAATGCTTCAATATTCAGTGTAGCGAACATGTCCTTCCATAAAAATGAGCTTGGTGATGATCTAAGATGATTACCAAAGGCAATTCCTGCTGTGAGCAGAGAATAATCAAGTGCAGGATGTAATACGCACGTTTTCCACATAACAAGTAAGACGATGGCAAGCAAAACATACATAGCTTTCAAATAATCATGATTATGTGTTCAAAATAGTTTGATCTGCTAGATTTATAGAAGCTCTTTAAATTGAATTTCTATGAATTTGTGACAAAATGAAATGTGTGGTTCAAAATGTTGCACTTGGTGGGACATTCAATGTAACATAATGTGCATTTATTTCTTTTTGATTGCTTTGCTGCTGAATAATATGCAGGAGTGGTGAGATGATAAGATAAAAGCCGAAATAAAAATAAATGAAAAAAGACCAAACCATTATCATCCTTCAAGTCTACATTAAGTATGTCACTTAAATACAGTACTGTAAAAAGTAATATTCTAAAAAATAAATAATAAAGAAGACACATTTGTGTATTAATTTATGCAAAAACAGCAAAACATTCGGTTATGGAGACAAAACTACAAAATTCAATTATTTTCAATCTCCTAAACGACTGAAGCTGTCCACAAGCGGCAATAGAAAGCCTCACAAAACATGACAAAGGGGAGAAATCAGCAGATGCTGATGTTACTCAGAATACTAAGAAGGTCCCATTTTTGAGCATAGCATCATTCTAAGAACAATGGCGGGACTGAGGAGGGATTATGGGCTGATTTGTCCCATTTTTATTACCTTGGGATAAGCAACAGCTGGAGAGCAGCTCCACAGCTCAGTATTTAGAGCAGACTATTCCATCAGATTGTATCAACTGCTCTGAAATAAGATTGACTGAATCAACGGAGAGATGAAGGCTTTACGTCTTTGGGCTTCTCTGCAGTATCAGACTTGGACAGAAAAAAATGGAAATTGATGATGTGGCCATCATTTCACAGCTGTATCAATTGTCATGTTGTTACACCAGCCATATAATATCACAACTAGTATTTGTAGCTCACACCGGTTCTGAGATAGGTAGTTAAAGGGTACACTTTACCATCGTGACTCTAAAATCTAATCAATCTAATTTTGTTTACTATGTTACTAATTTCCGTAAACACATGTTTGCCTATCACAATAGGTGCATACCATGGTGCATTACTTTAGAATAATATTGTATTGGAGATACAAGTTTCTCAAACACAATTTAAATGTAGATCTAACAGAGGGAACGCAAGTATATATTTCTTTAATTTGCTTTAAGAATAATTGAATCACTTCTGTACAATAACTGTTGTGAGTTCTACAAAGCTGATATTTATAGCAAGGCTCTCATTAATATTCAAACGGCTTATGGCCCATGCACAAAGATGCAACTAACATATAATGGTATGGGTATGACAATGTAGTGGGATGGATCTCCATAGATACATTATGGCCTTTTACATGGCATCCTGTGTACAAATACATGTTTCCACATGTCAAAATGATTATATCCCCAAACAAATAACTGCATTAAAAAGTTCTTCAATGAACACTACTTTCCAGGTGTATTTGAACTTTAGATTCTGAACGCAGAATGGCCATTCTCCTCATTACTCTCCTTCATATAATGGCAGGTGTTTTCTTTATTTTGTCCATCCCAACTTGAAATACCAGACTAAGTGAACGCATGGAAAGCTGTGTGCAAACACATTTAAACACACTCGTTCACATTGTGTACACTGCACATCAATTCATTTTGTAACCGTTAAAAACGACCAACAGTATTTAACGGCATTGTATGTCTTTCTCTTTTGTGCCAAACTGCTTTGTGTACTGACAAACTAATACATCTATTGGTTTTTAAGATATTATTTGCCTACGTGTTGCCTTCAGCTAGACAGGATAGAGTAACTGGAGAACGTCCAACATTTTGGTCCATAGTACTGGAAACAAAATTTCTTGAAAGCTGAGAGCCATTCCTTTGTATACTTTCTTAGTTATAACACACTGATTTGTGTATTCGATTCGGCAAAGACAGATATATTTGCATGTATTCAAAGAGGATTAATGGTGCACGCAGCCAGCATGACCCTTTGTGGATCCATTGTTCTTAATGAAACACGTCTACATCACAATACACCATGATGTGTGTCTATAATCCAACTAAATCCTATTTTAGCAGAAGCATCAGTTCTCCTTATATTCTTGCTGAAAGGCCAGAAGATGATCCATCAATGGCTGATAAAATAATAATCAACATCATTCTATGACACGATCATAATCAACATTTTCTGCTTACATTCATAGAACAGCAGCATTATCGAGCTGCTTTAGAGCGACAGCACCACATGTTTTTCATTAATGCATTAAGTTTTACAGAGAACACGTTTGTTTTATTCAGCCTTACATTGTATTTAAACATTTAGTCAAATTCTGTGTAATGCATGTAATTATTCAATGTTATTATATTATTTCAAATGGAATAAGCAGGTCGATAAAGATTACAAATAAGTAAAAGGTTGCGATCTAACAGGAAATATGGTACACCATAAAGGTCCTATAGAGCTGAGCTCTATAGTCTTTCTACAGGTTTCGGGGAGCACTACTGCAGGTGATGTGGGTGCCATGTTTTGACAAGAAAGAGGAATGCATGGAATAAAAAAAAGTGACATTGATTTTGATCAGTATTTTTGTCCACCTGATAAGGTTGTAGAGCGCCAAGCTAAATCCGTGCAGTTCTCTTTTAATGTCTTCAGTTCTGGCATGAAGAAAGTTTAATATTTGTCCTTGCCATAAGTGTGCCAGAGTGTCTTGTAGCCGCCTCCTTTAAGCCATTAGTTTAATTTTGAGAAAGGTTTACTGTGAACTGTAAAAGGTTTAAGTGAACAAGAAAACATTTTTACAGTTCCAGTGTCATTTAATTTCATTAGAAAAGGGGAAATGAAGCTTTAATACCAGAATTAAATTCCGTCTACGGATCTGAATACGGGACATTTCAACTGAGGACCAGCCAGAGACAGTTGGGAATCCCGCCCTGCTTCCCACACCCAACCGGCCAGCCAGTGGAGAGCTCCATGTGAGGCGGCCAAGCTGCCAGTATGTCCCTGAGCAACCAGGGGATCCATTGTTGCTCAGGTCAGGTTACAGCCTCACCACGGGGCCCCACCCTGCTCTCTTGGCAGTTCACTGCTGTTTTGAACAAAGTTGCCTCCTAATGCCAGGTTCCTTGACATGGATATCAAGAGAATCCTTTGGTAGAGAAGGGGAGAGGAATGCCCGGGGAGAAAGAAAAAAAAAAAGAAGCCTCCAACACAACCACCATCTGCCTTCAGAGTTGGTGTGTCTTTGCAGCCAGGCCATCCCAGCGCCACACCAAGTTAATGGGTGAGATTGTGTAACTGCTTTCATCTAGTCAGCTGGGGCTCTAGCAGGCAGCAACTGAGCTGCTCAGATCCTCCTCTGAGCCGAGCTTCAAGGGCAGCCATTTTAGGAGCTGGCTATGTGCGCTTAGGTGTTCAGCCAGCACACAACATGGACCCACAGATCTGATCCTCTTCCTCAAAGGCAGTGGCCGCCTGACACTGGAGAACTGCTGACAGAAATCTATCCGCCAGATGTACAGTCCCGTGCCCGAGCCCTCTGCCCACACAGCTCAGCAGAAAACATCTCACACTCTGGCCAGGCTAACTTTGCGTGGTCCTTTTTCATTTCTCAGAGACATTATCTCTCACAAGAAGAGGACTGAATCCCCGTGCCGCAGAATAGGTCAGAGCAAGCGGCATCCAACCCACGTAGAGAGAAACGGCTACGTTCCACAAGGGGGTCTAAAAATGTGAGGTATGTCTGAACTTCTTTATCTCAGAGAGCTCTGAAACCCTGGGGACAAGGGGGCAGAGAGTCAGAGAGAGAGAGAGAGAGAGAGAGAGAGAGAGAGAGAGAGCAGAAGGAGAGAGCAGGCCTGAAGGGGGAAGGGTGGAAGGAGAAGGGAGGCAGCAAGAGAGCATGACAGAGCCACCTGGAATACCTTTGGTGGAAAGCCACTGAGGACAAAGCCTGGACTCCCCAGATTCCAAAGTCTACTGACATTTGTTAATCACCAACCGGTCTCTCTGCATCGGCAAGCTCTGCCAGCAGTCACACCCTCTACTCAAACTGTCTGACAGCAGCTGCTCTGTCTGAAAGAGGGCCTTTGAATGCACCAGCATTAAGCTGATTAGGACTACAGAGGTTTTGTCCTTAACTGTTGGTTAGAGCTACCATCTCATGTCACCAGGGAGAGAACATATTAGCATCCTGGCTCCAGATAATTCACCTGGCAAACAAAGATGGGATGTGTACCGTGTCAACCTGCACACCCTCAATAATTAATAACCCATTGATTGAAAATGACAGCCTGCTTTTTAAAGGGACAATACAGCGACAATAACAGCAGGTAGCCAGAGCCATGGCGATTGATTTATTTGCTGAGAGAAGATGACAGCATCAGAGGAAAATCTATAATTGTTTTCTTTTATGAAAGAAGAGCAATTGTTGATGTATAATCCTTTACAATTCTGATCTATTTCGCCCACAGTCTTCTCCAGGTTTGTTCTGAAGACACTGCAGAGAAAGATCTCATAGTGTCATCGAGCAGAAGAGCAGAAGATGTTACGTCACAGCAGAGAATTTGGCCTCTTGAACAAACAGGAGGTAGGGAGCTGGAGATCAAGATGGCTACTCCCATCCTCTGATGTCATCAAGGAGAACTCAACACGCCGGATCTGATAGTGTGCTCAACAGTTGCTGATACACATATAACACACTGCGTACTATTGGACAATACACCACAAACTAGGGCCTCAAACTAAATGACCAAAGAGTTGAGAGAGCAGCTCTCGAACATGAGTTTTAACAAAAGTAGTAGTTGTGCCTCGTCTGTTCACCGGCTCTGTGTCAACAAACGTGAAGCCATGTGACACAAAATCAACACATATTAAAAGCGTCACAAATGAATGTGTTGTAAAGCAGCAAATATATGATGAGACAAAACATGACCTTTCAAACTCCAGGCAGACCTCAATCCAAATATTTAGCTCACATGATGATCTCAATGATAGCAAACAGTCATGAAGCGCATGATTATTAGATTACAATTGGCCAAGCTGTAACCATCTCTGTTCAACCCCACGACAACTGTAAAGTTTAGAGGCTAATATCCCAAAATCGGGTTTCAAAATCATATTTTTGTTCTAGATAGCAGTAGGGGTGGGACAAAATATCAATACTTGCGATACGTTATCAATACACTGGCACCAAATGCTGCTATTTCTCGTAAAACATGCTATACTGGGACAGTGGGAAATTAACTGGTTATTTACCCTAATGTCTTGAGCATGGGGGTCAATAGGCCGCTCCGAGCCCAGAATGGGTCGAAGAGAGTCCAAATCTAGGTCCCATAAATACTACATTACCATTACGGCTTGATGCTTGATTTATCAGTGGTGCTCTCAATAAAGATTCATTCAAACGCTTAACTAGCGCGTATAAAAGGACGTGGCTTGCCATTTCTTTCATCACAGTGATGGTCTTTTGGCTCTTTAACTCCCAGTGCTCTCAAACATTCAACAGTACTTCTAGCGGGTATAATAATCGTACCTGTCATACATTTATTAATGCCAATCTTCCAGCATTAATGAATATATGATGGGATGATAGAGACGCTTGCGACTGACACTAACAGATCTCCGGCCTCGCCTTTAATTGCTCGATCAGAATGAATTTGTGTGTGTAAAAACATCACACCATGTTGTGGCAAAGCAGGTTTGAAAAGCAGCCATGTGCAGATTTTTGTTTTCACTTTGAAAACCGTATGAAGGAGTTATCAATTTAGAGTAGATAGATTTTAGTAAGAATGAGTTGTATCCTTCCTTTAAACATGTTCACCGCCAGAACTGTCATGCTTTATGGCAGTTTATGGCCATTTTACATTAGAATGATGACACATCATCAGTGTGTGTGTGTGTGTGTGTGTGTGTGTGTGTGTGTGTGTGTGTGTGTGTGTGTGTGTGTGTGTGTGTGGCGCTAAGCAAAGACTCTATACACTGTTATACATTGTTTCATCTCACAATGCAGTCAATGAATACATAATTCTTGTTTTTTTTGCCATTTAGTATTTAGGTATATTGTCTTCTTCACTTCCACAGATATTGTGATGCATCGTAGATAATTGTCTTGTAATGTGTCAAGTATCGCAGTATCGCTGTATCGTGATACAATTGTTATCGTGGGAAACATGGTTGTCCCGTAAGTTGCTCTCTGATTCCCACCCCGGAAAAAACGGACACTTAGATTTGTTAACAAGAATTCAGTGTTTGACGCTCTTTGCTGTGATTATTTGTTCATATATTCATAGCGGGAGCAAAAGAGTTTGACGCACACCTTCCCTGTGGCTTCTACACGCTGTGTGAATAACTAATATTCAGACTTTTTAACAATTTGATCGATGGCAAAATCACTGCCTTTCCCTTTTCTCAGTATTCCCATAGTATTCATGTGCATCTGTCATTCGGGCCCATTGTTCCACTATAAAGCACTTCCTGCCATGAAATATGCCGATTTGTGACAGGATGCTGCAATAGAATAATTCATTCAATGGTATAATACATCTGGTCATAAAGAGAGAATATGACAGGGAGCAGTTAAATGCAGTGTACATATGTTTTATAATAACACACAAATATAAATATGTTGTATCTTTTAAAAGAGCTGATTAACCGAAAAACGTGTTATCCGTTGATGATTTTGTAATTAAATATACTATAAATTCCACACATTTCAGAGGGTGTGAGAAAAACTTAAATGATTTATCTGAATATGAAATTAGCTTCCGATTAATTTTCTATTTTTACATGTCTTGTTTTATGATATTTTGGTCAAACTTGATGTCAACCCTGATGCATTGACATCAAATACTACTACTAAAAGCCCTCTTGGCTGTTTCAACAATACCTGTCTTCTTCCCAGTGTGACAGCCTTTCAGAAGCTTTGTATCTGAAGGCTCACATCATCGTTCTGAAATCCGACATCTGCTGATGCAAGTATGGGCCAAGTCAAGCAGCAGCAAGAAATATTTATTTTGGCACCAAACCTTTAATCTTTCCCTTTACCAGATACAACTTTGAGGCCAGAAGAAGTGTTAAGGCTTTGGTTTCAAAGTCAAACTTTTTGACACCTGGTGACTGCATCATTGGGTGTGAGATTTAGAGTGACGATCAGAGCCCGTTTCAGTGTACTGTTTGTCAGGCAAAACAAGCAATATGACGACATTCACACCTCTGGCTTTAGAACATTGAGTTGGAGATTTTTCCCTATTTTGTGACATTTTACAAATAAACAATTAATTGACACAACAGATTTATCGATAGCAAAGATATTATTTCTAGACCAGACTACTGATTTGTATGTGCTCTCTGCCTGAAAACACAAAGTACTTCAACTTCAAAAGTAGTTTCTTTCATGTGAATAACTTAAAGTACGACAGAATATTGTTGCCTTTTTAGCGCTACTTCAGTACAAAAGCTGCATACTCTTTTATATCCTGAGTAAAATCAGTAACATTCCAACATGGCGAAGGGAGTGCTGAATCTGTTCAAAGAGGACAGTATATCGGACTAGACCTGACATGGCTCTAACTATATTAACTCCTAAAAACAGATTGAAAACAGATTTACAAAGATGGAACGCCAAACCAGTTCAGACCAACGGACTGCCACCAGCATCCCGGCTGCAATGAGCTGCGAATACAGCCACAGAGACACTGAGGGTCAGGACAACTGAGTCACTCCTTCCAAGTCTGTAAGAACTCTTAACACGCCATTTCTATTTGAGCTGTAGCAGACTCACTTAACCGTAGTTTCCATTTTTAACCTGCAACTGCCGAACATTCAATTATATTACTGCTCTGTATGGCATTCTTTTTAAGGAAATATTATTTAAATTAAACTGAAAGCATACAATTGCAGACCACATTGGTGTAAAGTCATCTACGCTTGCAACTACTGTAAAAATTATTAGTTTTGAATTTAAAATGTACAAAAAAGGTTCCTCTTATAAATGCTCAGAACCCAAGGTGGGGTTTTAAAAGTTTTTTATCCTATTTTATCCTACTTTTTTATCCTATTGATCCAACACCCAAAGATAAACCGTTTTATTATCAAACATTGCAAAGAAAAGCAGCCAATCCGCATATTTGAGAAACTGGAACACACCCAAACAGAAAATGTTCAGCTTTTCTAAATACAATAATAATGAAATAAGATGAGATTTCAAATGGCGTTATGGAGCCATAACACATGTATGACATAATCATAGGCCCATTCCTGCTGTATTATTCATGGTGAACAGACATAGAGGCACTGAAACCACCGCCAAAGGGTAACCAGGAAGCATGATTAACGTTTGGACTGACCCACTGTCGGCTAACATGCAGCCATATGTGCTTACTTTCTCTTATCCAAGCATGCACAGCATTCATAAGAGAAAGCAAATACACACGCATGCACACAGTTAACCAACACCATCGCCACCTCACATATGCACAAAGGTTTTCCAGTGTCTTGTTTTTTTTATAGCCTCACCTGAAGGTCTAAAAAACACACATTGAATATGTCACAGAGCACGTATACCTTAAAAGGACCCCCCCAAGAATGTCTTAATACCTGCTTTGGAAGTTATTTTGGTTCATATTAGGTTTGGTGCCCTCAAATGCAAGGCAGCCAAAATACCAGCGCCTGGTTTGGAGTGATTCTTTGGCCTGCGTGCAGCTCACACTCTCGTTGGCTCACAGTGGGCTTTTATCTGTCGGCACTGTAGAAGATAACAACACTGGTTCAAAAGAGAAAAGCTGGTCCGACCTGAATGACCTTCATATTCCAATACTGTGCTGCTGCCTAATCCCTACACAGAAGAATTACATATTGACAGATTCAACAACAACACTGCCCAGAAGTCCATTATTGTTTCAGGAAGCACGTAAAGTGGAGACATTTGTAGATACGCGCTTTTGCTCATTGTTCTTTTTCTACATATTGTCATGAAATGCTGATCGATTTAAACTGATTCTCACACTTTTGTTGTGTCCCACTGCACTCAGAAGTGTTCCTGCTACAAGCAGACGCCAACATTTACAGTAAACTAAGTCTTCATGGTAAAAGGGTAGATCAGGCAATGAATAGAGGTGGAGATAAGCGAACAGGTGAAGAGAAAAATAGGGGAAAGATGGTCGATGAGGTTCAGATTTGGGGCTGCAACAAACCATTTTATTATTAGTCTGTTTATTATTTCTCGAAAATGTCAAAAAATATTACATTTGAGGAGCTCAAACTGTCTCATCACTGTGGTCCAGACTGCAATGTCTCATCAACTATTGTAGGAGTTGTCATGACGTTTGGTGCAGATATCTATGGATCAGATAATGAATTGTAATCACTTTGATGATCCCATGACTTTTTATCTCGCTCCATCATCAGGTCAAAATTAACTTTGGTTTATGACACAATATTAGTAAGACCAATGACACTCCCATCAGCCTCAACTGTAGTTTATGTTTAGAGCGAAATAGGAAAACATGAGTCCTGCCAAGTATCAGCATGTTAGCATTTAATTAATGAACAAATAGATACATTTGACCTTTTCCATGTTATGTAACATGTGAAGTATATATATATATATATATATATATATATATATATGTATATACTATATATAGCTGAACAGTGACCTCACTCTTCTCCTGGTCAGAGCCGAGAGCCTCCTTAAAATATGTGATCACATTCTGCTGCTTATTCGAGAAAGTCTGAATACACAGAGATGAGACATCGATCCAACCTGGCGGATCAATGGACCAGGCCTTTGCAGAGGAGATGTGAGCAATCAATAATGTTCAGTATAAACGTTTTGTCATAACATTCATCAGACAGCTGCTGGAATGGAATGATAGGGAGGGGAATGGCCTGAAATACAACAGAGAAAAAGCAGAATGGAGCTGGAAATACAACAGTAAAGCCATCACGCATGTTAAATGTTGCCGTGTTTTGTTTGTTTCAAGCTTAAACTACAAACCTCAAAATAAAAAAATGTTGGGTTCCTTCCTGCTCTGATAAAATTTTCAGTTTGATACGGTTTAGTTTGTATTCTCTGAGGTGGTGAATAAAAAGGGCAGATTGAGCTACAACATTATGCTAAATCACCAGCTATGCAGTAAATCCTGAGACCATATCATGCTAACAATAAATCAAACAGGCGTGGATGTGCCTGAAGTCAATGACAGTGGCCCCAAATCATCAACGTTGTCATAAATTATTTTGAGCCACCTGAAAATGGCGAGAAACATTGATGTTAATCTGACAACAAATTTGTTTCAGGAAGCATACGGCATCAAAAAAAGTAGGTCAGACATTAACCAGCTAACACTGCCGTTACCAGAATCATGCTTCTGCTTCATCTTATATCCAACTGAATAATTGATGTGAAGCAAAAACCTCTGCATTAAAGCTCTTACGAAATGAAAGGTGAATTAATAAGAAATAAAACACACCCTTGATCAATCAGTTCAACACATTCAAGGGTTTTGCCACTACGGCCTTTTTTGGTCTGGTATGACCAGTAGCTTATGGTGGCTAACGTTAGCTTTTGATAGGAAACTTTAGATATACGGTATATTGCTCTGTAACTCATTTAATTGACAGTGAAACTACAATTCAGCATCAACCCTCATCCTTTAACTGCCGCGTGTTGCCGCTGTTTAGCAAAAGATTGCTTTAACTGGAGAAAAAGGTCTGCCCAGGATTTCTGACTTTTAGAAACAGGAAGTAGTCCCATTTATAGCAGATATAGTGGGATATGCTCTAGGGCGGGGCTACCTTGTGACTGACAGGTCGCTATCACGGAGTTGTCCAGTCTGGGTGTCGTCCGTGTTTTTGCCTTTGAACTTTAACCCTCTCACAGTGTGTTTTAAGTTCATGACAGTTATTTATAACATTTTGCAGGCCAAAATATGCCCCCACCATGCGTTACAGTCGGCATTGTCTGACCTCTACTCAATGTGCTCTATATTTAGGAATTAAGATCAAAACGTTCTACTTTGGTTTCGTCAGATCACAAGTTCCATTTCCCTTCACAGGAACCACATGCTTGCAAAATGTAGTTTTTGGTGAGAACTAGTCCTAATAGTCAGCTCAGTGTATGTTGTGGATAGACTCTGCTATAAGTCCTTCTGTTATTTTTAGCTTGCTGTTGGCCTCTTTGGTAGTTTTTCCTTTAGAGCTTCCTCTTCACGTGGCCATCCATCGTAGCAAGAGGACCTGATCTAGATTAGGTCCTAATGGGGCCATCATTTCCCTAAATCTTCAAGTTTTTCTTTACTATGTCACCATACAAAAATCAAAGTGTCTTAGATCTAATTTTATATCTGAATCTTTCTGCAATAACGTTTCTGCTCCTTGCAGTCCATGCTTGTCTCTCACACCGGAAATAGTTAATGAATTATCTCATTAGAATCCCTTCACTTTAGCAAAAGTAGCTCACTTCTTGATTTTCATTGCAACTAACTGAGTCTTTCACGATACAAAACCTGAGTTTATGAGGTATGTGCATATGCACAGAGGGACTACAAACACTACTCTTTTGTGTTGAACTGGTAATTTTATAAAACTCTGGATTTGTTGGTGAACATTCAAGAAACCAGCTCAGTAATCCCAGATTGTCTCGGAGGGCTGGTAGATACAGGTGCATAGCCTTTCACACGCTGCACACCAGCGAGCTTTGCTGATCTGTCTGCAGCCTGACCTTTACTGGTGTCACATCCAGAGGAGTTACACACAAAAAAAACTTCTCAGCGCTGCAGGCCCAGGCGACCCTTAAAGAGTCTGTGTAAAGGAAAAGATTATGAAGGCTTCCCACCATCCTATCAAGTTGACTGAATGCAGGTCTCGAAAAGAAGGGGAAGCAGAACGGAATATTCTTTTTTTTTTCATTCAAGGACTCAAGGATAATCTCTTGTCATTATGCAACACAGGGTTCCACAAGGAAATGCAGGTGTTGTCCATTTGCTACACAAGACAAACAAAAGAAAACAAAAAACGGCTGCGTGTTCTTGCGGTTTATTTTTTTTAACCAGGTGGAATGTAAACAGCAAAAGAAGTCAGGAGTCAAGATTCCACCTCCTCTCGTCTAACAGGAGTCCCGCGCTTTGTTCTGCGGTCCGCCCGTCAAGTGCAGCTTGATCCGGGACGCCAAGATGGAGACACAACTCATCACCGACCTCCCGCTGCTGGGTTAGCCGGGAGTCTTATTTCATCCATTGTATTTTATTGCAACTGGACATGAGCCAGGAGTCGGCCAGGAAGTAAAAAGTTGGCGTTTGGTCCGGCGGTCTGAAGGTCTGCTTCACTTTATCCAGTTCCTACGCTTCCTTCTCCAATGTTGACCAGTGGATCTCTGTCTTATGCCAAATGCGTTCCAGTAATAAAGACTAAATGACAACAAATTCAAAGCAAAAATGTAGCAACGTTCTGATTCAACATCAAAGTCAATGCATTGCGTGATACAAACATGTAGCACATCAGTAGTAAAGGAAAAGCCGAGAGGAGGATTGAAGGATTTTGATCTCGGGACTTCAAAGTACTCTGCTGACTGAGGCCTTCAAGCAAGACCTCACATCAAAAAGAGAGACAGAAAGAGAGAGAAATGCCATTACTATCGCTCCAAGTTGCAATACTATGCTAATCCCAGGAAGAGATGATAGTTTTCTATTTTCTGTCTGTGTCGTCCATACTGCAAGGTCAGACGGTGCATGTGTCAGTCTGTCTCTCTCTCTCTCTCTGACAGATGGTTACCTGACATCACCCGCCCAGTCAGACGGCCTTTAATACTTAATATGGCTGCGCTCATTTTCCTCTTTAAATTCTGCCTCTGCAAAAACAACACATTTCCTTCCTCAATCAAAGAAAGACAACTTGCTAATTCGGAACATGGTTCTCACAAAAGCTGGTCCACACAAACAAAAAAGAAAAGAGAAAGAAGCTGGCCATCATGGTGCAAGTAACCTTGCTCCAAGGGTAGCCTTTGTGTTTAGGGCTGAGACTGTTCCATCTGAAAAAGGGACAGCTGCAACACAGAGCACTCAGTAGCAGCATTTGCCCTTTTTTGAGAGAAGATAATGACCAAGCAGATTAAGAGGAGACAAGCATTAATGGCTACTGTCTTCAGGTTGTCATGGGGAAAATTTGCAATACAAAAATTAACACGCCTGTATTCAAAATGCAGCCGCTCACAATCTTTTACATCTTCTGCATTTACCTTTAATCAAGAGCCTTCAGAGCTATTTATGTGACCTTCAAGCCTGAAAATTTTCACAAAGCAACCAAAACAGAGGGCTGGTAAATCCCTCAGCTAGAGCCTGCTGGGTGTGAAGGTTAGATAATGAAAACCCTCACAGAGTCGCTCTCTTCATTCCTGTTACTAAACCAAAAAAATGAATCTTTTCATCGAAAGCTTATCTTTCTTTTCTCGCCACTGCATGTTTGTTCAATGCAAAAAATAAAAAAATGAAAAAGAAAAAAGATGCAGTTAATAGCAGAAGTCAGAACCCAGGAAATCAAGTAGTTGAGTGAGGATAATAGGTAGAAGCAAGCAGACGTGCACGGTTCGAGTTATCTGGAGGCTCAACCTTCTTTTAGTACAGTCACCTCACTTGGCTTGCTCTCTCGCCTCTCACTCTCTCTCTCTCTCTCTCTCTCGGGGATGACAGAATTATCTTCTGCATCAGAGCTGAGGCTGGGCCAAGGCTCCACACAGAGGACTCCATTTCACGCAGCCGGCCCCACTGTGGCCAAGGAGACACTGCCAATCACGCTGGAGTATCAGTGGCACGGCCATCCACCATTTTGTGCTCCTCAAGGTCTTTTGACTTGACTGTCCTGCTCAGCTGAGTGGAGCTGCTGCTGCCTCTGCTCGCTCCGCTATCTCGTTACACAGATGGAAGTGTTTAACTTTAAGAGCACAGACCTGAGCGAGCAGCTTCCCATCCTGTCTGTTCCTCTGCCGACTGTCATGGCAGTCGGCAGAAGCAGAAGTGAGATGTGTGGGGTTGTTTTTGTTTCGCAGCAAAAGACGGCCACCTCGAGTGAGGCTCCACTGTTCTTCGCAAGCTGAAGGCAACGTCCCCGAGAGATCTGAGGATCGTGCTTCTAAATACGGAGCGTGCAAAGAACCTGTCATGCAACAATTTCAGGAGATACGTTGATGCTTCTGTAGATAACATCAAACCCAGGTGACCCAACATGTTCTACAGTAAACATGTCTTAGTGCTTCTATTAGAGAGGGGGAAATGTGTTTTTTTCTAGACTGTAAAGCATAAAAGATAAAAAGAAAAAAACTTGGGGCAACCCTCAGCAACGTGATTAAATATTCCATCCCAAAAATATTAAGTGCACAATTTAATTAATAGCCTTAGGCGTGATTATTTTTACAATTTTATATTGGGAGGAATAGGTAGATATATTCGTTTTTCTCACGAGGTTTCTTCCCTCAAGCTTGAAGAGAAACATTCGCAGAAAACAAATTCCATCAAGTACTGTACACAAGTAGGCTAGAGCGGAGGGAAAAACAACAAAACTAATTTATCTGCTGCTCCAAACATAATACATAAACCATGACGGTTCTCAGTCAGACCTATGAGGCTGAAAACCTGCTTCATGCAATGTCCTCAAACTGAAATGCTCATGGGCTAAATAAACAACCGCTGAGGAGCCGGGCAAGTGAAGGATGTCCAAGGACCGATCCTGGAGGGAAACCAGGAAGTGTTTTTCCACAAAGACAATCACTCCAGGAAGCCTTACATTCCACACAGCCTCGTCGTCCATCTCTCCTCGGAAACCATTTCCTGACGTAAATCAATCTGCTGCTGTCTCAAAGAATTCTGCGTCACCTCATAGAACGTACATGGATAACTGGGGAAAACAGGCAAAAGTCAGCTCTCAAACCAAACTCCAGCCCAGTCCAATGTAATATTTGTATTATGTGACGATGTCTTCCGTCTCACTAGGAGGAAAAACCATCTTCCACCGGATGCGCTTGCCTCATCTCAAAGTCTAAAACTTTGATTCCATTCTTGTCTCCCTGTAATCTACGAATACACCTTCAGTATCCAATTCCACCAATTTACCAGAAGAAGAAGAAGAAAGAAGAGGACAAGAAAAGGCTGTGAGATGCACTGAAGGGTTTCTTGGAAGTGGTGCTCAGTGGACAACTGCCAGAAAACACTGCAATGCTGACTTCCTTATATGCCTGACATGGCAGTTACTACAGTTACAGGCAGTGGGTGAGGTTACAAGCTAGTCAGGATGGAGGACTTCAGAGAACCAAAAGAGGACACAGGAAACCAGTTTCTTTTTTAAAGCAGAGAAGTCCAATTCAGTCTGGCTTGCTCGCAGGAACGTTGGAGGAAAGCCATTTTTACTCAACTTTTTAAAGCTACTGGTAAGTTTATCTACGAAGAGAAGCGGTGAGGTTCCTCTCCAGGTTCACCAAACTGACCTCTTGAGGCAGCTCAACAAGTTTGAGAAGGGAAAGATGAGAGACCCATCAATATTAACTTACCACTGAGACCTCCTTTCCAAGCTCTTAAATATTTAATCGTCCTTGGACAGCTCCGTTGCTTCGTAGGCCCGAGCCAGTGTGGATCCCTTCTACAAGACCACTCCTGTTCCTGCTCAATGAAGGCCTTGTCCGGTGGCACCACACTGCCCAAGGAACGGGCGTCTCCAAAGAATTCAGGATTATTTTTTTCCACCACAGGCAGATCGAGGCTGACAGAGTTGGTTCTCTCTTTTGAAGAGAAGGGCATAAACCCTGAATTTAGGCTGGAAACCTGAGTACGCCTCGTCGACGGCTTAATTTATCTCACCGGACAAACTGTCTCATCACCTCGGCTACTTCATACCTGAAGTCTTCATGTTCTATGAAACTAGCCCCCTGCATAAGACACAACCGTGAGCTCTGCTGAGCTACAAGCATTTATTTCCAGGAAGAGGGAAAGGTGACGCTGAACTGTTGATGTTCTGATGGAAAGCAGAGAGGAGGAACCAGTTCTGCAGCAGTGTAACGTGGCAACTGACAACAGCAACTGGAATGACACCACCAGCAGCAAGCCACTTCCTTGTTCCATTTAAACCCGGACATCATGTTGCTTTGGGGTTTCTCAAATAGGCCTATACCTAGTTACACAGCATTAAATTATTCAGAGGATCCTGGCGTTTCTTTTCTTTTTTTTACTGGAACAATGTTGTGCGTTCACGTCGGAAGTTAATCTCTAAATCATGAAATATGTTTATGGAGTGTAGAAGGTCAGGAAAATGCAAGCAGAAAGTAGTGAGGTTGTAGCTGTGCTGTAATGACTATAGTGTTTTTGGATGTGGGGCCTGTGTGTTTCAGCACACTTACAAGTGTAGCAGAAGGGCCCGGCTGCATCTCATGAGCCATGCATCATGTCAAGAAAGCACTCACTGGAGCATTTCAATTTGCTTTTGTGCGTCTCCCTGGCCTTCTTCACTGCCCCAGGTAGAGAAGAATGGAGGAGTGCATCACCCAATGTGAGTGAGGGAGGGAGGGGAGAGGGAGGGGTGTGTGTGTGTGTGTGTGTGTGTGTGTGTGTGTGTGTGTGTGTGTGTGTGTACAACAGACACAGAAAGAGTATCAGAGTGAGTGATGAGCTTCACAACCACTTCCTTCCAGCGTTAGAACCATCACAGGAGTCTCTCTTGTTTAATCCTCTGTCCTCTCTGTCGAGCGTTTTAAGCGTAATCCTGAAATACCTTACAGAAATCCAGTTATGTAAAGAAAATTCTAAAAGTATCTATAGTTCAGTTCTGCCTTGTCACCTTGAAGCTGAACTGCAGTAAAAATGTCACTGAAATATGTTATGTGGAAGAGAAATGAAACCCCTTTGCTTTGGATTTGCCTTTGTAGTGCTCCAGATACGATACAAATATCACCAATTTGGAGCATGAAACGATAATTGAAGCAACAAGGGTCAATATGAAAAGAAATAACAATATCTTATAGAATGTTGCAAGAGACTACGTTATCAATTTAACAACCGAATGCTCTGTAAATATATTATAAATAGGGTGTGTTTTAACTACAGCAGCTTTAGAAATATAAAGATGATAGAAGAAGCAATGCATTTCGCCTGAAGTTCAAGAAATTAACCAGTATTTATACTCTAACCAATTCATATGTTGGCTGTATGCCAGTTAGATTAAACTGATCAAACACTCTCTTGTTTAACTATTATGCATGTCAGTAGAATATTAACTGAAATTCTTGAGATATTGAATTCCAATTTAGTAGGGCTGCAACTTGTGATTATTTTCTTGGATGATCCTTTTGTCAATTTATCCACATCCCAAGGTCACATTTTCAAATGTCTGGTTTGGTCTGAAAAATCCAAACATATTCCTTTACTAAAATAATATATGACAAAGAAAAGCAATGGTTCACCACTATATCAGTTTACAAGAATGTAAAACAGAGAGAAGCTGCAAATATTTGATCGATTAATCGACAAATCATTTTGGCTGTACACTTTTAGACACAAGACATCTAGGAGAGCAAGATCTGGTCATGAATGCAGGAGCCACCTTAGGGCCCTGTGCTTTTCTTTTTCTCTTTATACTTTAGTGGTGTTTATTACCACATAAATGTGTAATTAATCTAATTACAACAAAGTAATTGCCACACAGGGAACCTAGGAACTTCAGGGGGCCTCTGACAGTCTGGGGCCCCTGTGTAGTCCCCTACTATGCCCTGTTAGTAATCCAGCCTTGGTTTACTGTACAACACCACACAATACAACTAGAAATGCCTCCTCTGCTCCAGCCAAAGCAAACAGCCCTGCATGACCCACATGACCTTAGCTGGCGAGTTGAACTGGAAACCTCAGCACGCAGATTAGCTTGTAGTGTAGCAGCACCCACCAATACGCTCTACCATTGAGAAAGAGTCAAGAATGTGTTGAAGGCTTGTGAAAGTTACTATGGGAACTCTAAATGCACAGACACGGACCAACCGTGTCCGTATCCCGGAGACAATCGGTGTAGAACGAAACATCACAATCGCATCCGGAGTTAAACGGGCTCATTTACAGATCATCCGCCGTCCACCAGACTGTATCCATTGCAACCGTCTGCGTGACAAAAGTGTCGACCGCAGCAGATCCTGCCCGCCCGTCCTCTACCGGCTCCTCCTTGAGAACCTGTTTGCCCTGCCACGCCAGGGAGAAGGAGCATCGCCACCATTTTGATTGCTCTTCTCAGCCCCAGCATTGTCGCAGCACACTGTGTCAAGCTCACAGTCTCCTTGTCAGCAAGATTTCACACAGTGGCCAGGGGAACTGCAGAGCGTAGCACAGCACACACACACACACACACACACACACACACACACACACACACACACACACACACACACACACACACACACACACACAGGAACTGCCACAGGAACACACTGCATCTTGCAAACACACCTCCTTCACTCTCCTGACAGGCTGGTCAACAGACAGCTTTAGGACATAATGTGTGATAAGTCACCTCAGGCTGTACAGTGGTACATGTTCCTGAGGGCACGTTCATGTAATAAATGTCAAAATATATTTGTCCGAAAACAACTTTCAAAGTATCTGGATGTTTGAAACAAGCGAGCAAAGAGGTACAAGCTCACAATAACAGCCAATAAACAGAAGAGTCCTCGAGCTCCTGTGTGAATAATTAGTCTATAAATCATGAGGAAGACTATAAACACTTAACTTGTGTAGATACCAGCAGCTGAACTCTAATATCACCCAAAACTCCTCCAAAACAAAAAAGAAACGAGAAGAATCTTCTTGAGAACTTCCTTAAAGAAACTATCTGCAGCTAGTACTTCCCTCTCTCACACACACACAGGAGAGAGAGAGAGAGAGAGAGAGAGAGAGAGAGTCAAGACTACTTTGTTGAACATTAACCACCTGCATGACCAAAACAAGGCATTATTCAGCATGTAAATTCCCATCTCATCCATGTGTCCCTCAGCCATCAAAACCACACACGTAGTCCATAAGTGTCACCTGCTAATCTTACGACGGCGACAAGCACACAACAAACACACACATGTACAGTTAACATTGTGTTAAATCATGCAAGGATTTGTTTTTAAAGCAGCAAGTTCGTGAAGATAACCTTGAGATCCCCACTATAAGATCTAACCTCACTTTTCAGAGTTCCTCTGCTTCCTGCAGCAGACTCAACTTCAGAGCAGAAGAAGAAGAAGAAGAAGAAGAAGAAGAAGAAGAAGAAGAAGAAGAAGAAGAAGAAGAAGAAGAAGGAGAAGGAGGAGGAGGAGGAGGAGGAGAAGGCTGTGGCCATGTCATTCATGAACACAACCTTTGTTCTGGCGTGAGGGATCCTGCATGTCTGACTCCAGGCTCTCCTTGGAGACTCATCTCCTTTCCTCCATTTTATGGTGAAGCCCTACTAGTATGACATACCTGACTTGAGACCAGTGACAGCAAATAGGCATCCACACAGTGCAGGGGACAGGCGGGGTAACACAATGTAGCAATGAGATCAAAAAGCAAAACACCAGAAGCAAAATATATAAAGCCACCATGGCACCACCATCCAGCTCCAACCCTGTGGAGAACCCACTCAAAACCGCCACCAGATAAGGTTTCTTTTTTTCTTTTTTAAACTGAGAGGAGCATGGGGAGGGGAGGGAGAGCACATATAGCTTCCTCACACTGGACATGTCTTTCATAGTGTGTGTGCGTGTGTGAGTGCGTGCGTGCGTGTGACTGGACCAGCGGCTATGGCAGCTCCTCTGTGTCGCTAATGGAGGCTCTGGGTTGGGAGAGGAGAGCGAGCCCGTGCAATGGCTTCTCCGTGAAGCTAACGCGCAACAACACGCACGGCCGGCGAGGGGACGCACCGCCGGGGCCAATAATTCCCCTGACCAGACATGTCAGAATAGCAAAACACTCCGCTCCGGCGCCGCCGAAAACACGCAGGCGACCCCTCTTTACACCGCCGCGTCCATTTCCTTGTGTCACTTTGACAACAAACCGAAAGGCGACATGGCGAGGAAGCGGTAGCTTGGCGAGGATATTAACTGGGACGCGAGAAGACCCACTTGACTTTGGCTACATGGGTGCCAGCCGGAGCGCCCACCCGACTAACACAAATCTCGCCCCGGCTTCCTCACCCAAGTCGGCTGGACCTGGACTAAAAGGAGAAAAAAGGTGGTGGTGCTGGTGGTGGAGGAGGAGGAAGGGGGAGATCAGCTCTTTCCAGGTCATTCACGAGGCGCTCTCCAAATTATATCCCATGATCTACCATACCGACGTTCTCGCAGACCCTGAAAGCCCAGCCGAAATCTTGGCGAAACTGGAAATATAGAGCAAGAGGGAAAAACTCACTGGTACAATCTTCTCCTCAAGCGATCCTCCCAAAAGTTGTCCTCGTATTTCATGCGTGCGCCCGGTCGGTCTAATGGATGATCGCCATCTTTCCTGCTTCTCCTTTGCTGCAGCTGCAGATGACCTGAGATCCGTCTGTCTCTGAATAATGAGCAACCACACAGACAAGGAAGACAATCTGCAAAGCAGGCTACACAAAGAAGTTTGGGAGACTAGCAAGCACCAGAGGGTGCACAAGAGTTTACGATGAGACGAGGGAGCATCAGCAGGATGGACAACGTCTATGTCTGAGAAGCTCATCCTTCATCTAGACTGAAGTCAGATCGCCTGCAAAGCCTTATCAGCGGCTCAGACCACCAGCAGATACATGCGGGCTCTGAGCATTTTTATATAGGCTTTCCATACTGTGACTGCCACGTCATGGGGTTATCTGCAGTTCACTTTGGTGGTGGTGATGCTGCTTCACACTTGGAACAGATAGATAGACAACTACAGACAGATAAATATATAGATAGATTAGATATTACAGTTTTGATACACATCCCAATGTTATGAAATAAATGTGATCAAACTACATTCGTGATACAAAAATTCATCAAACTACATTCATAATACAAATAAATAATATATATATATATATATATATATAAATTCCAATCCCATTCAGCACTGCCTCCTTCCAGTTATCATTGTCACACACACTCCCTCAAAGGTTTATTGTCTTCATTCAAATAAAATCCAAACAATATATTTCATTTTTTTTACATTTGTTCATTTATTCTGTCCCTCATTGAGAACAAAATAAAAAAATGGCCGATGTGTGTGAGTGTTGTCATTACAGTGTTACTGTAAAGTAGACATGATGATGATGCTGCTGCTGCTGCTGCTGCTGCTGCTGCTGCTGCAGGCTGCTGCTCTGTCCACCAGCTGCTAACAAAGAGGGAGCTCAAGACAAAAGGTGCAGGGTCCTGCTCAGATGTATGTCAGTGTAAGGATGGGGTGGGTGGGGGTTGAGCGGCCGGAAGGGGCGCACATGGGAGGGTGGGCAGTGAGGAGAAGAGTCTACCTTGCATGATTGAGCGGCCATAATGTCATCTGAGAACGTTAATGTGCCTTGATGGCTTTTGTTGGAAAGAATGTAGCACGTGTTAGTCCTGCTTATTGCCATGAATGTAGCACCTGCATGTATTTTGATACAGTGTAAGGGTTCTTGTCACATCAATGCACGTGTACAATTACAGTTGTATCAATTTAGAGTTATTTTGTCATGATCACTTATCTTCATACATTTAAAACTATCTTAATACTCAAGATTTGTATGCATGGCATGGTTTGTAAAGCTCACGTTTATTACAGACCTTCTAATTATCTAATTATTGCAGCTGGATGCATCATGTTAAGTTCATAATAAAGCATAATTGCATTGACAGTTACATTGGGTCTATGATGTATTTATTTATTCCGAGAAAAGATAATAAAACCCGTAAAAATACAAAACATTATATTGATCTAAATACCAGTATATGTTTATTTCTTGATACCTGTCCACAGTAATTACTGTGACGTGTGTACACTGATGTGTGAGTGAGATACGTTGTGTGTTTCTTTTCTTTCTTTTTTGCAGACAGTGGCAATAACAACATCTGCCCTCATTATAAACAAAAGCATGTGAACTCTTCAGGACAGTTTTCTTTTTCACTCAAACGACAAAGAAACTTGTTTGAATCCCAGAAACACTTTTCTTTACACAACGATCTTGCCCGTGACACCTGACAATCCTCAGTCACAAATCTTGTGAGCGGGCTCACTAGTGATCGTACACTGATTTACAGGCAGAGACACAGAGCGGAATTAAATTTGTGTAAGATACAGACGTAGTTAATCATGTTTGACAAGTGTTGGTGTTGCCTCTTGCGAGATTTGGTTATGAATTATGGATCGTGGAATACATTTTTTTGTGGAATTGAATAGAAGCTTCAGATAAGAAGCGATATTCAGTCAGTGTTTGTATCACAAACAGTCTCCAATCCGTGTCAGCAGTGCTAATACGATTGCTAGATGCTCAACAATGCTGTTAAACAATGTGACACAAACAGTGTCTCAAAAATGTGACACCTTGGGATCTAAGAATTTACAATATAAAATGTGCTGTTAAGCATAAGATGACAGATGGAAACAGGACTGAGCCTTCTTTTAAAAAAAAATGCAGGTCCATAGTGCCAGTTCTCCTGTTGCAGTGACGTACGTAGCCCCATGTATTTCCAAAACTCTGTGGCCAATGATCACTTGGTCCAAAAATGACTTCCTCCTCCTTCAGCGTTACCTCTCATGCCCTTTTCTTTATTCAGGCTTTTTTCCCCCACTCAGAACATGTTCAAGAAAATTAAAAACACCTGTAATATGTATGCCGGTTACATTTTCGATGTCTCAACAGATCTTTGAAGGAATGTCTCCGGGGGAACGACGTGTGACATACACACGCCCATGCTGACACCCCCCCACACACACACACACACACACACACACACACACACACACACACACACACACACACACACACATAGACACAGACACACTGTGTTGACAGTGCATCCTGTGGGTGCCAGGGAGCAGCCGGGGTTTATCATGCTGCTCGGACATATGGTTGCTGCGGCAAATCTGATTAATATGGGATGGCCAGGAGTCCAGCGTACAGCAGAGGACAGACTGCACCGGGACATCCCCACTGGTCCGGCCTCCCCCGCACACCGTGCCAGGCCTCCATCCAGCATGGCTAAAAACAGACCAGTCGTCAGGGATTCAGATGGTCGAAGCGGTGGGAGAGCAGGAGAAGTGGGGCTGCTGTACAGATTTAGAAGGTGGCCAATTACTTTTTGGATGCATTTAATATCCACGCATCACCATTCCACGGTGAAAATGGTATCCCTAATTGAAAACAAGCATCTTCAGGAAATTATTTATAGTTTTATTTTTATTTTTTTGCACTTGTGAGGTGAATTGGACCTTCTCGTTTGTTCTCATGGAACTCAAATGCACCTCTTTGAAAAGTTCCCAAGACTAGAATTTAGACAGAGTCCTGTATGGGTCAGCAAACATTACGAGAGGTCCACCGTGTGCCAGTGGAGAAGGACAGAGGAGATAAAAATGATTGTCGCCCCGATAGTGTGAGTTTTCATGGACGTCTATCTTCAACTATAAGTCTGATTGTGTTGTATTGTTATCTGTTTTTATGTTATCTCTTTGACTTCTCTCCCTCGTAAAACACAGGCACACCTATATATTCACAATGAACACAGACAAATGAATTGCGTATGCCGGTTCAATTCTAATGTTGTTTTTATGCTATCAGGTAAGACAGACAGCCGCATGAAGGGATTCTTTCAGTAGTTAGACAGACTTTGACATGTCTTCTTAATTGAAATGGATTTTTTAAAAGAGATTATGATGAAAGAAATGGAAACACATATTATTGTTTCTTTCATCAGTATCTACACCATCTCTTCCAGAATTGCATTTTCTCCGAAAAATTTCACCGCAGCTACTGTGTGAGAGATCACTTGAATTACAAAACGTATAACAATGTGCATGAAAATGGAAATGAAACCCGCTTCTCCCCGCCAGGACTTCCGGACAGAGATGTTATATCCAGCAAATTGTCATGGCATGTGTCTAAATGGAGAAATGTTCATGAATTATTAATGCTTCAATTACTATTTCATTTAGATAAGCCCTTTAACTCGTCAGAAATGCTTCATAAATGTCTACGTGTCTCGGCTTGCTCAGACGTCTGGGCTGTAAAACACACGTGGATCTGGCCCATTGTATGTGAAACTTGTTTGTTAGCATGTTTTCCTTCTACTTTACATAGCTTTCCTTTGTGTGTTCAACTGTTAGTTTACAGATGCAAATCCGATTGACTTTGATGCTCTAAGTCGCCCAAAGGTTTGTCAGCCTGTGTGTTTGTTTGAGTTTACCCTGCAGACAAGTGTTTCCCCGCCGTCTCCTCTTTGCATGCTGGGTTCAGCTCCCCACGACTCTGAACAGGAATATGCAAATATGGCCGATGAAAAGAATGAGAATCTCTAAAATCTCTACAAAAAGTAATGGTGAGCTATGGAAAAGTGTCAAGCAAGAAGCCCTTCTTCAATCATTCAGGCGGCTCTGAGCCTTAGGTGGATTTTTAAGTGAAATATTCCTACAAATCAGAAGAGAACAGGCAGTACACGCATTATGCTGCACTTACAGTACATATCAAAAGAGCACAATGAACAATATGTGTACCTGCTGTGTAATATGAACGCCATTTTCAGCAATCTAAATTTAAATGCTCTTTTGAATGAGTGCACTTTATACATTCTGTAGAACACAACAATGTGTGATGGCAGACAAAAGAAGGCACTGAGAGTGAGCATTTCATCTTTACTTTCAAGATGTTATCACGCTGCCTTTTACCTTAAAATATGAACACTCAAAATGTTCCTAATCATCATATTTATAGAGCATCTTTAGTTATTAAGAGAAAATGGCTATATATTGTTTTATCAGAAGACAACTATAACCTTTTATGACATTACAATTATTTTCACTGACCTTCAGCAAAAAACAAATTGACAAATATGCATTTTCCCTTACTTCAATCAGCATCTAATAAATGGAAAGCCATTTGTTGACATACACATCAAGATAGAGAAACATAATTTTAGCATTTGAAGAAATGGTCCAATCATGACAGAAGCATGCTTTCTATTTCATCTTATGTTCATATTTTATATATTTACTATTATTTATGGAATTCTATCCCTTTTTTATATTCATTAAATGTCTATTTTCCTTTATTGTTAAGTAATTTGAGCTGCATTGTATGCTCTTGTATGAAATGTGCTATACATATATACAGTTTGTTTATTATTATTATTATTATTATTATTATTATTATTATTATTACTACTAACCAACTTAGCTGTCGGGTGCTGTTCAGTGATTTGCATATGCAGTCCACAACTCATTTCGCTATCCTTTTCTAATCTATCGATGGTGTCACCGGGTGTATCACCTCTCCAAAGGGGCTGAGGGATTTCTCTGCCACTCCTGCTTATGTCTCGTCTCCCTCATGGCTGACTGGCTGTGACTGCTTCTGGTGCTGATGGTACTGATGGTGTGTAGGAGTGATCTGTGCACTTTGAGAGTATGCAGACAAATGGGTCTGGATGCTTTTTGTTTTTCTCAGATCATCAATAAGTCAACTCTTGATATTTCACATTTCGGATTAAAAAAAAGACAGTTATTATAGATAATGGTATAATGTGATGTCTCAGTACTTGCTCTGAATGTAATAGTTAAATTACTTAAAGACATACTCTTCCACATTGTGCTGGAATATGTGCGACAGATAGACTAATATGAGGCCAGACTAAATAAGAGCTAAATGCTAACGCCATCATAGCAACATGCCCAAACTGACAATGGTAACTTGCTGATGTTTTGCTAATATTAGGTATAATGGTTAACATGTTCATAATATTAGTCTGCTAACATTGTCTAATTAGCATGAAATAGAAATGACATATCACAAATGGTGACCTTATGATTTGTTGGGATATATTATCTGGGAACCATGAAAATTTGAACAAAATTGTGTGTCAATTCAGCTCTTAGATGTTGAGATATTTCATTGGATGAGTGAAACTTTGGTCTGTGTTAGATAGGGTGACCAGATTTGAGTTTGTGGAAAAGAGGACACTTCGTCTCGGGGGAGGGGGGGGGAGGAGAGCGAGAGAGAGAGAGAGAGAGAGAGGAGGAGGACATTACGTCGCGGGGGGGGGGGGGGGGGGGGGGGGGGTAGCAGTAGTGTATAGCATGCCGGGGTATTACATTTACGTTGAGATCGGTCGACCAATGACAGTTCTCTCTAGAGTCAGAGCTCGCGCAAGAAGGTGGAACGTGAGGGAGATACCATTTCCAAAACTTGTAAGGGTGTAATAACTATTTTCCCGGATGTAGCAAAATCCCGGACGTACCATTTCCAAAACTTGTAAGGGGGTAATAACTATTTTCCCCGACGTAGCAAAATCCCGGACGTTTTTGGAATCCCTGCCGGACGCTTTTTTTAGGTCTCCGAAAAGAGGACATGTCCGGGAAAAAGAGGACGTCTGGTCACCCTATGTTAGATGGAAAAAGTCTGGTGACCAAACTCACTCAGATTCATAATAGACATTCATGGTTCCCAGTATAAACAGTTCACGACATTGTGGTTAGTTGAGATATTTCAATCTGGACCAAAGTGGTGGACCGACATTGACAGCATAGTTTAATTTTTTTTTTAGCATTTACCCGTCTTTTGTTTATGATTTGATCTATATTCAGATTTGTATAGTTGAAAATATATGTGCAACATGTAAAGACACTGCTCTCTGCAGATTTTATTCATAGTAAAGTGCTTTGTCATAGGTTTTTGCACAATGGAAATACCATTGCGCGTGTACATGTGTGTTTCTGTGTGTGTGCTAGTGGATAATTTCCATCGTGGGGAATTTTATTGCTTTCAAGTGCTCATCCCTTGACCTCAGTGAAGTGATTGCCTCTGATAATGCCATTAACCACTGCCCTGCAATTCTCTGGGGCGCACTGAAGAGACTGAGAACAGAAAATACTTTTATTTCTGATAGTGGTGTGGATGTTTCAAACCCCTGATTTATCAAAGGGCAAACGCTGACCTCATTTTATTTGCTTCAAATTTACTGAATCGTACATCGATCACTCCTCACCTACTAAGCCATTAATGTGTATGCCAGCGGCTGAGCTAGAGGAAGATGGTCAAATGAATGTGTCACAAATCACATTCTTGTTAGAAAAGCTAAGGCTTTCTTTTCTATGTTTATTCTTGTAACCCGTAATACAATAGTGTATTTAGTAGTATTAATAGTATCATGCATGATAATGAACTGAGCCTTTTGTGTTTGGTGCATCAGAAAGAAGAGTTCATGTCAAGATACAAGATTTCTCGAACTGCAGTTTATTATTTGATACTGTGATTTTTGTTTTACTTTTGCTAAAGAATAGAGATTCTGATTCATTAAAAAAAAAAAAAAAACATTTTTAGCCATGCATGCTAGCATCTAGGGATGCTATGAGGTTCATATGTAAGATGAGATTTCCCTCAGGATCAAATTGAACTTTGGAGATCCCCTGACCAATCATCAGGTCAATGATGTTCCCATCAGCCGCAGCTATAGGCTACATTGTAGTTAGTGCTAATTAGCCAATGCCAACATGCACAAATAAGACAGTTAACATGGGTAAACATTATACCTGCTTAGCATCAACATGCTAGCATTGTCATGGTGAGCCTGTTAGCATTTAGCTCAAAGTACAGCCCTGCAGATAGCCTCTTGGTTTTGTTAAATTAGGTTTTATGTAGAGCACTTTGTTAAGCTTCTGTATTTTAATTTGTGTTTCATAGTTTCTACTGAACTCTCTCTCTCTCTCCATCCTTTTATCCACGTTTCTGTCTGCAGGCGGTGTCCAAGGTGCCCAGTCTTTATCCTCATCCATGTAACAATAAATCTGCTCTGCTACAGGAACTAAAAAGTCCCCAGGTGAGAGCTGTGCAAGGAGGCCCTCCTATCAGGGAACAGCCAAGCATACAGTGGACAGTGGCATCTCTAGGATTAAAAACTGCTGCATCCACTGTTCCCCTGGCCCATTGACGGATGGATAAAGCCTTGGACTTCACCTTATTGAAAGAAGGAGAGAGCGCCTGGGGAGCCATGAAATCCATAGACCCTTCTTTAAATGGGTTTGTAAGAGGCTTCCGCCTAGCAAACCACGGCTGAAAGAGCCCATTAAATAAAGCCCAGCTCCTCAGCAAGGAGCTGGGGCAGATTCATCAGAGAGGAGAAGGCAAAGATAATGATAGCTCATGGCCAGATGTGAGACGTTGGCTCCACTTGCACGTCATGTGGGACCACGTCAATAACAGCAAAAACAGCAGACAAACAAAGAGTCTTTTCTCCCCGTCTTCTGCCATCTCTCTTTGAGGTGTGTGTCTTGCAAATCCAACTACAAGTCAACAGATACATAAACACATAATCTGGGGTGAAGTTTGGGAAGGAAAGCGTGAGTTTATTCGCCCCCAGGGTGGACCATTTTCTTACTTATGCGGTCTCACAATCTTTTAAGAAACAGCTTCATCTTATTTCATCACAGATCTTAGGCCATTTAGTGTGCTGCATGTGAGTGCTGCAGAGCACCAGCTACACCAAAAAGCTCTGTCACTTGTATGTGTCTAGCTGTTGATTAAGAATCAGGGTGGGGACACTAGCTCACCTTCTTTCTCCCTTGGTTGTCATGCGAGACCTTCACAGCGAGAGAAGGTGGAATGCAGCTTGGGCAGATTTGAATATCAATGTGGTCAGATAGGATGGGAAGGTGCTGGAAGGATGTCAGGAAGGCTGAGGAGGGCCTCTGGCAGGACAGTGGGTGAGATGGAGAGAGAGGGAGAGATTTGTCATTTGCTCTCTGTTCCACCTGCTCCCCTGTCATGCATCCCGCCGGGGGTGGAAATACACCCTGATGTCGGAGGGAGACAGAGGGAAAAGGATGAGCGAGGTGGCGGGGTGGAGGGGTGGATGAAAGCAAATAGAGGAGGGGAGGAGATGGACAGAATTGAGAAGGAGACAAAGGAAAGCAACATAGAAAAAGAGTAACAGTTATTTGGAGAAAAAAAAAGGAAGAAAATGTATGCATACCACTGCGTATTTGTGGCAAGTCCTGAAATGCAGGAGCTAACTACAGGGGCTGGCAGGTATGCAAATAGGAGGATGTAGCAGTGTGCCTCCAGATTACTTTTCCTGCATTTGCTATTCATATATTTGCAAGGTGACTCACTTCAGACAAAGCAGGTGATCAAGAGCTCTTTCCTTTACCCCTCTTGCTTTGCTCCTTCTCTTTGCCTCCACATCCGAATAGGAGCAGAGGAGAGCAGGCAAGGCATGATGGATCCACAGCCTCAGCAGAAGTCATAAGCCTTGCAAATGCCGCAGCCCACAATTGCATGCCCACAGATTTGATATGTATTCCGTCAGCAAACCCCATTTAATCCATTTTGCTGTCAGCCCCCTTTTACAGCATCTCGACTAATACAGGGAGAGTTTAGAGTGCAGGAGAGAGACAAACAAGACACCACACCTGGATCACAGAGAAACATTTGGGGAATTTACATCTTTACAATTTTGCTCTTTCTGACCAATTCTCCTCAAATCTCTCTCTCTCTCTCTCTCTCTCTCTCTCTCTCTCTCTCTCTCTCTCTCTCTCTCTCTTTCTTTCGCTATCTACAGTATCAGAGATTCTTGTCTATAAAGGGCTGACTTTCTCAAAAGCATCTACTCTACATCTCCACTGACAATTTGTTTCGACTAAAATGCTTTTGGCAACATACTTGAACATACTTGAAAATGTTGACCTGCGTCCTGCTGTTTGCTTAATGAACATCGAGAGAAGTAGAGCTCAACATTTATATTAGATATTATATGTGTCTTTTTAGGTTTTCTACTTTTAGTTTGAGGGTTCTTGCGCTGTATCTGTTTCTAGATCTGTGCTTGTCCTTGACATTATCCCAACATTGAAATATCTTAACGCCATAAACCAAGGTAGTCCCAAGGAATGTATCAATGGGACCACTTCCACACGTAGGTGCTGTCTCAGCCTCCGTTATTCCTTCACCTTCTCATATTCCTTCTTCCTGATGCTGCAGCCACTTGGGCCCACGACATGTATTTCCCATTGGAAATACATGTCGTGGTCCCATTACTGCGCTAACCGGTTGTGTGGCATCTACTCATTAATCAGACTGGACCCAGGAGTCCCTCAGGATCCAAGCGTTACTATTTACAACCCTTTGTGATGTCTCTCACATGCAACCCTTACATGCGAATTGGATGACTAACAGCGTTGTCATCAGAAGGGTCACATTAGTCTGTTGTATTATGTGCTATAATGAGAGATACATGTGGAATAAAATGCATTTTGAAGCCTCCAGATGTTCTTTAACTTAACAGTAGTACCGTATCATCAACTGTGTCTTCTAACATGAGTGATATTTAGGTGCAATAGATTATGTGTTTCCTTCCCCTATGTTATCTAGTATGCCAGTAAAAAGATTTAGTATGCTCCAATACATCGTATCTCAAATGCAGTATGCCAAACATTCCAGGATGTAAAGCATCCGGTTACATTTTGCAGGGTGCAAGCCACCATGCTTGTTTTTTTTGTGAACAGGTCTTTGGATAGATGCCTGAAAAAGGTCTGAGGTTAACGCAAGCTTTTTACTTTTTGTTCGACGACATCAAATATTTCACCCCTCTCGTGAAATTTTAAGCTATTAAAGTTTCTTTAAAAACAAAGGTTGCTAACAGTGTTCATTTGTGAAGATTATTTTGCTGAGCGTAACGTTGTGTTATAAATTGGTGTTTCAGTGGTTCAGGGATATTTTTAGAGGCCAACTCAGGAAGCTCGCATAGCACTCGTTCCAAAACGCCAATGTGATTTTTCCATTTTATTTTGAAGTATTGCAGAAAAGTCTAATTTAGCCATTTGCGAGCAACCACTGTTGGAAAAGAGGCTGCATCCTGTAACCAAAAACCTTCTTCATAAAAAAGCAGAATATGGAGTCATAACCGGCCAGTCTGATGTGTGTGTATGAATGGTTATACTGTAGCAGCCATGCGTAACGGCTCTGCACTCTAGCGCAGACCTCTGTTCATGTCATGAGTTGTTAGTCAGTAAAGTTAACATCAACCAGGCTCTTTTCCCCGCCCCCACTACGTGGTTTTATTGCCTCAACCTGACTTCCTGTCAAGACAGCAGTTTATTTTGAAAAGACACCATGCATGTAAGGAGTGTATATTGACACACCGTCCTCTGACACGTGCACAACTGATGCTAGAGCGATACGTAGAGCGTCACAGTTTGAAGCTTAGTGCCTCTGACCAAACTGCGTAATTTGACGTATTGGTATGAGGATGTGTTGGACAAATATTCAGTGCTCAAATACCAAAAGCAAAGGTCAGAAATGGAGTCAGTTGCCAATATTTGATGGGGGATCTGAAAAGGCATGCGTGGCCATCTCTCGAGAACAAGTAGGGCCAAAGCAGACATATATTTCCAGGTATGCTGTAGATTGGTGTATTCAGCATATTGATCAGGATGACATATTTACTATTCCTACCAGGCTCTCAAAACGCCTCCGAGGGCTTTGTCTTTGGTGAGATCTGAGATGAGTTATTCCCCCCAGTTCTTTTTGATTCAAGCCTTGTGAGCGCTCATTAAACACAAGGGAAAGTGCAGCGTAAATAACATTGTACATTTCCTTCATAAAATCCAGAATTCATTCATTACAGCATTATTCCATCCTATTTGAATTGAAACAGTCTACGCAAACAGGATATCTCTGATGCACCCACATAGCTACAAGGTTCCACACTCTCTCCAAGGTCACCCTTCATCTCTCCACCAAGGCTGTCATGCAATCACGTAAAATAAATGAAAAGCATGCAGCATCCTGAGGGGGAAACCACAACAAAAAAACTGTGGTTTTCTAAAATCCCACAAAGGGGATTTTGAAAAGCATCCGCTGGGTTTCATAAATCATGATTTTTTTGTGGAAATTATACTTTTATTATATCTTATTTGTATTTCTACTTTTGGCGAGAAATCGGCCAGTCATGTTTTGAAATGGCAATGTCTGATCAAGAAAATTCCTTTTAGGATGGATTTTTCCTTTAGTTCAAACCTCAGGAATCAAATCCAAGACTCCAGGCAACATAGTGACCCATATTTCTTTGGTATTAGTGACCCATATTCCTTTGACTTCGTTGTTTCACTTCACCCATCTCTGGATGATGCTTTTTTTTCTTCCTGATCTTTAGTGTCTCTGATTTTGCAATATGTTTTAACATCAAATACTCCAGTATTGTGTGTGAAATGATAATAAGCAGAAGCATTTTTCCATCTTATGACTGTAGCTTCTCCTTCTTCACCAGGCAAAAGAAGGGATGATATTGCTTCTTTTTTTTAATTATAAGATACAGAATTGCTTTTCTCAACATTTCTTGCTAATAATATAATTTTGAATAATAGAGTTTTGAAGACCATGTTTTTGGCAACCTTCCTCGATAACTAAAGAAGAGGAAAATGGTTCTATATAATTTGTAAACATTGCAAACTACTGTTAATTGAGGCATCCAGAATGTATGACACATTCCTTTTTCTCTCAAAAACTACCTGAATACATATTTGAAGAAGGCAATTTGCTCTCTATTACTTCAGGATAATTAAAGAGCTCCCCACAGAAAAGATGACACTCTGTCATGTTGTCTTTTTCCTTGATTCCATGAACCCAGTTCTATTAAGGTCACACAGTTGTCAATGAAACGATATGCACGAGGCAGGTATGAAATATTAAAGCTGGCGCGTAACTCCAGGAGGCACAGAAGAAGTTGTCGGCATTTAATTTCACTTCTTTGTTGAGATTTCTCCCTGAGACAGTTGGCGGCGTCAGCAGATTCTCGCCACTGGCACGAAATTCATGGGACAAGTGTCCATGTCAGCACTTTCTTCCCCCTCAGCTGGTGTATAAAAGGACATCACACTTGTCAGCTGCAGTAAGCCGGAATTATAAGGACAAATAAAATGGCGTGTATGTGAGCGGGGTCGCGTTGGCTGAGCGATATGATAACTTGTATTGGGGTTCTCACGTGGGCTGACAGATCAGGTGTGAGAAAGAGAAGTCTGTGAGCAAGGGCGTGGATATCAGTTTGTGTGTGTGCTGGTTTGTTTTATTAGCGTGCAGGAGTGCATGTGTGTCATCTCTCTTTTGTGTGTGTACGAGTTCATAGTATTTTCTGTTGATTGTGAATTAAAACCGTCTGGCCCTCTTTCAACGTTTTGGGATGAGCCATTCAGTTCGGTGTTTCTATGTTTGTTACACATTATAAAAAGGATGGCGTGTCGAGCTAGCACTCGCTGTCTCTCTTTCACGGGTCTTCTCAGAGCAACAGGTCCTGAGACCCCCACACAGGGAGCAGAGTAATAAATTGTCCAGACCACTGTATCGACCAGTATTAGCGTGTTGCAGGCAGATATACTGGTATGGGTGTGTCAATCGATAAGTACAATAACCAGACATTGCAATGCAAAAGTGACAAACTGGGTTTGTGGTCTTTTAGAAACAGTGTCACCATGAAATACTTTGCTCTCCAGAGATCACTGAATTGTTTATTTTTTCAACAGTAAAATGTTAATCTCAGTATCTTGGTCACAATGAAAAAATCCAAAGAGGTCGCGCTAATGGGGAGAGCTGAAATCATAAACAACGGCAAACAGCGTCGGCCTCTCAGCTGGAATCTAGGTGATATAGGTCAACTTTAACAGCCCGCCTACACACGTTTTTCAGCAAATTACCACTATCAACAAACCCCTCCTGGAGAAGACAATTATAGCATCACATTTTTAACCATAGTAACTACACAAATGAAGAAAAAAGCACAAAGGACCTTTCATTTTAGTTTGACCTTCACATGAGGTGATAACACCCTTCACGCACATATGACATGCTGCCATTGACACACTGATACTCAGTGCTACTTTGTGAGTGTGAGGTGAGTCAGGTTCAGCATTAGTAGCTGGTAGGTGTGGATTAAGGTTTCTGCTCATTAGACAGAGGTAGCAGAGCTATAATCCACATCCTCCCTCACAGCATACACACTAACACACAAGCCCATATACAGTACACACACAGGAACAAACACCCAGCTCAGTTCAGAAAGAAGAAGTTTACGTTCATTAATTTTGCATGATCAAATGGCAGCAGCCTCTCAGCCTTGCAGGTGTTACACATAGAGCTGGTGATGTAACTGGGTGGAAATGACAACAGGGTTTCAGCAGGTATATAGGTTGAGATTTTATCTGAGAAAACTGTGGCTCGAATCTGAATCTGGATTACGGCGGCGGTCTTTTTCAGTGGCTTCTGAATCTGTGAGAAGGAGCTGAAGCAAGGGTGTGCAAACGTCTAATCCTACCCAGTTCTATCAAAATCCTCACAGGGCATCATTATTAAGTTATTGATCTGGCGACCGGCCACGCTGAATGTCACAGCAAAAATTGAGGTAATTTTCTTGGTACCTGAACGTATCAAGGTTGCACGCATTGTGGTGTTGCAAAAGAATACATAGTTAGAAGGTGTGTGATATAATGAGGCCTAATTGTGGAGACTGTAATGATATAATGAGAGCAAAACTGGGGTGCAATCCACGAGCAGTGTGTTTCCTCTTCATAAGGCATGATTGAAATATGAAAACAGACGATTCTTAACTCAAGAGAAATCTAATTTAGGGTAAAGCCAATCCAAGAATCCATAAGCAAAGTTGTGTCAAAATCCTTTCCATTCTTGTGGTATTTGTTTTGTTGATATGAAAATAAATATAGAAATAGATACGATATGATTAAAAAAAAAAAAGAAAATCTCCACCCTTTACAGTAATTAATTGAATGAAGAAAAAAACAAAAACAGGAATCAGTTGCCAAGTAATGATTCCTTCTTGTTGAAAAATTAAAAATGCATGAAAAATTAGTTCTGTGTGAACACCATGTGAGAACCTGTTCTGATTTTAATACAGATATTCTTAGAAGGGAACATGGTGCATTGCCACAGTGAACAGTATGTTTTCCCTTCCTACAAACTGGTATGAAGATAAAGTGTGATTATATGTGTTGCAGTGCTGCTACCATATTGATTTTGAGGGCTTGTGAGGAAATTGCCTTTTTTGGGGGGGGGGTTCTCCGTAATTATCTGTATTATACAATGTGTGCAGTCACATTTTAAGGTACTTTAAATTCCTGAAAGTCTATGCTACCGCTCCATAGAATAAATCTTGATAATCCATCCATCCATCCATTATCAGCCGCTTATCCGGGGTCGGGTCGCGGTGGCAGCAGGTTCAGCAGACCGACCCAGGCTTCCCTCTCACCCGCAACACTTTCCAGCTCATCCTGGGGGATCCCGAGGCGTTCCAAGGCCAGCCGAGAGATATAATCCCTCCAGCGTGTCCTCGGTCTTCCCCGGGGACGTGCCTGGAAAACCTCTAATGGGAGGCGTCCAGGAGGCATCCTGATTAGATGCCCGAACCACCTCAGCTGACTCCTTTCGACACGAAGGAGCAGCGACTCGACTCCAAGCTCCCCCCTGATGTCCGAGCTCCTTACCCTATCTCTAAGGCTGAGCCCGGCCACCCTACGGAGGAAGCTCATTTCGGCCGCTTGTATCCGAGACCTCGTTCTTTCGGTCACGACCCAGAGTTCGTGACCATAGGTGAGGGTTGGAACGTAGACCGACCAGTAAATGGAGAGCTTTGCCTTCCGGCTCAGCTCCCTCTTCACCAAGACGGACCGGTACAGCGCCTGTTTTACTGCTGCAGCCGCACCGATCCGCCTGTCGACCTCCCGCTCCACCTTACCCTCACTCGTGAACAAGACCCCGAGATACTTGAACTCCTTCGCTTGGGGTAGGCAGTTTGTCCCCACCTGCAGGGTGCTGGAAAGGAGGCTCCGACCGCTTGTCGAACCTCGGATTCAAGACGAACAGTGTGGATTCCATCCCGGCCGTGGAACAGTGGACCAGCTCTTTACCCTCGCAAGATTACTGGAGGGGTCCTGGGAGTTTGCCCAACCAGTCTACATGTGCTTTGTGGACTTGGAGAAGGCTTTCGACCGGGTCCCTCGGGGGTTTTTGTGAGGGGTGCTGCGGGAGTATGGGGTGCCGGACCCGTTGGCACGGGCCATCCGGTCTCTGTACGCCTGCAGTAGGAGCTGTGTTCGTATCCTCGGTAGTAAGTCAGACACGTTCCCGGTGGGTGTTGGCTTCCGCCAGGGCTGCCCTTTATCACCGGTCCTGTTCGTGACTTTCACGGACAGGATATCTAGGCGCAGCCAGGGGGCGGAGAGGATCCGGTTCGAGAGTCTCGGGATCGCATCTCTGCTGTTCGCGGATGATGTGGTCCTGTTTGCCTCCTCGGACAGTGACCTCCAGCATTCACTGGGGCGTTTTGCAGCCGAGTGTGAAGCGGCAGGGATCTGAGGCCATGGTGCTCTGCCGGAAACCGGTGGTGGATCTTGATAATCACTCGAAGCAAACCGTAATTAGCTATTTTTTGTTTTGCATGGAGTGCAGCAGGAGTCAAAACAACATCTTAATGATCCAGTTGGTTTGTAAACTAATTGGTGTTCATCAATAATGAGCTTCGAGGTAATCATATCTGCTTTAAATAAGCAACAACTTCAGCAGTGTGGGAGGGTATACGTGTTTGCATATACAATTTCCTGCTGGCAGTGATTGACAGATATTCTTCCCACGTGTGTCTAAGACAACATTACATGCATTAACAAACGCATTTCAGCCTCAACACTCAAAATGTTTCTAACTGAGTGAGCCCCCCAGGTGTTTTTTTTTTAAACATTTCTGACTTTTGCCTGTTGCTGTTCATTCTCCTCCTTCCTGTGTAGATGATCATGTGGGAGTGCAGGGCAGCTCAAAAAGCCAGCACCTTTTGTCCCAAAAAAAAAACCTGCATCTGAAGGAGCTCCACCTTATCTCAGAAACACTGGAGGCAGCTTGTCAGACTTCTAATATTTTATATTCAGGGGTAATATCCGGATTCAGATGAACAGAGGAACCCAGGTGTATCTGGCCCCTGTCTCTAGAATTCAATCAAAACCAGGTCTGATCTGCTCCATCTCCCTCTACTATTTCTCTTAATTTCACTTCAGTCCACAGTGCTCTGCTGGCATGAATGATATATGAGCTGTATTTCCACAGCATCTAACAATAAACATATGGCTTTTTTGACCATTTCTCTCTGTGTATTCTATACATGCGCTATATGTATTCAACAGCCCTTTGTATTGCACCTCTATCTCCGTTTCTATCTTGAGCTTTTTTTTATTATTATCTCTTCCTCTCAGGCAACATAACCTTTGACAGGTTATCATAGTTTATATTTTCTCACTTCCACTGCGATGCAATTAGTTTTGGCTTCATTTTCCACAGTTTTCAGACATCTGTGTTTCTGTATTGGAACTATGTGAAGAAATAGTCCCTCTGAAAACCGTCCACAGTGTGTTCTTGGGATTATTTTCGGAAGCGAAATGTTTTTGGGAATACACTTTAAATGTTGAATAATAAAATACAGCAATCTAAGTTTAAAGATCCACTTAATAGCTTTCTAGAGCTTTCAGTTGTATCTCATTGGCTTCTTTTTAAATGCGTTCATGTATCTCCACTATGTTGAAGTGAAAGCCGAAAACTCATCTCAACTATTTACATGGCAAGGCAATGTTGGAGAATAATTAGGCACCTTTACTCAGTTACTGTACATCACATTTATCTAATAGCTGTAGTTGCTTAGTTAACATATTGAGATTTTACATTAAAAAAATGTCATATTTGTAAAATAAAATAATTGCTGGCTGTAGCTGCTGTGTACGCTGTTTACATCTTACATCTCTTTACATCTCTGTGTCGACTGCCTTTGGTGATGCTTTATTGAGCTGTTAAAGTGGCAGGTTATTAAATGCATGTGGTCTAATAATGCATGTTCCACCTGCTGCGCTGTACCTCTTTATTTATTGTTGGTCATTTCTGTTTAATGAGGTTTTTAGATTTATTCTGGTCACGCTGAGGAAGGCGATGTTTTTAGCTTGTTTATTTAGTTGATCAGTTGTATGTAAAGGCTGCAGATGTCCTTCTATAGAAAGGTTATTTATTAGTGCTTTAGACATAAAGGCTCTGTGGTGTGACGTTGTTCCACTATTGTGTACTTTTTTTAAACTTTTAAGTACATTTGCTGATAATACTTCTGTACTTTGACTTTAACTTGTCATTATTCCAAGTAAATTAAATGAATGCTTCTTTCATTATCTTGTCTTTAGAGATAGTTGTAAAATGTACTGTATGTGTAATATTTTTTAAAGCAATTTGAGTGAACCAATTCTTTAAATAACACAAGTTTCTGGACTGAAAGAGGGGAGGATCTTCATCCAGCCTTGCTCTGCGGCTCACATTTGCTTCTGTGTGTGTTAGTGATCACACTTTGTAGGGAGGGGATTGGATTTTCTCTCTCCATTTGGGCCACCAGTGATTAGATGAGTCTATGTCTGAGAGTTTAATCCTTGCTGGAAGGAGCACCAAGTTGCATGTGGCATGCATGCACACACACACACATTCACACACTCGCAATTTGACATCCAGATGTATCTTTTTTTTTCTCCTTTTTTTTTAAGTGCAGCTGCATCTGCAGGGAGGCATGCGGCCCTCATGGCACAGGCCCAAGCTGCTTATTGATGGGCAGATTTAGCCATTCATTTCACTCCGACATTCCTTTGTCAGACCCCTCACCCTCGCTCTCTCCCTGCCACAACACACACACAAACGCACACACACCATGTGTCAGATGAAGCCAGCAGGGGATGGAGACTTTGTGCAGCAGGCCGGAACATAAAGAAATGATAATGTCTTTTTAAATCAGTCTGTAGCATAATCCCAGTGTTTAACTTTCTTATGTCTGCTCTTTCTTTTCTCCCTCTTCCAGCAATTAAAATGAAAAAAAAAAGTTTCTGGACTAAATTAACAGCGAACTGTAGATCAGTTCCTTGTGGTTTGCCTCAGCCAAAAGGACAGAGCGGTTTTAGCATAATAATGCAGATTCTCTACTGTACATTAATATTCATATTTACAGACACTGCTGCTGCTCTGACAACTTGGCCCCTCTTTGCACCTGCCGGACATCTGTGTCACGGCAACATCTAGTGTCTTTGCACATTTGCACATTGGTTCATAAATAATCTGCAACACTTTACTGGAACTTTACCTGGAACACACATGTACTGTAGAATGAGAAGAAAGGTGCTTCTCCTCCTTTACAGGAATGTTTATTTGGATTAAGAGGTCACTCTAAATAACCTACCGTACATTTCGGGTTACAAGCCGCTCCTACGGCTGATCAGTGTCCCCGCTGTAGCAAGTTAGTAGCGCTAGCTAGCGCTGCTAGATAGCGCTTCTGTTGCTACCGGCCACTGCTGCTGCTACTGCCCGCTGCTGCTGCTACTGCCTAGGGTGACCAGACGTCCTCTTTTTCCCGGACATGTCCTCTTTTCGAGACCTAAAAAAAGCGTCCGGCAGGGATTCCAAAAACGTCCGGGATTTTGCTACGTCGAGGAAAATAGTTATTACCCCCTTAAAAGTTTTGGAAATGGTACGTCCGGGATTTTGCTACATCCGGGAAAATAGTTATTACCCCCTTACAAGTTTTGGAAATGGTATCTCCCTCACGTTCCACCTTCTTGCGCAAGCTCTGACTGTAGAGAGAACTGTCATTGGTCGACCGATCTCAACGTAAATGTAAGTTCACGTCATGCTACACACTACTGCTCTGTACCGTAAATTTACGGTACATGGATATTATGAGACAACGAGAGCGCTAGATGTTGTGTCTCTTAGTAGTAATTGTGTGTGACTTTGTTGTCTTTTTGTAGTAGATTTGCATTACTTTGTGCACTTTATCAAATATCTGTTAAATCTATCTATCTACTAATTTAATGAATGTTGAGACAAGGCCATGATATGAGTGATTTAGAGGCCGGCTTTAGAGGCCGTTTTTTTTAATGTTTTAATGAATTTTCTTAATTGTTTTTAAATCTTGTTCTCTTCTGCATTATATTTTGATGCGTTTAATGGTTTTATGTGAAGCCCTTTGAATCGCCTCGTTGTTGAAATGTGCTATACAAATAAACTTGTGGTGACAGGTGCTTGAATCAGCCATTTAAATCAAATTAGAAAAATAACAAAGAATGTAGACATGAGGAAAGAATGAAGACGTGTCCTGTAAAAGGAGGAAGCATTTTTAGCAGCCAGGGTTTTTTCCTTTTTTCTTTTTCTTTGTATGCAAGTCTGTGACCGTGCCACAGCGACCGTCCTCCAGTGCGACTCATGCATCCTCTGGCTCCAACACAAATCATCATGTTACTCATACATCCTAAACCACACACATACAAACAGACACATAGCATCTTACTCATTTCATCCTAAATAAAAGGCCTGCCCAAACCCTATTCCATCACACACACGGCATCTATGAAATGGGCAACAATACAAGGTTACCAAAGCTCCTTATTGCTCTTTTGTTGTTGTTATTTTCTTTTCTGTGAGCGGTCCATTCTCCTTGAGAATTTTCTCCATGCATATAATGAAAAGGCCTGTAGGTACAATAGAGACATGAGATGCAACCCAACCAATGCTAAAGTCCCACCCTGTGTAATTCTTATTGATAACATATAATCTGTTTTGTGCATTCAAATGTGATTTTTTGTCTCTAACCCTTTATTTAAGTGACACAACTGTGCATGTGAGACATCTGGTACCTGGGCAAGCCTCTTTCCTCAGAATTGTAATGTTTTTACATGTCACTCTGGCATTTTGTTATTGGCCATCATCTTTTCACTCCAGCAGGACCGAAGACATCTTGCAGCACAACAATCAAGTGTGAAGATTGAGATACGCACCAGAAGAATCTGATATCTTTCAGGGGAGATGACAAGAGGCGTATTTTTGTCATTTAATCGAGAAACAAAGGCAAATGTGATTGAGGTGGAATTAGAATTGGAGAAAGCGAAGAAGCAACAGTTGGGATGTGGCGTATCGCTGGTGTCCGAGAGGAACAAAAAGTGAGTTTGCAGGGTTTGCAGATGAAGAAAGCCTGTGTTTATATTGCCATGTAGACTTTTTGTCCCCAAACAATCACATTTTGTTGGTATTTTGATCTACACTGGTTCTCCACGGATGGCGCTGAAGCTTCGCTACTCTGCAACCTGTCTTGGGTGACACTTTTTATTGCGACAGAGAAAGTGGAAAAAAAAATAGTTGGTTCCTCGCATAGACGTCTCGCTTGTTCTCTGAGGTGAGCACCTCGCAATTAGTATGCAACAAAGGCACCTCACTGTGGTCCCAATCTGAATAGAGAAAATGAAATATGATGTGTTTTTAGAGCCTTGGGAGAAAGGAGCTAATATGCATGTCAGTCAAGACTACCGGCAGCAGATAAAGCCGAGCAACCATTTTATGCCTGAGAGTGACTAAGATATTGGTGTGAACTAACTGACCGGATGCTGTTTTCAGAGTCAGTGACCTCCAAACAGGGATTTATGCAGAGCAGGGCAGTGAGGGAGAAGGGAACAGTGATTCTCATTTGTCAGAGACGTCATTCAAATCGGGAATGGAGTGACACTTCAATTAACTCCCCGTCCTCAACAAAGTTTACCGTGGTCTTCAGAAAGGCGCAGTATTTCATTTCATCCTGCAGGATTAGCCAATCATATTTCCAATCTCAGACCTGTCACCATGGTGTCGCTGTGTGGCAGCTGGTAGTCATAATGACAATCTATTCTTTGGGAAGTGAAGAGCTATTTTTTTTTTACCTCAATTTTCCCAACCAAAGAGGAACATTGTGTTTTTTTACTCCCGCATAGCACCCTCTCGGTTTCTCCTTTACGATAAATACATTTTGTGTCCGTCTTTTCTTTGTTTCTCCATCTGTCTCTCTACCTACCTTGACTTGTTGCATGTCTGTTCATCTGTCCTTCCATCTGTCTGCTATTGGGTCTCTCTGTCTGGCTATTTATCAGTTTGGAAATATAGACAGGTGTTCTTTAAATGTTTTCTGAAATAATGCAAAACGTCCCCCAAACTACTGTATAAATACAGAAGACAATGGGTCAGCATTCCACCACTGGGCCGGGTGATACCAGAGGTTTGTGTCTGCATCCCAGACAATGTTTAGCGTGGTCCGTCAGCAACAGAAATACCTTTGGGATAAGTCCAGAGCTTTGTGTCCACAAGACTCCGTCAACGCCTGGAAAAAGTTTTCTGGAGTCCAACACTTTTCACTTTCATGGAGAATAAACTTCATCATGGCGACAAAGAATTGGGGATAAATTGAAAGAAACATGGTGGGGAATGTCGTCATTTAAGTTATGTAAGGCAGCAGATATGGACCTGACATTGTTCCAGATGTTGTAGCAGGACAGTTCTGGCCAGCGTCACCTCCTCCCTCTCCTTATTGGAATAAAGCATCAAGAGACAGCTGAAGAATGTAAGCAGATGTTCAGCATTACGTAGGCCCAGTTTGGCTTGGTTGTCCCATGATGGAGGTCATGATGGCTGACACTGAGTGACACCGCTTCCAAGGAGGTCCACAATAATCCGATGCATTCTTTAAAAAAACAACATGCATCCATAAAACATTACTCCTGTCGAGATGATATTGAAGTATGGCAGAACCAGAACAGATGAGGATTAATAGGCCATCCTGCAGCTTTCAGTGGAGCATTCAGGATTAGTCTTCATTTGCTCAAAAGGTTACCACTAATTTTACATGTAAAAGTCAATGTATTAGTCATAATGGGTAAATGGTGAATGGAAATTGGACTTGCATTTGTATAGCGCCTTTCTAGTCTTCCGAACCCTCACATTGCCTGACATTACATGTCATCGTTCACCCATTCACACCCATTCATTCACTGATGGCGAATGCTATACCATGCAAGGTGCAACCTGCTCATCAGGATTTAACACGTTCACACCCATTCAAACAGCGATGGCAGCAATGTGACGTTAAGTGGGGTTGACTAGGGGACTAGGGGACTAGGGAATCATCCGATTGGAAGACGACCTGCTTTACTTCTAATCCACGGCCGCACTTAGCCCCTCAGCCTGTGAAAACTGTTGTGCAGTTAAAACTGCTTCTAGTGATCACGGTTACAGTCCGTTTATATGGATCAAGAAGCTTGGGACAGAATTCTTCCTTTACAAATGTTTAAATAATTTGTCTAACTATGGTAGGCTAACGTCAATTACATTTTCGTGTTTTAATTTACTCCCTGGATACTTTGCCTTGTGGTAAATTGTCTGCGTTTGCTACCTGTGACCTGTGGCCTGTGCTGTGTGCAAATGGAAATCATGTCATGGAAAAATTATATTTCTCTCAATGAAAAAAACAAATGCGGTACGAGGCAAGCGCCTGTGGTTGAAGCCGGCCTCGTCGAGTGGATTGATAATGCCTAGTGACGTCCTCCCTCCATGCCGCTCGCTGGGCGAGCGATGAGCCCTGGCCAAGGGAGCGCCGTTCATCTGCATGCACCGTGCAGTGACACAGAGCCCGCCAAAAAGCTGCAAACCACGAGCAAGCCCTTGGTGAGGGCAAATCATAACTTTGTATTCATGTGATAAAGGAACAAATGTCAATTAGATGGCAATTTGCATGACAAATAGAGAAAGGGAAATAGCTCGTCCTGTAAATGTTGCACTTTGACACAGGACATCACTATTCTGTCCCCTCTCCATCAGACAGTAAGTGCGTTCACACGTTTTAAATAATTTTTCCGAAACGCTGGAATCCAAATATTGCGGAAATATTGCGGAGGTGCAAAAGACGATGAACACAAAAAGCAACAAAGTGCCATTTGAAACCAGCAAATAAAAACCATCTCCCTAACCTTAACTAAGAACCAACAACTTTCCCTTAACGTGACAATGTTGTTGTTGTGCTTAAACTAAACCAAACCTTTAATTTAAGCGTCAACAAAAGGCGCAGACAAATGATGGACAAACAATGTAATTTGTTGTTAAATGTGGTGGACTTGTTGGATTGAGTTGGGGAAAAAAGTGAAATAAGCAAAGCATAAATCGTTATTAAGCTTAATCACTTGAAACCTTACTTGCAGTTTGGAAACAGAACTATTTTAGAAGGAGAGCATTTCTCTCTCGCCATTCAAACGTTGCAGTACATGTTTACTTGCTCGTTCCTTTAAAAAGGCCTTCATCCCCTACTTTTCTTCTCTGTAATACTTGTGGGAGAATGTCACCGCGGAGAACAGATGTAAATTGACAATGCCTTTTTCTTTTCTACCGTCATCGGTCGTTTGTCCCTCATTTCTGCAAAAAACTAGAACAACCGCTGTGTTATTGTCTCATTTGTTCTCTCTCTCTGTTGGTGGCATCCATTCATTGCCCTAAAACATATGACCCTCTTTATTTGCTTTTACACATTCAAATTGGTGATTGCACAACAAGGCTTTTCAGTGTGAGGACTTAATGTTGCGTTGTAACGACTTGCCTTTTGTATATTGAATGACAAAACATGAGATCACGACTAAGCTAAAGTGTAAGGCTTTCGATGTTTTGTTGGTGTAACCAGCGTTGGTATATTAGCAATTGTGTGGAAATGTTACTATTCAAGATGTAGCGTCAGAGTCAGTTGAGCAGAGAATTACTTGTATTCCCTGATTTATTAACTGGCTGTCATAAACAAGACAATCTTGAAGTCTTACATTGGTTTCCTCGTGTCTCATCTTCTCCCCCTTTTGTTCCCACTCTATTCAGCATTGGTATCCTCGCTCTCAACTAACAAATGGCCCTAATTTATTTCATAGATGATATTATAAAAGAAAATACGCATTATGCTAAGATTCTTAAAAGGCTGCAACGGGTTTTTTACACTCCCTCAACCGATTCACCTTCGACATTCATCCCATATTAATCAGTGAGCAACAAACAACTGCCCTACGTTAGATCTGCGTCACCAGATGATCAAAAACCACCGTGAGTCACACACAGATCCAATAAATGTCTTCTTTTTTTTGGGGCATCTGAGACAAGATGTCATCCTGTTCGTGCAACACAGGCTCATTCCAGCTGATGCAAACATAACAAATATTATTCCCTCCGAAGCCTCGTCTGGTAGGACATCACTCCTCTATCATTACACACCTTAGAATGTGCATCCATGGTCATGAATATAAATTAGACGCTCCATAAAAAAAAATGGATTCCCAACAACAGCATCTAATAAGAATATTCATACTGTATGCCAAGGCGTGCATGAGTAAATGTAATTGAGCGACGTGGTGCAAAGGCAAAAGGGAGGAAGTGACAGACAAGATAAATACTATAAGGAGACGGAGAGAAGGGGGCGTCGAGAACTGTGAGCTGAATACCGAGCTTGATGGTTGAAAAGCAAAGAAAGAAAGAATCATGCAACAGTTGTTTATTGTTGCATTTTATTTCTAGGATTCAGTCACCATCAACAGGCCGTACTGTAAATGCCTCGGTTCCCAATCAACGGCATAAGGATGCAGCGGTCGACACCCATGCAGAGCTCGGTGTCAGTTTTCATGCGTTTAGGCAAACAATGAGACAGACAAAGACTAAACCAACATTTTTGAGTGCTCATTAATTATTGTCCATCACATGCTCAACAAACAGGGTTCTCTCCCCTCGTCCTCCTCCACTCTAGCCTTCCTCTACTCCACTCTAGCCTTCCTCTACTCCACTCTAGCCTTCCTCTACTCCACTCTAGCCTTTGGCGTCTTTCCACTTCATATTCTCCAAAACCTTTAATAGTATTTCTGAGGTATTTTTTTTTAAAGATTGACAAACCAATTAAAAGTAACAGCGTGCGATAACCTGTGACCATGACACACCAACAAAAGTGATTAGCTGTTCATTTTCTTACACAGTTCAGCTCCGTCAACGGTGTCACAAAACAACTCCACAGCCTCACGCTATGACATGTTCTGTGTTTGAGATGTGTAGAAAAATAAAACAAAGCATTATGGTTGAACACAATCTACGTTTTGGGGGTGTTTAGTGAGCTATCTTAACACCCATTTGTGACTTTAGCGCTTCAGCACTTCATACCTTTTAGGGAAGAGTCCAAGCTTCCATTCTTAACTTGTTATTCAGCTTCTTTTAGCAGGTTTATTTTTTTATGTGTGCTTTCTTTCTGGATTGATAAAACATTTGTCTGGGACAAAAACAGCATTTCAAATCCAATATTTCCACAGACTGTGCTGCCAGTCTGCTCTTCTGTTGGGTTCACCTTGGGTCAAACATTTTATCTACTTAGGCAAACAAAGGACATCTGGGGATTTTTTTTAAATAATTTGAAGATACCACTGTTAAAAAATTTAAAAGTGTTGACATTGCCTTATAAAGTTTACATAGGGTGATTGAATCATGAATCAGCTGATTGACAAAAATAAAATAAAATCACGAAACTGTACCTCTCTGAGGTAATGTCTCAGTATTGATCACAGAACATGTGATCAATACCATACGATGCCACGCCCGATTAGTATAACCTGTTCTGAAAATAACATCTGGCGCACCTATCTAAAACATGTCGTGACACAATCCTAGAAATAAAAATGTAAAACATGTCCTCAGGTTCAAGCAGTCAAGAAATACTCTTTGCTGATTGTTATATTCAAATGAATGGATGAAACTCAAATCTTGTTTTATTTTGTTGTTTCTCTCCATTGTAGAAGGTAATAACAATATGTTATACATGTACTGGTTTTATTTAGTCTTTATGCAGACAACTGACTTGGCAGGTGACACAACGTACTCAATGTTTTCCAAAATATTCTCTCACATGTGTACAGGATCATACTATTTAACCAAATGTACTGTTACCATGGACTAAATCTGACTAAAATCTTAAGGATTACAACTTTCTTTCTTTTTTTCAAACTGCTTTTTCTGAGGAAAATAATTAACTTTCAACCTCTGCATATATATGTACTAAATAGTGTACGTTATACAGTGCTTCTTTTAAGTCTTCGGTGATAATTATACGAAAGCTATTTCGCAAGGAGGCTCAGGCAAGTCCCCTCTTTTCTCTGGATATCAGTCTTCATCAAGTTTAGATGCATAAACTCAACACCGCTGACCTTCCCCTAGCTAATGACCCTTGTTATCACACAGGCTCCACACCAGCACTTTACACCAGGGAGACAGTATAAACAACAACCTCGGTTGACCGGTCTTCAATCACAGCTCCATAATGGGAGTTACCTTGGAACAGTGATATCTGTCATCATCGTCCAGCATTAATTTATCATAAGGGATGAGGCATTAGACACTGCAGATACACGGCAGAGCAGTGACAGGGGCTCCCTCTGGTGTGATGGGAAAAAAGAGTGGGCACTCCATGCTGTGATGGTCAAAATACTATGTGGCACAAAGGAGATCTGCACTAAGCTTCAAATAAACAGTATCTCTTTACAAGGCAACGTTATCATTAACGTATGTCACACATGCGACACATCTGAGGAAATTAAACAGTGTTTTCAAGAAGATTGCCAGAAAATTATAGTAATTAGCGAAAAATGTTTTAAAATGTGCTGGCACTCTGAGAAATATTTTCCACTTTGTCTTCTATCTATTTATCAGTCTATTTTTTTGTTTCTATTAAACACATCTGGTCACCAAGATCTTCCATTGAGCCCGTGATGAAAAATATACAGATACCAATCAGCGCTGCAGCTACCATGGGCCTCATGCAAGAACCTCTGGGATGAACGAGAGATTTGCCGCATTCACCAATTTTCTTGTATTTTAAATTTCTCATGGCTCCGAAAACAATCTGCGAGTGGTGAAGACCTGTCATAGGAAACATGTGCAACCAGTCTGCTGTTCTCTGACTTGGCACACTTGTACGAGCCCACCATACGAAAAAAATAAAATAGAAATTTAAGATAAGAATACAAAGATGTTGGGCTGATTACAGTTATTTTAGACTCGGAACAATTAGTCTCGCTCCAAATTTAACAAATTGTGTGATAACAAAATGAACAAACAATTGATTCAGTATTCCTCCACCAGAAGTTTATTCCCGGCACATAGAGATGCTTTGAAACCGCATTTAGAGTTCAATATTTGAGGGATGAAATAGAGATACTGTTTTCAGAGTCCATCATTTCCATGGAGGATTCCTATTGAGAACTATGAACTGCAGCCCACTTAAAGGGAAATTAGAGACAAAGTTCTGAGACAAATATTGTTTTATTAGAGGTTAGTTGAAGAGCTACTTAATTTCAATAAAACATTAACATACTTACTTCAACAACTAAGTCACTGAGTCAGAGACAAATTATTATTCAAAGCCAAGTATTTTTTATACATCTTTAAACATGTCTAGAGGGATCCTTTAAATATTTTACACTTTTTACTTTCTTTGTCTTGGTGGTTAAGGAGAGTCAGAGGAACTCATAACTGCAGTAATTGTGAAATCCTGGCGACGGCCCTGAAGACGATTCCACTCAACATAATGACCTTAAGTATTTAGTGGAACCATGCTGCACGTGTAGAGGATGTATTTCTAGTGATCCATAAAAGTGGAGTATAAAAGGACAAAATGATTGATTACAAATCACTGCAAAAACTGCAGAGGCTTTTCACAGTCGCTGTGCAAAACAAGCTTGGGTTTACAGTAAGCAGCATGTTAACAGTAACTGTGGTTGGTTTACAGACAGTTCCATAGGGGGCCGTGAAGAGCAGGCACTGCATCCCACAGGAAGGGTCTCGGAGCAGATGGTTGCCTGGGTGTGCAAGCTTGTGGCAATCCTTCCTGCCCTTTTTTGTGCGTGTGTGTCATGCGCAGGTCTTTCGTAGAGGGCGGGTGACAGACATTCACCCACTCATCAGCGCAGGCACCGTGTTGAAGCTTGTCCGTGTTGTGAGAGGAGGCAGATTAGAACCAGATTGTGGATGGAGGATTTGAGGATGTTTTCAATCGTTGATTTGTGAAAACGGAGCAGGATTGGTGAGGGAAATGCTGGACTTCCCAAGATGATGTATGAAGATTGGTTTTCATCTTTTTTTGATTTAGCGATTATGATTTTGGTGACGGTGTAGCAACCCTACTGCGCAGACAGAAACATCGATATGAATGATTCTGCAAAATCCCAGATTATATTCAACGATGAAACATTGCTTTTACATCCAGTGCCAAAATTCTCGCTTGTGGTGTAAAGGTACATTTCGAGTTACACACCTAAAACACTTCGTTAAGGCTAAAGTGACAGAATTAATTGGAAAATCTGTTACACAGCCCACCAACACCCAGTCCTGCAAAAAAAAATCCCCATTCTCTTCCATTGAAGACGTTTGTTTATGTCCAACACCAACGCTTTTTAAATTCTCACTTTGTGAAACAATGGTGTTAATTGTGTCAAACAAAATAGGATTTCTCTTAGAGGAAGAAATTAAGTTAGCATATTACGCAGTTCTAGCTTCCTTCACTACAAGATTAAAAGACACTCTGAGATCTTTCAGATATTTGCGATGCACTTCTAACCCAGTGGCTTTCGATAGCTGCTCTGTCCTGCGACACTTCCGTCTTAAGGAGTAGACAGCGTCTGTCATCCAGGGAGAAGTGTTGTCTGCAGCCCTAGTCCTTTTCTTAAAAGGTGCCACTTTGTCCAGCAGTGTGGTGCAATGTTCATTAAAAGATGTTGTGCACGATAACTAATATGGTTATTGTCAGGGAAAGGTTGTCGTTCTGGCAAATAAACAACTCACTCTGGTCTCTTTCCTGAAGGTCAGACGCTAAACACTCCACACCCTGACTTTCTGCCTCACTTCGTAAAGAAGGTCACAGTACCTCCTGTGTTGGCGCTGAACACTGGCATTCACTCTTAAAAACAGTCAGGATAATAAGTAATTCTGTCTCCAGGAACTGGAACTGTGGTTTATTTTTGGGAAGGCAGAGCCCCTTGTATTCGACACAGAGGTCGCGCTGCCCTGTAGGAATTTGGGATTCAGCCACCGATGATCATGGGTTAATGATCTGACCGATTTGTGTAGAAGAAAATAATCCAAGAATCTCGACAATCTTGATTGTTATCATCTCCGTGTTGCTGGCAGTACTACCTAGATGCAGCGTTCCTCAGAGTTGGATCTCCATGTTAATCTGTCTCGATCAAATCGTACCGCCACCTGTTTCCCTGTCATCGCCAGACATTTCCTTTGTTTCGTACTTCTTCTTCCTGTTCTCATCATTCTTACAAATCCAGTCCTTACCCCCTCATCACGATCCACTTCCTCCTCTGTTTTTCTGCCACTCTTCCCTTTGAAGAGACCACATGTCTACACACTTAGAAAAAACACAGACAGACACACACTTGCCCCTTGTGCACCAGTTATGTATACAGCTCATCCTGGATGTCTGTGTAAAATGCATTATTTCTTTAATCAGTGTTTGTGGTTACTACAACGTGAACAGCTCTCTCTACCTCTGTCTCGTTTTTTTTTTCCCCTTCTCCTTCTGGCTGGTTTCTAATGTATTCTACCCCTTTGGTGGCCTCTAGCCAGCCTCACTCTTATGTTCTTCAACAATGGAGCAGGAGGAGGTCACTTGATGCCTCTCCTAAGCTCGACTCCGCTCAGTTGGGCTCTCCTCATATTCCCTAAAATACTGTTTTCGCGTCTCTCCTTTCTTCTGCTTTACACTCCTCTTTTCTGTCTGCTCCCCTCTCCATTCGTCTTCTCCTCAGCCCTCTGGGAGAGGTTGTCCTACCAGGATGTAACTAAGCTCTCTCTCTCTCTCTCTCTCTCTCTCTGGAGAAAACAAAGAGCTCATAGAGGCACATTACAGTGGGCAGGTTCCTTAATGGACGTCATATGTAGCCCTATACAAATAAGATGTAAGGAGAAGAAACAGAAGTACTACATGGCCAAAATGTAGTACCCACATATAACATATATGTGATTGCTGAAGATCTCAATTCAAAACCATAAAATAGATGCAATCTTGTAAGACTTTCCACAAGATTTCAGGACCTGGCTGTAGCGATGTGCTCCCATCCAGCGTTAGTGAGGTTGATGTTGAGTGATGAGGCCTGACTCTTAGTATGATGGAGTTTAATGTCAGCGCTCTGTCCAGGACTGCCATGTTATTCTCAGTCTAGTATCCCTAGGTATTATGTTCATATTAGATGATTCTGTCTGTAATGATTTACTTCAAATGTCAACATCTAGTGTCTATATGGGAAGCAGTAGCCATTTATGTAGCGAAGTGGAAATTAAAAGAGGGTTATGCTTTAATTGTTCATAGTTGTTCAGAATCTCTTAAAAGGGGTCTCCTGGAAGACATTAGTATTGGACTAGTTTATACACAAGAAAGTGAAATATAGTAAAATGTCTAGTGTCTAGTGGGGTTGGGAACAGGCGTGTAGTGCATCTGACTTTCTTCGGCCAGAGTTTGCATCCTAACCACATTTCATAATTATACTTTAACTGTACAGAATTTGATTTGCCAAAACCACAGTCGTTCCCTCACTGATATTTTAAAACATTGATATTTAAAGGTGCTGATCTATGGCCTCCACGAGGTTCTCCACATGGTGACGCTGAGCCGGTGGCTCCTAGCTAACGGTGCAAACAGCACTCACAGTGCACTCAACAGCAACAGTGTTGAGCTAACGGTGTTAACAACACTTCGGCGATGATGCCGCTGGTCGGAGCAGCGCTATATGCAGTAAGCGCCCTCCAGTATGAGTGCAGTGCAGAAAGACGACCGTGAGCTAGCTGGTGTGGAACGCTCACGTGCACTAAAAGGCACGTGGTAAAGAAACAAAGCACATAGAAGCTCGGATAACAACACACACCGAGGGAGAGTGTCTTCATTCTCTCCTCAGGTAGACGATACTTAACTATACAATTACACAGCAAATAGTGGTTTGCTCTATATTAATGATTTGAATATAGCATTGAGAACCTTTACAAACAATGTTAAATGCAAATACTCAGACAACCATTTGCTTTGGGCGCAAGGGCATAGTAATGTTGAAACATCAAAGGGCTTTCCCTAAATTGTTGCTACAAGGTTGGGATCACTATGTTTTTTAATCTACTATGCTCAGCCTTCGTTTCACCTGTGATTTATAAGATGGGAGGCACATCAGGAGCCAGCATCTACCGCTACGACAGCCTCACAGTCTGTGTGTGGAGTCAGCAGGGGAACTTGCCATCAGGTCCTGATCGACCTCTCCTTCAATCCCTCCGCCCCTTCATCCCGGTCCTGGATCCTGCTGGCGGCCACGATGAATGATTCATCCTCCCAGCAAAAAGAGCTGACTCATCGCTACATTTCAGCTCCATATTTCTAAAGTGGGCAGGAGCTAAATGGCTTTACCAATAGCCTTCTCACCAGCTCCAGCTACCTTCTTGTTCTGCTACTGAATATGCAAAAGAAGGAAATACAGTATTGAAATGTGTTGCTTCCCTTTGAGTAAAAGCCATTAAGGTCTATGTATCTCTCCAGGCTGCGGCTAATTACAGTGTATTGTCTCTATATCATTTTCTACGGTGTAATGTATCTAACGTGTTGCCTCATGAGGTCATTTCTCAATTCAAATAAAGCTGTCTGATATGATCATCTATTATACGGTTATCTTAAAAGCTCAGGTCAAATTGTCATGAAATCGGACGAGAGTCAAAGTCTCTTTGAAGCTACTGGATTTGAGGAGCTGGTGCACACAAATATTCACAAACACTCGCAGTGTGACATTCTGAGATGAAGGACATTTTAGTTCTGCTCTGCTGCAGTGAGCTAATGGTCAATAACAGATTCATTTTCATCACACTACACTACGTGAATGCAGTGTGTGTGTGTGTGTGTGTGTGTATGGGCTGCGTGTTTGTGTGTGTCCTTCACTTCCTTCTCCGGTAGTTATTATGGACATTTGAAATTCTGTACCAGCTTCTAGATCGAGCCGGGGGATTACTCATCTGCCTCAGATATTGGGCTCCTTGGTGGTGCTTGGCTTTGCGGCTGACTTAATGAGAGTGGAAGGCTTTGTTGTTGTGAATTTCTCTATTCATCCAAAAGAGAAGGAAAGGTGCTCCACTGAGGAGAAAGAAAAAAAAAATAAGGTAGCTACTCTCAGCTGCTTTTCTTGGTGAAAAGGAATGGCAACTAATACCTGAGGGCACTTCCTTATCTCCAGCCTGTCAACACAGACAGGCCATATCATTCAATGGGAGCTTTACTCAATGGGAAAAAGCCATCCACCAATGGGAATAAGCCCTTTCTTGAAAACAGTGGTGCTCTATATCTTACTGTGACTCCGTAACCTTTATCATACAGCGTTTATGGAAGAATGGTTCCTCACTCTGCCAAATACTGAGACTTTCTTTCATTTCCTGATTTCAAAGCAATGCTGTGATGTTCTCGGCTTAGAGGAAACAGGATGAGGTGAGGAGCCAGGAAGTGCATTGTGGGACAAAGATGAGATTATGGGGCGAGGAGAGAAGATCAGGTTGAGATTCAAAAGATGTGCTGACCGCAGGTGGTGTTTTTAATGTGAGTGTGTCTGTGAGAACGTTGCTCTCTCAGACATTTTTCTTGATCCGAGTTTAAGGATCACAATTTAAACGATGCAATTTTAAAGCTCTGCTCCTCTTTCCTGGGGGGTTTTTGTGCAAAAATGGAAGAACTATCAAGAAATATCATCACTGGATGACATGATAGAAGTTTGAAAAAAATACATTAGAAAAAGATGCATGCAGATACATGCAGCCATGTACAGCTTAATCCAGAGACCTGAAAGAACATCCTTTTTATTTCATGTAACCCCAGAGCAAAAACCATCAAAACCACATCCTGTGAATACCCACGTGCATTGCATCGAGAAAAAACTCACTCAAAATAGTCATGTTATTTGGAGATCCACCTTTAACAGAAACAGTGCTCAGTGCTCCTGATTAACTCTGAATAGCTCCTGATGAAAGACAACCATCCAGGGAGCCCCCACCCCCCTTACGCACATACTAAAGTGTCTCCCAAGAAGAAATCGATGACTTTCTGTGGGAGGTTGCGATATGCCACGATCGACTACGCAGCCTACTAAATAAGCAACCACTGGCAGATGACGTTAAATGAGGGTGAGAGGAGATAACACATTCGGTCACAGTGTTTCTCTGGTTCTTTTGAGAGTGCAGGAAATGATTCAAAGATATGAGGTGAAACGCCAAACTGTCATAAGTGTCCTTCCTCTAGTAGACAGAGTTCTAGAATGATAGATTTTGTCTCATGACCGACTGACAGAAGTTTGAAGCTTTGTGCTGTAACATCTCAAACACACATAATATAGAGATATTTAACTTTTCATATTTAACTTTTTACCTTTCCCCTCTAATACTCTCACTCTCAGTTCTCCCTAGTAACACCAAGTCGTGTGGTCTATGTCTGATAATGACAGTGATGATAAAGTATGTAGGACCTGTAGTCTCCAGAGTTCTGAGTGGCTCACATCCACTTCCCTCTTTCTCTGATATGATTGGTCGCTGAGTTAATTGTGGAGGTCACGGATGGATGGGGAATTGAACTTCCTTCCTTGGAGACCACAACAACTAGATCACTCAGAAGGAGACGGCATCATTAAAAGTAAACTATTGCTGTAATAATAAAGACTGATGATTTATACACCTGAAATCCAATCTGCTTGTTTTCACGAAGAAAGCTCTTCTTTTAGGGATAGGGCTTCTTTCGAGGCTTCTGTGGAATAGTTACAGAACACTTAGTGGCTCAACAAGTGATTGCACTTTAAAGGAACAAATGCAGATTAATTTTCACATTGTGTATGGATGGTGGTGTCCTTGAACACATTGTTGTTATCGTTAGCTGTCATTTTCTTTTGCTTATTTGGCACATTCTAACTTTATTGTGTTTATATTACCTGTGGTTATTTTAAGCATTTATTTGTATTGTATTAATAGTGATGTGTTGTTACTGATTTGGTGCTTTTGTATTTGGATCAGCTGCTCTTTTTTTTTTCATCTGGATCCTGCTTTCATGATTATATCAATATTTCATTTGGACATTTTCTTTATGTGTGGATTTAGGAAAATTAGCTAATGGGGATATGATAAAACAAACAAATACACCCGAAACGATAGAGGGTGAACAGACCAATTCTTATGACTAGCAAGAAGAAAGCAATTACTTTTTCTCTTCGTTTTTAATCATGAGCGATGAGGTCCCAGAAAATGTTCTGCCAAATTGAGTTTGTTCACCAGAGATTTGTGTTTCTTGTTTTGTGTGTGTGTTTTTTTTTAAGTTGATTAGTTGGACAGAGATTATGTTATATATATATATATACCTGTATATCTAAGCACTAATCAGGAGCATTTTAATCAAAATGTCAGAAATACTTAGGATATGAAATCCCATGGTGCCGCAATGGTGGCATTGTGTACCACTGCTATATAAATCAAACAGTCCCTCATGATTTCCTACCTAGGTAAAACTACCTTGGTTAAAAAAATGTCAAGAATATCCCCAGATAATATCCCCAGATAATCAAGATTAATGATTGAAAACAAGTGGGCGAACTGAGAAACAACAACTATAAATATTGGTGCTTCAGAGAGTTGGGATCAGGCTGGAGCTTTGCACATCAATAAGTGCTGATTTGCTCTACCTCATTGGCTATGCAGTGTAAAGGAAAAGGAAACATTTTTTGCAATGCTTTACGACTATATGTGAGTCCTTCTGAAGGTGAAATTGAAAGGTTACTGCACCTGACATTTGTCCAAGTGGTCATTTTTAATTTGAAGCACATCAGATATTTATTGAGGGCTGTGAGGCTTAATATGAAGCGCTGACCTCCATTCCTGCATGGACATCAAAAGGAATAACATTAGATTCATATAGCACTTTACAACAATGGTTTTAACCAGGCCATTTTCTTCATTGTGCATGGTTGCCCAGTAGAAAATAAAAGCTTTTTTTTCAATGAAAGATCTTTTCTTTTTCTTTTCTTTTCTTTTTTTCAGAGCTACAAGTGTGAGAAGAGAAACCGAGGGGAAACGAGTGGGAGAAGTGTTGACCAAATCTAGTAAAACTTTGATTTGTAAATTGAATGTGTGTGTGTGAAAGACATAGAGCAAATGTGCAGCCTTTTTTCCCCCCACAATATTTTCCCGTTTGAGTATAGTATGGAGGAAGATTATAGAGGAAAATCTTAAGTATCAAGCGCAACCTTTTATTATTACAGATTATTTTTAGCCTTGTCATCATTTGAAGGCGTTTCATTGGCCATACATGCAAGCACACATTCCTGGTGGATAACTTTATAATGTTTACTTTGGAATTATTGCAACCAATAACCTTTGTATTTTTTTTAATGCAGGGCTGTGTTCAGTCAGAAAGCACAGTCAGGAAAGAAAAAGCCTTCGTCCTTGGTCAAGCTCAACTAAATCCGGATTCATTGTGGATGCAAAGGATTTAAAATAGCCCCACTGCAGATACTTACGGTTTGGATTTGTAGTTCAACATTGTATTTCCCCTGTTGATGGCATCCTCACAACACTAGACGGGTATACTGTAAGCAATCAGGTTGTATTGTGTTTTAGTTATACTCCCTACAGTATTTACATTATTTGACCACTTTGTGATACAGGCAAAGGGTGGGAGGTCCGCCTTGTTTCATTACAGAATATAAGAGTATCAATGCATATCTACATTGTTGCATTCACTGTGATGGAGAACGCTGAGCAGAAGGTTTGATGTGGAAATAGTTTTGCTGGGTGTGTTGTATTCAAAAGGTGAAGATAACTGAGCCTTTTGTTTCAACTCATCTTACGTTGTCTTCACTCCCAACAATCTCCAACAGCATCAGACACTTTTAAGATAAAGAAACAAGCAGCCCATGTTGACCAACAGGTTGTGCGATCACCATGTGGCAGCCGCTATCTATGGATCCTAAGCACATAGCTGCTGTAGGGTTGACACAAGCATAAATAAAGCTCAAGTTACCAACAAACACATCTGACTTATTAGTTTAATTAGCATGTAACACATTGCTTTTTGCAGAGCTGGTACTAATCCATTTTGTCACTGCCGTTCCTCCAGGAAATACTTCTCTGTTGCTTCATATGTAGTGAAATATCTTGCCAGGCCACCAGGCCTGATCTTGATATGTAAATCCTACCACTGCTGCAGTTGTTTCTTTCACTCTTGTTGCTGCTCGACTCTGGAACATCCTCCCACAGAGTCAGAGAGAAGCGAGATCCAAGCACAGCTTAGTTTTGTTTGTCTCTTTGTCCACTGAGGAACAAAGAAAAACCAAGACAGAATGATAAGTCATTGTGTGTTTTATGAGTGACCACAGTGGGAATTCACTCTGACTATTTGGGAACACATGGAGCTCAGCTGGTCGTTCTTTTCTTTTTCTTTAAAGGAGACATCCTTGGTAGTGTCTGAACGATTAACTGGTAAAACACCAGCAGCGATTTGACATGACTGCACTAGATTTACAAGTGGAGCGTTAACCTGGTACAATGAAAACAGGTTCTTCCAGATCTTCATCCTGAGCCAGCAGTACAATCACAACGTGGAGATCTGGTCTTGAAATGGAAAACTACCCAACAAATGCAATACACCTAAGTTAGCTAATATCGAAACAGCTGGTGGTGTCCATAACGGTCAACATACTTCAGCAGTAATGGATAGGTGGACGTTGCAGGTCAGTCCGGTGTCTCGCTCTTGTTTTGCAACCTTTCTCATGGTCAGACTCGCACATTCCTTTCCAGAGGCAGGTCGGCCTCAGTGCCAGGGTAAGCTGGAGTAACAGATGGTTGCTGGAGCAAGTCTGGCCTTTCCCCCTGTCTCTCTCCCTCTCTCTATTCCACGTCCTCTCTGTCTCTCTCTCTTCACAATAACCCCACTGCTGTTCTCATGGTAACACTATCTGCCAAGTCTGAGGGATTGGATTTTCACAGGACACATGAGCTCAGCACTGTACCAGAGGTGGACACTCGGCTCCCACTGTCTCTCTCCTTCCCTTCTGCACCTTCATCTTTCTTTCTGTCGCCATTGAATGTTTCATTTCTTCCTCCCCGCCGGCCCAGGATCCCTTTGTCTCCTTTATCTGTCTCCACCTCTCCTCAGCTCATCTGTCAGCGCTGCTTGTTGAGTCAACGGTTCCTTCTCTTCCTCCTTCTGCTTTTTGTTTCATCATCCAGAAGTCCCAACCATGACTGGCCTTTATTAGTTAGTGTCTATAAATCTTACTCCAATCTAATCTCATGCATCTGCTGAGCTATTGTTCCTCTTTGCTTTGTTTCACTGTAGCTTCAAACATATTGCCTCTATTGTATCATGTTCTCCAGACGGAGCTGATAGTCTTACCACAAGACTGATGATTGCATCTTTGGATACGATCTCGCACCTTTAAAGAATGCCGCCCATTTTGGTGTAAGGTTCTTGCAATGTGGTTTGGTTGCTAATTTTTTTGGAACGCAATCAGCGACACACACATGCACCAATCCATGCAAACACACATATTAAGGATATTAGATTTAAACGGGCACAGCATGGAGTAGGAAAGATAGCCAGCTGCTCTTTGGACCAACTTAGATTTCTGAACAGTGGCCATCTGTGGTTCGAGGGGGTGACCACTCTGAATTCAAAACATCTACAAATCAAATGCAAGACCACACACACACACACACACACACACACACACACACACACACACACACACACACACACACACATTCTCCCAGCCCCTGCTCCATCAAAGAAGAAATTCAAATCACGAGACTTAAGAAAAGGAAGCTGGCTTTCGGCGTGTCTTGCCATCTTTCCATCCACAAGGTGAGCTGGCCTTGCTCTCTCTACCTCCTCTTTCTTCCTCTGACGGCATTGTAAATGGAATGAGTCTGGTAGCATTGCTGTATTACGGTGGGATAAAGTATCAGTGCTGGTAATCTTCCGTGGATTAATGGCTTCTTCTTTATCTGCTGCGGCTGCTGCGCTCAGATGTCTGGCCGGGCCAGGAGCCTCCTGCTGGAATACTAATGACAGACAGACAGACAGCTCCAGCTCTCCCTGTCCCTAGCCCAGCCCAGCCCACGGGGGCTGTTTGTGTGTGTGTGTGTGTGTGTGTGTGTTCGAGTAGAAAGAAAGGGAGCACATATGTGTGAAGTGCATGTAGAGAGAGCACAGCAGAGGAGGAGAAGGAGGCTGCACGTGTTAAGGGTGTGTGTGTGTGTGTGTGTGTGTGTGTGTGTGTGTGTGTGTGTGTGTGTGTGTGTGTGTGTGTGTGTGTGTGTGTGTGTGTGTTTTTGCCCTCAAGACCCTGTCGCCTCCTTTGTGAGGTAGTCACTGTCCTTCTTGTCCTGGCTGACACCTGCTTTGCATACAGGAGGGGCCAAGCGGAGAGGAGGGGAGGGGCAATGATGGGGAAATGAGGGTCCCCCAGGATGTGAGAGTGAGGGACACAGAGGGGACGGAGGGAGGGAGGGAGGAGGAGATACAGCAGATTAGTGGAAGAAAATAAAGCAGACTGATGGAGCGAGAGAAGGAACCAGAGAGAAAATTGAGAAAGGAACAATGGGAAATATGAACAGATCCCAGTGACTGGACTACACAATGTTGCCCCTTTCCTATTGGAACCACTGACAGAAACCCATTCTGCCGTAAATAACCCGCTGTAGGGTGTAGTCATTGTGGAAGCTCCTCTTCCATTCCCTCAGCAAGGTCACATTTACCCTGCACAGACCCTGGGCTAAGAATATCTAGTAGGTCCTTTTATGAAAAGGAAAAGGACCAACACTAAACACCATCTGCTTCCTCAGTCAAGGAAGAAAAGAAGAGGAGGAGGAAAGGAAGAGGAGGGGGAGTGACAGAAGCACACCATGTACCAACTACTGGCCATGCTATGTGGACAGAAATACAGAGGAGAACAAAAGAAGACTGTATGAGCCCTGAGCGTACCTCATTTCCAAGGTGGAGCAGGAACCAATATGGAACACCAGCAGAACATTCAACAGTTACAATGAAAAGCCAACATCTCAGTACCAAACTACCCAACTAAATACCATAAAAACAAATGCATACAGCTAACTGTGGATTCTCACAATCATTTAGTAGTTTCTATATAGCTATTTTATTCTAAACTGCATTTTATTCTAAACAGCTTCGATTGACTCTTTACTTAAAACATTTTTAAACTATGACCATACAAATGCCCCCAAAATTGAATAAAGCATCTCTTTGAGTCTCACAGTCTCAATAAAACATGGATAATGTGAGCATTGAGAACTTGGTATTTGGCAGAGCTTCTATCCAGAGACCCTGCATGTATTAAAGGTCACTCATGCACAAACATTCATGAGAAGCACGCTGCATCTTCTACTCTCCACTTTGGACGGTTTTCATTTTCAATGACAAACAACTAGCGGCCATCCTTACAAACTGCATGATAAAAAAGTAAAGGTTGGTGTCCCTCTGTGTGTGTTGTTATTTATGGCCCATGGCTCTGCAATGTCGCGTAATCTCTGTTTGCTCGGTCAGAAATGTTGCTGTATTTTGCGATGTTGCGATGTTAGCACTGTTAGCTACGAGCCGGCATCACACTGCAATAAATCATATCATTTTGAAGCTTTTTTGTTTGTTTTTTGACACTGAGTCCCAGAAGTATGTTGCATGTATAAAACCTAGCATCGACAGTAATGTTGGAGGGCATTTTGCCAAGAACATCTTAAATTTGACGCAACGAAAAACATTACCTGTTAGTGCATTAAACCCAAGCATAGCTTGTTTCAAAGTAAACAAGAATCATATATTACTCTAAATAATATCATAATAATCTGAGATTCAGTGGCATTATATTGAACAAAACCACATTGTTATTACAGGGTTTTTATGATTATTTAACATAGCAATGTAAAGTATGAAGTAATGTGCACGAGTTTGCTCATTTAAGTGCAAAGAAAGTGAAATATCAACACAAGCTCACCCTTTTATTCTCCAGTGTGTCTGTTTCTCACTCTCACAAACACACACACAGCCAGCTTTCTAGTCACATTATAGTAGCTTCATTTTTGTTGGCATTCTCCTCGCAGCTGTTCTTTACAAGTCAGATCTTGAATAGTGGTAGACATTGGCTGTTTGGTTTGCCATTCAGTTAGAGCTCTCTGAAGAGACTCCTGTGTGTGTGTGTGTGTGTGTGTGTGTGTGTGTGTGTGTGTGTGTGTGTGTGTGTGTGTGTGTGTGTGTGTGTGTGTGTGTGTGAGAGAAAAAGAGATGTAATATACAACACCACAACCATGTCTTGATGCCCTGATGTGAGTCCTTATTCTACAGTATGTGGTCCCTACACATTTTTTACTCTCCTCCAGTTCATATATTTCTTTCATTCTTTCTTTCCCCCTATCTGCCTTTCTCCTTCCTTCTGCCTAACTTCCCGAACTGAGTCTTTTCCTGTGTGGTCTCCAGCAGTTCTCTCCTTACTTTCATCTCACTTGAAGAGATAATGAGTTTGATTGCATCACCCGCAGAGTCATTTGACAAAACAACTTTGGATTAAATAACACTTTGATCATTAATAATAAAATAACAAAATAGGAAGAACTTGTCAAAGGGAAAAAACGTATTGCGACGTGTTTTGCTGTTACTGTACGAAACTTTTTATTCCATCAGTTTTGTATCTTTTTAAGTGATACATCATCCATGGCAGACATTCGCTCAGAGGGAGCACATGGGCCCAATGGAGATCATGTCAGCGTGTGGTGAGAGGCCAAACAACGACCAGTCGGAGGCGTCACGCTTAGACACCACTGAGTTGGAGCAGGTGCACAGCCACAAGCCAGAAGATTGAGCCAGTTTAACACTTTCACAGTTATTTTCATGGAGTGATCGGAGGTCTGGTGGGGCAAAAATGTTAATGAGATGACTCCTACTGGCTGGAATTAAGCAAAAAATGCTCATTGTAAATGCATTTCCGGGTCATCATCAAAATAAAAAAATGGTTAAACAACAGCTTTATAAATCTGGACAAACATTGGCCGATGATGAACATAGATGCCATGACGGGTCATGTTGGATTCTTTTGAGAAATGGAGGAAAACAAAGAGCCTTGGTCTGACTGGTGGTTGGAGGGATTCGGTGAAAGAGTGGTGTGTGGGCGCACTCGGGTTTGTAGGTGTGTGAGCCTCAAGGCTCTTTGTGCCTTTTTTGATGGACTCAGCCTTTGTTGCCACTCTTCGTGTCACATGCACCGACACCGAGCAACTGAAGCACACGCGTATACATGCAAGTTGGCTGGTTTTTCACACAATAGAGTCCCCAAAAAGCTTCTTTAAAAAAAAAATATATGTTCTCATTTCACCTTCAAGACATCTAGGAGGTGATTTTCAATGTTTTGAAAATTATTTTGGATTTTGGTCCATCCAAAATGCTCTCACAAGCTAGAATGTCCCCATAAGAATAGCGGCCTGCCTACAGTGGATCCTCACAAGCATAGCTAAACCAGATCACACACATGCAGGCAGCTACCATTGGCTCCTCAAAGAGGGTCCCCTCCTGTCCCCATCCCTTCTTGCCTGCAGCTGCTGGCCAGCCTGTCAGTTCCCAGGCATCAAGCCATCAGAGATGACGCCTCCTAACGCCACCAAGTGGTAATCACCTGCCCTGCACTTCTCAACAACAGGGGCTCTATCCTTCAGGCAGCAGTGGAGATGTTTATAGATTCATTTATGGAGTTTGAAACTCAATGTGTGTGTTTAAGTTGAGACTGAAGGTGACACCCATATGATAAAGCCACATTATGGAACGAAAACCATGTAATATAAGCTGTGTGTGCTGTTATCCCGTCATGTTGGTTGTATCACGGCACCTTTATTACACTGCATGACATTGTTTTTGTCAAGTCACTTATTGTATAGATTAAGGGAATAAAGTACTTTAATAGTCATGCATGTTTCCCTCCAAAAAAAGGGCTGCAATTATTCATAATTTGCCCCAACATTCTGGGGTAAATTATCACAGAGGTCATTCCTTTACAGGCAAATTACATAAAATATGATAAATAAACCATTAAACTGTGGAAAAGACTTAGTAAGGCTTAGTTTTTAAAATGTCTACTGTTGGGACATATCAAGGGAGATGATTCCAGCAGCGAGCAGCTTAATGGCTGAAACCTGTTTCACCACATTTGAACTCTTACCACCTCTAACTGACCAGTCCCTGCAGGTCTGAGAGACACCCAGCTTGCACTCTGCAAGCCAATCTGCCATATGTGTTGGGCCCAGACCATTGAGTGACTTAAAGACAATAAGTAGGGCCTTATAATCAATTCTATATTTAACTGGAAGCCAGTGCTGGTATCTAAGAATAGGAGAAATGTCTTCTCTCTTCTTGGTCTTTGTCACTATTCTTGAAGCAGAATTTTGAATAAGTTGGGAACTTAAGAGAGAAAATGAGCCAATGAGTGAGCAACTTAAAGGATAAGGCTGGCATTCCTTGACAAGACAAACCAACTGTGTGCTCGTCTGTTTCACAATACTTCCTGACTTCTCCAGGTTCATTCTGTAGATGTAGATAAAGACATAAAAAAACAGATCACATACAGGTACATCTTTGTTTAAAAGTAGGGATTCGAGTGAAATGACGGGGCGCTGCAGTGCATTTATAGGGAAGATTATTTTGTTGATGCTGAATCGCCAGATACTATTTGGGATTGTTTCAAAATGAACTACAGCGCCCGTCCATGTGTTCATGGAAATGACAGATCTTGTTAGTGGGATCAATCCATCGATTGTTTTGCTAAAGTATATCTCTAGATTGTGAAATGATGAGAAACAAAATAAAAAAGCTCCAACGAAACGGGTCACAGAGTCAAGCGGTCCGTGTCAGTCGTACCCTGATGGCCTCCCAGTATTTAGCCAAGCTGTCAATCTGTCTACTGCGTGTGTGTGTTTGTGTGTGTCTCTGGTGTGGGTTTGTTTGTGGGTAGCATGCCTTGGTCTCACTATGTCCTTGACCTCTACTTAGACTGTGGGTTCAAAGTCATGTGAATAGGAATGTGTGGGCATCCAGTGTCCTCGCATTGTGTCTGTGCGCACAAGTCGTGTGTGTTGTGGGATGGTAAGCGGAAAAACTGATATTTCTGAACCATAATATTCCACATCCTTGCTTTATCCGTGAGCTCTGCTCAGACACCACTGTGGATTCAAGTGTACAGGAATGTGTGCATGTATTGTGTGTGTGTATAATGTGTACGTGTGCATGTAAGCCATTTTATTTAAAGATGAATTTTCGGCACCGGACACCTGGAAAACAGGAGTATGTCTGGGGATATAAAAGAGGCTGAAGAGATGCGCCATAGAGCAGCTAAAGTGTAGGTGAAACAGGCGGGGGCTCGGCAGTGGGGGGGCTGCTCAGGTCAGTGAGTAATTGTGGTTTGGGGTCACACGGGTCTGGACCTCATTAAGAGAAATGTCTGGGAACGTTCAGGCTCTGAGCCGCCGTCATGTCACCTGCTTTTTTATCATGGGAGGCAGCGGGAGGGAAACAACGGCTTATTAACGTGTCTTTCAGTTTTCCAGGTCACATAGTTTGCCATTAGTCAGGAAGATCAACGCACACACACACACACACACACGCTAACACTGAGCATTTTTGCAGCAAGCACTTTCAGATGCAAGCCTGTTCCTGACACGCACACGTCTGACATCTGTGGACTTGAGACGTATGAAAGGCAGGTACATCATCTCAGCCGGTATCGCTTTTGATCGTCTTCTCTTATCTCTTTGACCCCTCCCCCTCCTCATCTGTTCTTAATTTGTATTCACAGGGGGGTTTTCTGCTGTCTGAGGTTACATAGATGAGAATTGAGGGGGATTTGGGGGGATCTCTCTCTAGCAGCGTTTTAAAGAGGCTGAGGTATCAATCAGCTGCTGATGTTACACTGATGCAATGTTTCAGCCTATGGAGGAGGTTACTTCTGGACGCCGCACTGCTTTTCATCAACTCACCAGCAGCTAATTAAGATACCAGTTAACATTTGACAAACTCTACTCTGAACTAATGTGCTAAGATAGCTACATGATTTGATTCTGTATTAATTAGCGGCTTTCTTTCATGGACTTAAACATTTGTAAAAGGTGACTAATGATCTGTTTGGTGCTTTAAAGTGAGGCCTTATTGAGTTGAGTCCATGGTCACTGAACTGCATGAATCTGTCCGATAGAGCGGAGAGACTAGAAATCACAAACATTTTATAGTTCATTTAACCCGTTTATTCTCATGCTTTTAAGTGTAATTCAAAGCATTCACCAAAGAAATAGAATACAATAAAAAGTGTCTTCCATTTTGAAATGTTCATTCAAGAGTGCAGTCATTTAGTATAAATATAATGAAATATCTGAGTGTTATAGAATATAATCTCTTTAAAAATATCTTTCTAACCATTTCAGAGTATGAAATATAGCATTTACATAAAGCAGAAAACAGATGCGTAGACATTCATAGATCAGCAGGTGCACAGCACTGTTCCCAAAACCCAAGCAAAAAATTAGCAACAGTTTTCACTCAATATAAATATATATATGAAAATGAAGCTACACGATGTGTGCAATCAGCTCGAGGATATATGATGTTCACTTCCAATAGCATAAATATCGCAGTAGTTTAAGGACGGGGTGATTATCCCACAATAAGGTGCCGGGTTGGCTGGAGTCCCATGAAATTACATTTCAGCAGTCAGATTTCCATTGCATTCTAAGTAATGAATAAGAGAACTATTGTTTAGACGGAACAAGAACACATGTCTCGATAAAAGTAAAAATAAATACGTTCTTACGTGACTAATCTGAATCAGAAATGACTCTACAACCCTGCTTAGAGGTGAAAAGGCGCTATGGGGCGAAGGCTGACTAGTTTATCTTCTTGCAGTTTGTTGTGTCGCCGTTCTCTGACTCCTCTTTGGCTTTGAGCGATCCTCTTTGTCCCTTGACAGGAGGAACCGGGCTCTTTTTCCCCGTCGCTCCATTCTCACCAAGCTCTTTGGTTCCGGCGGTGGAGGTCGACCCGTTGGTTGCGCCGTGATCGAGACGCGCTTTCTTTACCTCGCCGGTGAGCGCAGCATAAGGGGAGTGGCCAGTGAAGAGGGTCTTGTAGATGGCCAACTCGATGACAGCAAATGGTGAGGCGGAGGAGCCCGTCAGCATCATCCTTGACTGAAAAAAAAAATAGATTAGGTTTAGAATTTAATGATTTTCAAACTGTGGAAGTGTCTCATATTCCTCCACCATAGCAGCTATAATCAATTTATTCAAATTAACAATAAATCACATGACTACTTGTATCTGAAAGCTTGTGGTGCTGAACCTATAATATCAGTAGTATGTCATTTGTCACTTTTCATTGATAGCCAATGTGATGTTGGCCTATTTTAAGTAATATAAAAGACACTAAGTAATTAGGGGATGAGAGTATAACATCTGCATCATCGGGAAAACAAACTAATAATAAATGGGAGATTTGGACGCGAGACTTTGAATCTGATGTAATGTCTCTGCGATAATTTGACAGATCAGAGACGGAGAGAGCTAAAAGAATGAGAGTTGAAAGAAGACATGGTAGATTTATCTGCGTCTCAGTCAAGAGCACAAGTTTCCCAAAGAAGAGAAGAGAGGAGAGGATGATGCAAGCTGATGAAAATGATGCAAAAGCCCCAGCCCTACGGGTAATACCGAGCTAATGTGAGTCACCACAGCTCTAACTTAAAAAAAAAAGCGGAGGGAGAAAGGTCATTTAGAAGACAGGACGCCACAGATTCGGAGGGATCCACGGCACCAAAACATGTTATATACCCGAGTTAAGATCAAATGAAAAACAAAGAATGCTATGAAATCTTTTTTTTGGGTTTGTTTGTTCATAGGTAAGTAAATGGACCGAAATCTTTTGCAACTGAATCACTACCACCGTGGGTGTTTATTCCCAAGGTCACGGTTTCAGGAGTGAGCCACAGACTGACCTTGTTGACGACGGTGAAGACGGTGTAGACGAGCATCAGGTGGTGCGTCTTGAGCGGCAGGTAGTCGGTCTGCTGCAGAGCGAACAGCACCGCTCCTATCAGGGTGATCTTGGTGGGGCTGCACAGACATGCAATGAGAGATTTGGTTATAATATAATATAATATAATATATGATCAAAATAAATAAATGGTGCGGGTGAAGACATCACATCTTATGTGCTTTAACTATTATACACAAATGAACTAAACTGGAGACACACATCGTGGCTGCAGACGTACTCGGCATCCTCTTGAGTAAACTCAAATCACGTTTTAATGCTGCTTTAAGGCAACAAAGAGAACATGTTAGATGCGATTTGTAAACATACTGTACATAGGTGTCAGCTGTCGCATATCCCCAGATTTGTTGAGAGTCTCCATGTTTGGTTCGGAATATTAAGACATTCTGGAAAATGGGTTTATTCGCTTTCTTGCCGAGAGGTGGATGAGAATACCAATACCACTGTGTGTCTATAAAGGTAAATATAAAAAAGGTACAGCCATGAGCCAATCAGCTTGAGTTATTTGCTTCCCAAATACTCTAAAGCTCAAGCTCAAGTTGTATTTTTACATGAGGGGTTATGTGCCAGATGTCATGTAGTCCTTTTGTAAATAAGCTAATTTTACAAAATGTCAAACTATTCCTTTAAATTTGACATATAACTAAAATGTAGTTTTATAAGAGTCCTGCAGAAGACTTACTAAGACATTTTTAGGAGCTCATTAGTCTCTGGTTTCCATACACCTCGAACGAGCTGCTCAAAGTTACTTATCAGACCGCCTCCAGCACCTAGTGGGGTTAAGAAAATAAAATAAACATATGCTTAATACAGATTGATATTAATATAACTAATCCATTAAAAAAATCCTTCTGCATGCAGCATCAGCTGCCGACCTTTAGCCCACCCAATGGCAATCATAACCAGCAGGCTGTCTTTGTATTTGCCGTGTGCCTGGGCGACCCCCCCGAGCACCTTCCACGTCCTGGTCACTTCCTTCATCCCTGACAGCACCAGCCTGAGAGGCAGCAGGGCAGCACAGCTGTACACCAGGTCCATGGGGCAGTAAAACACCAGGTACCTGGAGAGGCACATATGGCTCAAATAAAGAGTACCCACACACACACACTGTTCCTTAAACATTTCTGACTGCATCACCTGCCAGTTTCTTTCAATACATGACTTCACCAGCAGAGGGTGCTGTGCTTTTTTGGTGAGGCGAGTGTAATATGATGTCCCACCAGTAGAGGGCACCATATGCTTCATATTTAGAGGTGGGAAGTTGACAACAACCTCTCTGTTTCGTTCAATCTCTTCCACGTGTCATGCTCCCTTCACAGGAAATTAAGTAGCTGCCATGTCTTCACAAGAGAACCTTTTCATTAAAGCTGCGGCTTGCCGCTCACTAATCCTGCAACGCTCTGCTCCTCCTCCTCCTCCTGGCTCTTTCCTCTATTTCCATACAGTCTCAAGATATTTACCAGGTGATGGAAGCCAGCAGAACACCTGTGCTGTTGGACAGAGGTGCAACAGCTGGCTCGGCCAGCATGACGGCAGACAGCACGGCTCCACCAAAACAGAAGAGCATGGAGCTGAACCAGCAGGCTAAGGGGCTGACTCTCGAGACCTCAAGAGCACCTGCACAAGAACACAAGTATACTCATCAGCGGCATCACTGTGACGTGGATTTCCCTGAGTCACATGTGCGTGATATATTTCCAATACATAAGGTCTTAGCATGCCTACAGGGTCTTTAAATACCCGGGAACACCGCCCCTGCAACAACGGTTGTTGTTATTGAATGTTTCCAATAATAAGCGTTAAATATAGTCTTCATTATAGTGGAGGGATTTATATGATGACAGTAATAATGCCTAAGAGACGGGCTTAAGTAACATTTAGTCGAAACCAAAAGGTCATTTGTGTGACTTCCACAGTAGTGTTGTGTAAACACACTTTAAATTTAGCACACAAGTGTTTTAGAATGAAGTGGAGCTCGACATCCCTGTGTGACGCATGATTCTCCCAATCCCTGCCACTGTATTGATATTAACTAGTGAGAGGGAACAACTAGAGGGCGGTTTGTCAAATACTGGTTACGTGATTGAGGTCAAAGTGCAGACCGGAGCCACGGCAGTTACAGTTTACAAACCATATCAGTTCACGTCAGATAATGATCAACAGCTCTGTGTTTCCTCCCTTTAAAGAGAACACTGTATTCCTTGTTTTCACCGAAAACCATCTACACGCTAATTACAGCAACAGCACGAGTTCTATGCAACTCAAAAAGCACGTGAACGGCTGTGTATTTATGATACTGATGTTATTCTATCTTCGCTATGGAAGGAAGGTCTGGTGTTACTGTTATTTAGCCAAAGATTGAGATTTTTACATCCTTTATATTGACCTTTGCAGAGATGGACCAATACTATCTAAAACCGACTCGTTTAACCAGAATTAATGACGCCAACATATGCTGGGATATTCCTGTTTTACTTAACCCCGGACGGGTAACGCTCAGTCCCTCCTGAACCACCTGCCCTGAGTCACTGCGGCCACACACAGGCCCAATCTGAGGATTACAGGAAGATTACAGACTCCTGGAGAGCGATCGGTAAACCAGCAGGATTTATAACTCTATCTGCCTCCTCTCAGACTCCCAGTGGATTCTGTCTGCCTGGCCCATTCTTTAACTTTTGCTCCCACTCAAAGACTATGGAAACGATAGAGAAGCAGTTGAATTTATCACTTTAAAAAAAGTGTACAAAGTTGTGAACTAGTATTAAGTATAATTAATTTTAATGAGACATGTAACAATATTATCATTTTGAACAGTTTTGATGCTAAAATAGAATGGAATCGTACCAATACAACAATGTGAAAATACTTCACTTTAAGAAAAGATCATCTTTCTGCAGTAAAATGTCCCCTGTGACAGATACACATATACAGCATATATGACATTAGATTAGATTGTTCATTCTGTTGCAGCAATGTGTTAACAGTGTTTTACAACCTCTGGGCCTGGGCCCCTCCTAAGGGACACCAGATACGTCTGAGAGGTTGTGAGATGATTAAAGGGAGAGGAAGGAGGGAAAAATTAAGTTCTGCAGCAAAAGTCTGTAATATTTTGGAAACTTTTCTCTAATCTTTGCTTTTTGTGAAATAAAGGATCATTTGACCTCTTTGGTTTTGTGAACATGAGTAGATTTTTAAACTCCTATTATTATTATTATTATTATTCTGTCACACTTTGGGGATCACCATGCTTTAAATTATGGAACTACTATTCCCATAATGTGTTGGCTTTGAGTGATGTAAACAAGAAGTATAATGTTGCCATGGAGTAAGTCTGCTGTGGATTACAACTTCCTCCACATGTCTGAGCCTCTATTTGTTTGCATTTTGGAAAATGGCATAATTTAAAATATGTCGAATTAGCTGTTAGTTCCTGTTTGCAGTGTAACGAAGTTCTGATATAAAAATAACTTTTTCCAATGAGTTATGAATTTATTTCCAAGTGTTCATTTGTTTGAACTATTCATTTATTCTAATATAGTTGGAAAGTGTACTTCACACTGAACAAATAGTGTATTGTGTCTGTGTGTTCCGAGTTGAGTTTCGACTCGTTTTCATGCAAATTGTGGCAATCAGGCACTAAGAGGACCATCAAAGTCTCCACCCGCTGTATTTCACAGACACTGCTGCTCTAACCACAGACGGTGTTGGTGAGTGGGCCTGAAGTCACTAACTTCCTGTTTTTAGAAGACCGGTATGCACCTGTCTCTCTCAGTTCAGTGTCTTAACCTCACGTCTGTCCCTTCAACTCTCCCACGCCCACATGGGTGGGCGCCCCTCACAGTTTGAACATCTCTGCAGACGTTCTTTCTGCTATATAGCAAAAAGAATAGAAGTGAGTCGGTACAATATGGCTTCAGCTCACGGTAACATGCAACTGCAGCATCAAAAGCACAGGGAAGTATCAGCATTCAAAGATTTTACAGTTATTTGTGTGTGCGATGACACAACCAGACCGCCTGATGTAATGAACGTTTCTGGTTTTAAAACCTAGCCAGCAGTTAGAAGAGGAGGAAGTTTAGGAAAAAAAAAGGAAAGAGTCTGGCAGCCTATCTGTCACACATATTCCTTCCTCCGGTGAGAGTGATAATATAAATCCTTATCTTCTGTAGATATTCTTCATTGCATTACTCTTCATGTCTATTAAAGTTCAGGTTAGCGAGGTCAGTATAACACAGCTATGCAGCTGTTGTGTCTATGAAATGTCCAGTTCTCAAGGGAAGTTAGTCACACGCCTGCGCACTTCAACACCAGTGGCGGTGCGTCAATAGAGGGCGCTAGGGCGCCGCCCCTCCTAAAATTTTGCGATGAAAAAAAAAAAAGAAGAAAAAATATATATAATATATACTGTCAAAAAACATTATATATCAAATAATTTAAATAAGAAATATACCGTGTTGACGCGCTACATGTGTGTGGGAGACCGTAAGCCCCTGTCAACAACCACTTAAGTTAAATATAATATATCGCCATTCATCATTACTGAGAAAAGCCCCTCCCCTCTCGGGGCGCCGGCCCAATGTGTGTCTATGGAAAGCTAACAAACATTTCACCCTCGTGACGGCAAGGACAGCTTCTCATTGGCGGATGAAACGTGAATCTTCGGGCGCACGAATCTGCGCCCTAGCCAATGACATCGTTTCTTATTGCAACGTGGTTGGACTATTCGTCCAATCAGAGACCTTTATCATTCCCTCACATCCATATAGCTCCCACGTAGCTACGCGAGCAACACAGCTAGCAGAGACTTTGATTATGTTAGTATGGCGACTGAAAACTCTGTGGTATCTCTACGCGAAACACCTTTCAATCCACGATCAGATGTTGACAAGAAGAGGCTGAAAGAGTTGGGACCCGAACGTCCGGATTTAAATATTCAGCAGCAAAGCAGTGAAGCTACATGCACCAAGCTACATGCTAACCGGAGCTGCTAGCTGGAGGCTCCGTGTGGAGCAAAGCAGTGAAGCTACATGCACCAAGCTACATGCTAACCGGAGCTGCTAGCTGGAGGCTCCGTGTGGAGCAAAGCAGTGGCTCTGAGCAGCCGAGGAAGCGCCGGCTGTGAAGGAAGATGAGCTTGAAGGATTGCTGCAGAAGTGAGTGTCAAAATCAGCAGATGCCTGTTAGAGTTTAATGTTTTATCTTTCCCACAGCAGAACACATGTTGGACATTGTTAGATTTGGGTGGATATCATATCAGGCTATAACTTTATCTAAAATACCAATTCAACCCCCAACGCGCGCGCGCGCGTGTGTGTGTGTGTGTGTGTGTGTGTGTGTGTGTGTGTGTGTGTGTGTGTGCGTGTGTGTGTGTGTGCGCGTGTGTGTCTGTCTCATAGCTACAGCCATCAAGGTGGCTCCTGGCCTTTTGTCTATGTTGCTGATTCATCAAGACACACAAAACATAGTTTTTTGTCTGTAGTATGAAGCCTGTTTGTAGTAGATATTTCCCCACAACTTATCTTACTGTCTCTGTCTCTCTCTATATATTTATCTGTAGGTTTGTGACACCATACTTGGACACACCAGGGAACGCTTTGCCTTCAAAGACCACCTCACCAGTGCCACCTTACTGCAGGGCCCCCAGTTTGAATGCTACGTCAATGTATTCCCTGAAGTTGCTCTGGCCACCACATTGAATGTTTCTTAAACCATTCTGCTCTGAACCTCTCATGCCCAAAGTTACAGTTTGTTGATAGTTGTTATTGGACACTGTTGAGCACTGTGTTTTCTTGAAATAAAGCTTTGTTTTTTAGAATATTCTACTCCAAACATCTTTTCTTCTCATTGTGGAGTGCTATTTAAACCGCGCCGCCCAACTGCGCCCCCCCCCAAAAAAATGTCACCAGCCGCCACTGTTCAACACCCACAACTGTTTATCAGTATATTGACATTCTGGAAGCAGACTGGTCGTTGCACGTTCCAGTCTTGTGAGAAAAGATGAGAACACGGGATTCTCCTCCTCTTGACAGGATAAAGCGAATCAGATGTTAGGACGAGGCGAGACGAACCTGTGACGATAAACTGTGTCTGAAAGGCCCCACTTCCGTGGTGGGGCAGTGGTTCTTTGCCCAACCTGCGTGTTGGCTGTACCACTCACTGCTTTTGCAATTGCAGCGCTTACTACTTTGCTTGTGATCATTTAGTAAATAAATTTAGAGAACGAGAGAAGTTGTTGAACTGAGTTCTTCCAGGCATCCAATAATTGACACACGCTATCAAGAGCCTCAGCCTACATGAGACATGAATGCTCAGTATCGGTGCTTTTGGTCTTATAGCAGTTGTAGCACTCAGTTCACATGTGTAGCACATTGCTAACACAGTAAACAGGGTCGCTTTGTCATCACTTTTCGTTCCAGAGCTAAACACACTGCTGCAGTCTGCACTGTCATTTTATAAAGCGTAATTTCAATAGCAACAGTTGCTTTTCAGAGAGCTTCCAGGTGGTAAAAAAAATTAAATAATGCTTTGTTCACTGAAATACAGTATAATCAGGCTGTTTGGACTGCTCTGACCTGCTGGGCTACAAACACACCTTTTCCAGCTCAAGATCCTGTTTCCTAGTTTGCATTTAAGGAAACACATTTGCAAGCCAAATTTGGTGAATACAAGCCAAGAACACCACAGCTGCAACATGTAAAACTCTTTTTCTACTTTTTTTATTCCTCTTTGTTTTTCTGAGAGCAAAGGTATCTTAGTGTATATTAGTTTATTCACATGCATACAAGTCCAGATCTTTTACAAATCGACACAAAGGAAACGGGTAAGAGGACAAGACTTGTAGCTGAAAAACAGTTTAGTGATTAAAAACCAAGACAGCATCTCTCCGACCAAACACACTAACGCGTACAGAAGACTTTCCTCCTCCCTCTTGAAACTGGATAAGAAACAAAGTGGCTTATCCCCGGTTATTTTTGGCCCTGAAGAGAGAACCACTGATTGACTGTCCTCCTGCGTCTAATACAATCCACTCACAGCAATGTTGAGGAATCTGCTTTAAATAACTCCACTGTAAACGGTAGTGAAAGTGTCATAAACATGTGCGGAGACCTGGCGAGCGCTTTTTAAATCCTCAGACTGGAGAAGAGTTAACATATTTAAAAGGATAAGAAAGGGAAGGCTGCGAGTGGGTCATGGCATTCCTTTCCTTTTTGGGAAAAATAAGAACTTCCGCTTGCTCCTCGAGTGTTAAATGTCTTGATCTTTAGATAGATAGATAGATAGATAGATAGATAGATATACAGTGAATTAGAAGTATATACAGTGAAAGCAGTGCAAGGGGTTCACACGAGGGAGGATCTGGCAAGAGGTGATTTATTATAAATTATAAATGTATTATTTAATTCTGGTTTTAAAGACTTTATTTCGCTATCCTCTCCGTTACAAGGTATTTTGTGTTGTGTTGTGTCTTCCCCCCCGTGCATCTGTCTCTCGGCTACAGATAGATGGATAGATGGGAGCAGAGGACCAGGGGTTAAAAGGTCACGGGAGCTCAGATGCTTTGCGAGGCAAGTTCCAAAATAGACGGCAGGATTCACAGCAGCGGGACTACAATGGAGAGTGTGTGTGTTCTTGTATGTGTGTGTGTGTGTGTGTGTGTGTGTGTGTGTAAAGTCGACTCGCAGAGCAGTTAAAGTCCACCTGTCCCTGCAGACTTCATCTCAGTGACATAACACATGGGCTCAGTGCCTGCCTTTGGTCTGAGCTGATACAATCAACTGTTGGTCAGCGGCAGCGTGTGCTTTGAAGTTAAATTCATTTGATATTTATTTATTAACTATCGATCTATCTAATGTGCAGTTTTTCTGACCTTTTTATAAAAGGGGTCATTGAACTTTTAGAGTTCAATGTAGTTGGTGCTGTTGAACTTTATTTAATTAGTAGGGTGGACCAAATAATAGAAACAATTAGGAATAAACAAACTAATGAGCTTTCAAATACAGCTTCTAATAACACAAGTCACAATGTTCTTATGACACGAAAGGGCACAGCAGAAGTAAGAAGTAAGGAGGGGTTGAGATTATTTATATTACTTTTCTATTCAGTCTGTATATTAATATTCTCTACTGTTTTACTGCTCATTTATATTTATTTATATTACTTGTTTCTACTGTATTATTCTTCTTTTTATTCTTTTTATTCACTTGTGAGCAAGGCTGCTGTAATCCTGTAATTTCCCCACTGAGGGACTAATAAAGGATTATCTTATCTTATTTTATCTTATTTGTACAAATAAAAACAGATTTAGATGTGTTCATTTTAAATTAGGCCGATACGACCCACTAAATCTAAGAGTTTTGGCATTTATAACATCCTCAGGGGCTGAGTGGCATTCTGGTTTTGATCCTGAAATACCAGGCCATCATGAGAGGCATACTGTTGCAAAACCATGCAAAATAACTTCAACAACTTGCTGAAAAGTGTAAATGCCGTGCTGGTTATTGTGCGCTTGAGCTCTCCGTCCACCACTTACCTGGCTGCTCCCTCAGAGCCAGGATTGACACGATGTAGTGCGCCATGTCAAAGAATGGAAACATGGACAAGCTTGCCAGCCCGTGGGACAGCTCGTCCAAATGCAGCAACCCGAACAATTCCATGATCTTTTTTTTCCTTCTTTTTTCTTTCTTTTATAACTTTGTTAAAAACTCTTCAGCAACAGGAAGTGATTGATCCCCGCCAGTAGTTCCGAGTGGAAAGAAAGGCACCGGTCCAACTCGGAGCATCAGGGCTTCATCCAACGTCCAAAGTCTGACACCAGCCGTTGGCCCAAAACAGCTGTGCGCGCGCCCGCGGAGACACTGTCGCCAAGTTGCTCGCAGCTGGTTAGTTGATCGCCGCTCGTCGCCGTGCAACAGATCTGTAACGCCAGAGTGTGGCCATCGTCGGTGTTACCCCATCGGCGACGCTGTCATCGGCGCATAGCCGGAATTCCTGCTCTGTAGTTCCGCCATGCCAGTGATGTGGCGGTTGGAGCCAGCGCGGCTTTGTGATTGGAGGAGCGGGAGCACGCGCGAGCCAATCACGTGTCACGGTGCGGCTCTGTGCAGCGATGCTCGCGAACCACGTGACAGACAAAGGCACAACGTTGTCTTGTTTAATTGTGTACACAAGAAGCTTAAAAAGGCCTACCTTTAATTAGGTAGAGCCCACAGGTAGAAATTACACATTTTACATTAAAACTATAAAATATTTTGATATTCATGTTTATAACATTGGAATGATATTGTTGATATTTTTTTTAGATGCTATTGATATTACTATTAATATATCTGTTCATTGTTTGTGCTTACATTTTGAGGGATGGACACAGTATTATTCACCAGCTAGTCCCACCTAATTAAGTCATTTTATTGTATTTGCATTTACTGTATGACACAGTAAATAGTTATCATGTTTGGCCTGTGTGTCATGGGTATTTGGCTCTGAGGAAAAAGTCTACTTTTACCTCATTGCAACATTATAATTGACCTGCAGTTTGCAAAACATATGAGGGAATGCAGAAAACATACAAGCTAAAAAAAGCTGCAAAAATAGTGTAGATTATCACACAAAAAAACAAAATATATAGTAATTACCACTTAGTCTGTTGTCTCACATTGGGTCATATTTTTACTTTGTTTGAAAGCACAAAGAAACTTAAAGGAAATGTTGACAGAACAATCAGTTCACCATTATCCATGTTTTGCAAGAACATGTGAGCGCACAAACAGATTAAATAGTGTCGAGGAGGGTGGAGCTGGTTGATCCTTTTGTGAATTTGTTAAGTCGGATCATGTCAGAGTCACTGCAACATCAGTGTTTTCATGGTAAATTCAAGACCTATGGGTTTTCATGAACAAAAAATATGATACATTGACATAATTTGTATTGCATTTTATTTTGTATCTACCATAAATAGTTGTGTGCATGAAAACAGTCTTTACATGTCAGCAAATTAGTCAGCTAGTCTCCTGGCCAGCATGACACCTGGTGGTGGCTCCTTATGAGGTTTTTTTCTTTTACTTTTTAGAATCAAATTGGAATAGAATCAGATCTAATAATAATTATTCTGTTACAGTGTGGTTAACTGGTACAACAGTAGCTCTGCTTGCTAATATTGAGACACTATCCATCCTCATTTGATTTCTGAAATTCTTGTTGTTACCAGTTTGCCGTAGCAATTGAAATATACACTTTTTCTTTCTGTTTTAATCAATATAATTGGTGACATGCATACAATCAAATAATACACCGGTACATAAATGGCATGGGGTGCCCTCATAGGAGCTGGGGAAAGCAGCCACAGTCAGAAAGTTGTGGTTATGACACAAGCCCTTTTATAGCATGTCAAACATTTGGTGTCACCCAGAATTAACAATCAGATATCAAACTTGATACACAAATGCTTGTATTATTTTGAAGAAGCATCTGGCAGTTTTTATATCATCTAACATTTTTCTGATCATTGAAATCAGCTGCTCTTATGAATAAAAAAAAAAGGTAGAAGGACCTTTTGAGAGGCTGTAATGTGAAGGTATAGCCACTAGATGGCACCAATCAGCCATTTACACAACAGAATCTTACTGAAACATAATCATCCAAAAGCAACAGTCAAATAATCATTAATATTAACCTTGTTTAGTTTTCTCTTATTAAAAAAAGATAAATCAGCGTAAGCGGTAATGCATGCAGAAGATTGGGATAAAAAAATTGCTGGTTAAAAAAAGGTTGATGAAGATAATCATCAGTGAAAAAGGGTGGCGTTCACCTTTTAATGCCCTTTACACAAGCCATTGTGTTACTTGTTTAACTGTGGAGGAAACTCCTGTGAGAGGTGATGGGATTCCAAAGCCATGATGAACATGGACTGATAGCATAAAGGAGGCACAATACCTACCCTGGCCTGATGATGACGTAAGCTTGTATTTAAGACCAACATCAGAGTGAAACTCCACCCGAGACCACTCCTGTGTTTGTGTTGGTAGCTGGCAGAGGGCTGAGATGTGTATCAGCTTGTTGAAGCCTCTGACTTGTACACTATGTCGTCATAGAAAGAGCTGTGCATTATTACTAGAGCCTGCATTTTAGACATCGCCCAGCTATATTGTGTGACACCTTCCATAAATATATTATAGGACGGTGGGTCCATCAGGGTCAAGGCTCAGTGCTTGTCACACACACACACACACACACACACACACACACACACACACACACACACACACACACACACACACACACACACACCCTCCTTTCCCTCTGAACACTTCTCATCAGTATTCTCTCAGTAGTGCAGGATTAAACTGTGTCCGCAGCGTTGACAGCATATAGGCGGCCTCTCATTCCTGAGATTTCTGGGGCCCATCTCAAAGCCTTTAGAGGCTAAACCCAGGGATTTGAGGACAATTGGAATCTTAATTTAATTACATCTGTCACCAGTGTGTTACGTCTTACTTTAACCATCAATAGTTGACATGGCCTATATGAATCTGGTTGTTTGTTCGTGTTCTGGTCATCAGTGGTTGCCAGCCTTCTGCCCATGTCATGCTAGGAAAGGCTTACGGCATAACATGAACAGGAAAACACAGGCGGAAGAATTCAAGGCAACGTCACCTACATCCATCCATCCACATTTGTATATGGATCATTTTCTAGATGAAACAAAAATAATTCTGAAAGCACAGAAGAATCTACCTCGTTCAGGAAAAAAGTATGTTGCGTTTTCGCATCGCATATCTGTGTTCTGTGTTAAAGTATTCATGTTAAAAAATATTTTTTTGTATAGCAAATTAATCCCACAAAAAACCTCTTACTTAATGTTGCATCTGGAAATGATGATGCTAATGAGAGCTGAAAGAGTGAACCAAAACTTTAAAGTTGCAGGCCATCAAAGCAAAACTGTGAGTTGAAAGGAACTGCACATCATTATTCATAGGTTCTGTCACAGAGACCCCTTTCACATGTTGATATAAAATATTGATTATAACAGCTTTAAAGGAGATGTTTCAATTACGGATGCACTGATCTGATCTGATTTTTCTTAATTGATAAGCTGTGAAGTGACTGGGATCATTCTTTTATATTTAAGGAAAATCAGGCTTGACTTAAACATTGCTTTCCAAACTTTATAAAACAAAATGTAACAAATACATACTTTGATAAAAATGTAATGGTATCCGATACAATATTGACCAATCCCCGGTCCAGCCATTTGAATCATTATCGGACGATATCCGATATCAGTATCTTTTTATTATATTCGTGTGCATTCCCAGCTCAGAGGAGAACCATTTAATTGTGTAAAATAAAGCTGGATTGGCGTCATAGACTAAAGATCTTAGAGGTGTCTTACCTTTACCTGTCTGCTGGATTGAATTGGTTGTGATAGACTATAAGATGCACCATGATGCGAGTAAAGGGAACATAAGCGCTTGGCTTAAAGTTTTTATGTTGAAGGAGTAAATATAGAGAGAAGAGAGTGGAAACAGGACACAAGCCACACCTTATGAAAGATGACATATCAACAGAATGAGTAACGATGAATGTGCCACACATCTGTTCTGATTACATTATTCTTCAGGTGTTGTTCAAGTGCCGAAGTTCAGGTGAAATTCCCCTGAAAATGTGACCAATAGTCAACTGACACGAAACATAGGACCTTTAATATAACGGATAAAAAAGACACGCCTGTCTGCGTGTTGTTGTGTAGCAACCGAGCAAATTCCTGGGTATGGTGAGCAAAATGCAGGATACCAGCCCATTAATCAAACTGAACCACTGAGCGGAGGCATTATTTGTGTGTACTGTATGTGTGTGACTCTCTCTTTGCTCTAAGTAAAAATCTTGTACAAACATGATTTTTCCCATCAACACAGGCAGAAAAGTCAAGCAGAAGGTCACGGCCAGGGAGGGTCATCGTTTCTCAATTATTTGAACAATGATAGTATGTTTACAAAAAATACCGCAGAATATCTCCCTTATTCATGCCTCATATTCAACCATAACCGAGCTACTGTCCGATCCTTGATTCTGAGATTGCTTCACAGCTGTGACTGATTTCTTCTCCACTTGTTCTACACTCTTTTAATTATAGCTTGAAACCATAATCTTTCTAAACGTCCCGCTCATCTGCAAACAATTATTCTTCAAAGTTGAACCCTATTGTCAATTGCGGATGCGTTTTCGACAAAAGCAAGACGTAAGTGAACGTATTTACAGCTCAGTCTTTTGGAAAATTAACCAATTAATCAAATTAACCTTGATTCTCTGTACAGGACGTACGGCTGCCGTCCAACAGCACTGCACATGGCAACGGCAGAGCCGGCGGCTCGCAGCTGATGCTGCTAACGACATGACAGTGCTAATGACATGAACAGTGCTAACGACATGAACAGTGCTAACGACATGAACTGTGCTAACAACAGGAACAGTGCTAATGACAGGAACAGTGCTAACGACATGAACTATGCTAACGACAGGAACAGTGCTAACGACATGAACAGTGCTAACGACATGAACTGTGCTAACAACAGGAACAGTGCTAACGACATGAACAGTTTTTTTTTTATGTCAACAAGTGTTGACATAAAATGTTTTTGACAGATAGTTACAAGTTACTTCACAGATTTCAATTTGACATGATGTATGAAAATATGATAGAATACAACACATTGTTAGAATGTGCTGCTCCCAACCATTTGGCTTGTGACCTCTTAAGACAGTTTCTAGGCTCCTCGTGTGAGATGTCTATGTCTGAAACACTTCACTGGATATAAAGTAGTTTAAACTAGCTCCCCTTCAACTGTGCTTATGCATTCATGCAACGGCCTCATAATTCTATATTATAATGTATCAGTCACAGGGGCCATTTTACTGTAGGACAAGTTACTTGAAGTACATTTTACTGATAGCATGTTTACTGAAGTATCATTTGAATGCAGGGCCTTTACTTTCTAAGTGTTTTTATGTTGTGGTATTGGTACTTTTAGTTAAGTTGAAAAATGTGGTAAATTCTTCCACGACTGTGATAAAGTTGAGACCTTGGCACTCTGACAGCCAGACCAAGATAAACTGTCAAAGAGATTTTTTTCTGGTTTCTATTCCAGACCTGGTGACTCAGGCGCTTTGGCGCGTCACTTTCAAACATTCGTCCCCAGCAACACTGCTTAAAACAGAAACTAACCCTAAATTGCTCCGGAATAACCAGGAACATTTCTGTGGTTAGCTAAATATGTCAAGCAATAGTGACATGAAACCAGTCATATCGGGTTACAGCTGTTTGAAGATAGTTGGGGGGCGACTGTATTGGACCTTTATCCAGTTGTGTTTGTTTCCACTGAACTTTCTTTGCACAAACACACAAGCAATTCCTGTTGGGCTCAACTTCCCAGAAGAAGAATTGCGGTGGCAACAACATTGTAGCTTCACCAACACAAAGAGTTACAACACGGCGTGATGATGCTTTGTATATTCCAGCAGTGTGATGAACTCCTGAGGTTCCTCTCGCTGCCATAAGTCTCATGATCAAGCCTCCACAGCAGACACAAAGAAGTTGGTTCCACAAAGACTCACTTGTCTTTGTCCTCAACACAGTGTTTATATGAAAACAGATGTGCTGCCTTCATAATAACTAAAAGGGTCAAAAGTGGTTCAGGATCAGTTCCTTCAAGTAATCCCACCCTTCCCCCACTCTGCAGGACCCATCCAGTTGAATTAAACCTCTGCAACCAGTTTCAATCAGACCAATCAATAGTGGCATTGATCTGGCTTGCATCAACATGGATTGCAGATACTTAAAGTGAAGGTGTAAATGAGCAAACACCATTCCTGAGCTAGAGCTACAAGGATATAAATACTAATCACTTCATTCTTTCACTCACTAATCGGACACAAGTATTGGATTTTTTAAACGACTAAGTTAAATAGTGTTTGTGAATGGTTTAACAGCACAGTTACAGAAGATCTGGGCTTAATTCATCTCTTTAAAGTGCAATAACATTAACATTATCGAAGAAAATCTCCTATATAAATGTCTTTTCTAAAACAAATAAATATAAATAGAGTTTTTTTTCCAAGAATCTCTGCATTGCACATTTTAATTTCAGACTTCGTTCATCATTTTGATGAGCGCTCTAGATTATGATAATGTGATAATACCATCATGCTGTGTTTCAATCTTATCAGACGTCAACTCAAGGCTTCTCTCTTGCTGTGTTGACAAAAGAAAAAGAACATCCACTGGAGGCTGACTGCATGAACAGAAGGGCTGACTATGCATTATGCATTATGTATTTGTGTGCGAGAAAACCTAGAGTGTGTACCGTGGACAGGCCGTGTAAATAGCCCATGTAGCAAAAATGGCTGAGGACACAGCAAAAAGGCAGGCCAGTCCTGAAGGAAGAGAACCAGGATAAACCAGAATGATCTTGTCATCGGCAGCGATGATAAATGTAACACCATTTGTATGAAAACCACATCACAAGCATACACAGTAGTGCTTCGTTATCAACCAACGAACTCTCAGACTGGATCGGGCTGAGAGGGAATAAACATCAGACTCTGCTGCAGCAGCACGACTGGTGAACATAGTCGAGCAGTTTAGTAGCTGAAGAGTCAGATAATTCCCTCTGGAGTTGGTCGTAAAAAAGACAATGAAACTCTCATCAGGTGGACAGAAACATGACTCCAAATGAATGCTAATGTTGCTCCATGGTGTGTAAAAGACACTTGTATGCTAACATTATTTTATGAAAATGAGAAAACTCCCACACACTTCCTGTTGGAATATTAATTAATCTACGACATTGCTGTCTGTTTGACTGTCTGCTGAAATTTTATCGTAATTTTTATTCAAATTGGGCTTTCCTCCAACACACCTGTCACATACTACATGTGCAAAAGATTTTTCTATTTTTTGAGGACACTTGCCACAACAACTTTTTGAGGTGACAATAAGTCAAGTGACCAAAATAATCAATTAATGCTGCTTTAAAGCCAGTTTGTGTAATTATTTTGTAATTATAGCATCTTTTATATTACTCAGATGCCTGAAGCCAAACTGGATGTTAAGGGGCTAAGTAATCTAATTCAACAAAAAATATGTAAAATATCCCCATTGATCTGCAATAAGCTGTATTGATATGATCAGTCTGAATGACACACTAGTTCCTAACACTGCAAATCACCTCACTGACACACGTTTTACCCAGAAAAGTGACAGACGTGCCATTCCATTCCCTGTGACTGTGACACACGGGACAATGTGGGCGACAGCACATTAAATGTACATTGAAGGTTAGTCAGTGAGTCAGATTGTTTTTTTTTACGCCTCAGGAAACTAGATGTATGTGGGACATTGGCTGCCTCTGGGTCTGGCTGGAAAAACCTCTCACCCTCGAGACCTTTCCACAGTGCTCTTAGCTGCCAACGACACACACACACAAACACACACGCACACGCAAACACAAGAACAAGAACAACCTAAATGCACTGAATTCTATCTCCGGCATCCTCACCCCAGTGTGTGCTGGTGTGTGTCAGCCCGACCACACAACGATACAGGGAGTCGTACGGCTGGCGTCACTCTGTGGTAAATTAGTAGACATGTTATAAACAGAATATTTTAGTCTCTGATTACGTGCGTACCAAATGATGGCTTAGTTTAAACACCAGTGACTCTGCCCAAGTGTCCTCTCTTTGATTACACACAAGGAGGTCTGGAAGATAATTATTATACTAAAGATAGTCGCACCAAATAAATTCCAAAAAGGATAAAGCTATGTTATCACCAAAATTCTTCTTTAAGTGCAATAGAATAGTTTGTTGTCAGGCACGAGGCATTTGACTACATAAAGAGTATGTTTAACTCTGATGTTTAGTAGTATATAGTGTTTTATTGGTACTGTTCCTTCAGTCAAGGGCCTGATTACTTTTTCCAGGATGAATGTAAGAAATATTGTCAGTGGTTATAATGGCTTTCTGCTTGATGTCCTGAGTGCATCGTCAGGTTTTCTCAAGATTTCCCTTTCCATTTCCTTCTCCATCTTTCTCCGGATGCAGCCGCTGTTTCCGCATACAAGCAGGAAATGAGGAGTGTTAAAGGCTCCTGTGTGTAACACCAGGGTGACGCTAAGGATTACACAGGGACCGGCTCAGTTTTTCTGTTGGACCCCTTCCAGCCATTAAAACAAATGAAAACCCCTCTGTCATGCGCTCAGACACTGAGGGGGAAAGGGCGGAGGTTGAACTACACCCTCTTTGCAAACCTCACCAACCTCGTCTGTCTCATAAACACACATGTGCACTTTGTCTTTGCCACCAGACTACACCGTATCATTTTGGGAAGGCCAAATGTGGGTGTTGTCCGTTTCTGGTAAAACCATGTGACAGAGTTGGTTAGAGAAATGGCTGTGGCAATACCTTAAAAGAAAGACAGGGAGTCAGTCAGAAAGAGTTCAGTGGAAAGAGAAGTGGCGTTTAGAAAAATTGGCATCCCCAAAATTACATGATTACATGCACCTCTACTGTACTGTACTGTAGAGATGAAGGACGTGTGGACCACAAGGTTACAAATAAAAGTGGAGGTTCAACTGGAGGACATGTGGAAGAGTGAGAGCGAAAGCAGACTTTAAACTCAGTCTGGCGTTAAAGGTCAAGCTAGCCTTGACCTTTCACATTGGCCTTTAACTTGTTGACCATCAGTGAGAGAAGATGACCCGCAACATTGCACCCTGGGTATGTAGGCCATGTTGTTCCCATGACAGAACCAATAAATGCCTGTTATATTTTTATCCTCACTAAACCAATGTTTTTCTCATCCTAAAATGGAGAGTATCTGGAAAACTGAGCTTTTTCCTGATGATGCAACACAGTTACTCCTAACTAAAATACAGACGCTTGGTCTGTGGCCTTAAGTTTCAAACTATGACGCTCTCTGTGTTCCCTCGAGCCTCAGATTTGGACGTCGCAGAGACGGCGTGACAATTTACACTCGTTACATACATATTAGTGTCTTTTCAAAACAAACTGTCTTCACAGGAAATTAGGTTTACGCAACAAAACCACTTAGTTAGGTTTAAGAAGAGCGTACTTGACAATGATGATGACTAATGACTGACATGACAAAAGGTCAATGTTTACTTTTAGTTCTCCACAGGATATGATTAGCTGCCTACTGGATGGAAGGTCCTGTGTTTGTTTGACCCGTCCACCTCCCCTTCCTGCCCTATGTGCACTCTTTATACTACGTCCGTTGCTCTGAGCATTTCATAATGATGCGGATGGGTTTACATTGGAGTTAGTTGAATGCCTGTTGTGTCTCCTACAGACGCTGAAGGGCGGCCCTGTGCTCATGTATCAGACTCCGAGGGGCACTGACCAACCGTCGGTTTTTGACGAGATGGGAGTCCGACCGGGTTGAAGGATGACGTAACTGCCCACGCTGGGGCCTGTGTGGCAGTAAAGTTAAGGGGAACTTTCTGTCTCTTTTAACTTTCATTTCTAAAGTCAAATTAGACAAGCATGCAGCACAGGTGTTGCCATTAACTTGTATTTAAGTTGACTTTTCAATGTTGCAAAATAAAGATTTTATTACTGCAGTGCAGCAACTTTGAAATCCCTGCTGGTTATCAGTTTGAATCTATGAGAAACAATTAAATCATACTTCGTCATCTAATAACAGATGCAGTCAAATATGTAAATGAGAACTTCTTATGTAAAATGGTCTATATTTAAACTCTGTGGAAGTGATAACAGAGCTCAGGGTAACACTCAGCACTCGGTTGTCCCGCCTCTGATCAGATATTGTTGTGATGCACAGTTTTGTTGAATGCAGCTGAAAAGAGAACGATGAAGACAAAACTGAGCTGGAAACCAAAATGTACACGCATTTAGTATTCATGTGGACATTACGTTCTAAACATTACATGGCTTAGTGTAGATGTAGTCTCAAAGTAGATTCATATCACCTCATACTGTCTGCCCTAGTTTTTTTTCACACTTTGTGGTTAACTATTCATGCAGCTGCATCACAGTAAAAGCCCCCGAGTACAAGTGTCATTAACAATTTCCTAACTCAAAGCACTATTCAGACAACTTATTGCTACAGTATACATTGAATGCATAATATGTAGAAATGTTTTTACTGTACAGTGAAATCTAATCAGATGCATTAAACAATTAAACAAGTGGAGGTGTTGTACTGTGAAGCATGCAGAAACTAAAGTATATAGTGTGTTAATAGAACACTTAACTTTTAGTTAGTGTAGTTAGAGCAGTAGCCTTAGCGTTTGAGGAAAACTCTGCACACAAGATAGGTCATCTTGCATTCTGTTTAGTACTTCTTCGACTCTTCTTGTGGTCTCTCTCTCTCTCTCTCTCTCTCTCTCTCTCTGGCCTATTCATTTGGACTGCAGTGCAGTGATGAATCTCTCCTCTTTCTCCTAAAATCACCATTAAACAGGGTGTCAGACTGCAGGTCAATTAAAACCGCTAAACCCACTGAGAGACTGCCAAAGGCTCTGCCCGCTCACTGTTTGCTTTTAACTGGTGAGGAAAAAGAAGTGTTTGTGTGCCAGCATGTGGAAGGATCCACAGTGGGAAAACTGGCAATGTTTTACCCTTAGTAAAAAGATATGGGCTTTGTGGATTAAACTCAAGGCCAAGTCCCAACATTGCATTGCAAAGCTTGCTGTCAAGCACACTGAATTAATGATGTCTGCTTAATCCTGAGTGGCATACACAAGTTTATGATTGATTGCAAAATTAACAACGTGTTTTATTCTCTTTTTTTTTTAAAGCTAATTAAAACAGCACCTCGCGTTATCAACATAATTTGAAGTTCTGCCTTTGAAAACAAACTTAATTCACTCTTTTTGCATCTCAAGTCCCACTAATTTCCCGTGCTGCTCCAGACAGACGTTAAGATTAATCAAGCCTGACTTGAGCGGTTGTCGTGCTGAGGAGGAATGCTCCTCTTGACTCTCTACGTGTTTGAGGATAATCGCTACTGATTACCGCCTCTTACTGTGTGTACTCACTGCTCACTGATGAGGAATGGCTCCAACACACAGATGCTCACAAACACATAGACACACGTTTGTTGTCCCCAAAAGAAACACTCGGTGCATGCGTGCAGATACACACGGTTTCCCCCATTATCTGCTCCCGCACATACCTGTAGAGGAGGAGGCTTGTTTATTTGAGCTGCCGTGTCTCTTAAAGACATTCCAGTGTGGTTTTCCCACGCTGAGGGTGGTGCTGGTAGCTGGTGAGAGGGTGGTGGTGGTGGATGGGCTTGGGGCAATGGCCTCTTGGACTTTGTGTTGACAGTCGATGCACGAACAGCCAAAGAAGCCTTGTCTGTCCGCCACAATACATAACACACATTCCTCGGAGATATGTCCAGACATGTTGGAAAAGACTATGCGAGGACACACACACTCTCTCTCTCGCTGATGAGCGCTGTTTAGAAAAGGGAATGTGGGTATTTATGCATGCATCTACATGTGTGTATATGAGGATATTTCAGTACTGCAGGATTACTGTTGTTATTCCACATTTGTGTCTCAAATCAACGCACTGCATCTCAACAAGATTTCGCTTTGCAGTTTGAAAAGAGGGCAGCAACTGTCTTGTTTAAAAAAAAGAAGAAAAAAAAAAGGCTGGATAATCCGGCTATCATTAGAGGCGCAGTTAAAGCAGAAAAGAAAAACACAAGTGGAGAGTGGCCCTGAACTTTGTGGCTCCAAAATAGATCTTATCAGCAAGGCTCCTGTTGCCAGACAACGCTGTTGAAAGAATTTATGCATAGACATCCATGAGCACACACACACACACAAACACACACACACACACACACACACACACACACACAGTTCACTGTTAAGGCCCGCTGCAGCATCCCCAAAGCGCCCATTGTCAACGTATATCAGCGGCGTTTTGGTGAAACCAGACTCCCCAGACATCAGAGGGCCAGGGAAGAAGGACCCCCCCTCTTTCTTTCTCACCCCCAGCTGCCAGGGAGGGGCAGCTCTGTGCCCTGATTTATACCCTGCAGGTGTCTGGCATGTTCATGTGCGTGCACACAGAAGTCCATGCGCGTGTAATGTCAGAACAAATTGGCCCCTTCAGTGTATTTTACTATTTAGATAAGGCATTAAAGTGAAACACTGAGATGCTTCATACTTTTAGCCCGCTCCATTAATTCTGCTCTGTAAAACTCTGCCTTTAAGAACCTATTTCTGCTGTGCAATGGAAGTCAGATTTAGTATGTGCTTCTAGCCACTGCACAAAGCACATTATGAATATTTTTGGTCAATTAGCAATGGACATCAACTGTTTTTTTCTCCGAATTAAGAACTTCACTTCTTTATAATATTTTAGTAAACATTAGAGCCAGTAAGTTTTTATTTGTGTAATCCATGACAATGGACTCCAAAACCTATAAATGCCAACCATTTATTCTTAGATGACAAAATATAGGTCCATCCATCTCCCTTTGTCCACTTTAAATGAAAAATTACATATTTCTGACCCATTATTTAAAGACTCGCATCTTGTCTGCTGAAAAATGATGATGTGAAGTACCTGTTTGCCTGCATGTCTGTGATGTTCACAGGAAGCACAGATTGTGTGCTGTGGGTCCGTTGACATATGCAAGCATGGATGAACACATCGACATGTAAACAAATGGCAGGATTCTTCTTTGTTGACAAGATGACGAGTATCGGATTCAGAGAGAACAGTTTTTACTTTGTATAAATGTAGGAAATAATTAATTGATTGCATTGTCTTCATTTTTCAGCAATGCTTTGTTTCTCACAGCAGTTCTCTGTGTCTCAGTTACCGCTTAAACCAGCCCCTCCCTCACTCAAACACAACCAGTCTCTTCTTTCACGTTCCCAGAGGCTTAGTCTTGATAAAGGGTATACTATTAGAAGAGACGGAGGGAAAAGTGATGGGCTGATAAGGAAGAAAGGCAGTGGGGTGTTCGGGGGGGGGGGGTCAGGCCAGTGCAGAGTGCTGATTTAGCTCTTCCTAATAACCATCACAAGATCTATTCCAGAGTTTCCCCAGGGAGTAGTTACGTTCTCAAGGCTCCACGCTCTATATAACGGGGACATTCATTGGTCAGACAGCATCTAGTGACAGAGATCACGTTACTGGGACGGGGCAATACGTGGTATAGAGGCTCCATGCAACTTCTTGTGTATGCAACAATGAGAGAGCATGAGAGAAGACAAAGCCCATGTGATTTTACATATAAAGGTTTGTGATAGCTGATGAGTTTCCATGTGAACGCCTGCGGGGTAATAGTGCAGGCTGGTAGGATGTTGTTTTTAGCTGTGTCTCTCCCACGAGGACAGCGTGGACTTAAGTCAGATACTCCTAAATATAATGAAATGTCTTTCCAAGTCAAAACAGTACTGTTTAACCCCAGGTTTAGCTCACTCAGTGCCTCTCAGCTTTCAAACAGTAGATAAAAACCCTGGCGTAGGTCAAGGCCGTCGCAGACAGCTGAGCTGACCAAACTGCCAAGAAACTGATGCTCCGATACGTCTCAGACGGCCGCGTGTAATTTGGCTGACAGGAAGGAAGCGAATGAATACCAGGAAGTGAGGTTCATTGAAACGACCCATTGGCTGACGTGGCCTTGGTTGCTAGCGGCATGAAACGTGAAAAAAAATTCTGCCCAAGTCTGCCTGCTGTTGCTTAGCAACCCTGATTAGGTTTAATCACTGGGAGACCTTTATCTGCTTGTGACTGCAGAGCATGGCCTGCCCTTTGGAGAGGTCACTCGAGATAGTGTGTGCAAAGGCATGCGGATGTATCACAACATCAGTTAATTATTCTATTCTATTTATACTCTCATCTGATATCCATCCGATATGGATAATTGTCATGGGTTTTGTTTTTTTATTTGTAGTGTGGTATAGTATATTTTCTGGAAATTCAATTGGGAAGACAATTAACTTGAATTCTTCCATCTGATAGTTATAAGACAAGAATCCTGTGAAAGAGGTCCTAAGTATCCACTTAATGGATATTGTTGCATGTCTCGAAAAGTCGAAAAGTCAATCTACTTCCTGTTGAAGACAAGATAAATGAATTGCAATGGGCTCAATCTTCAGTCAGACCGGCTTCGGGGAATCCTTAAAAAGACACAGACCTGGCACAAAGTTGGTAGACAAGCAAACATGAAGTATTTCTGCATGTTTAGTACCAGCAGCTACATGTTGGGTGTGCAGTAAAACACAGGACCTGGAGCGATAAGGAACATGTGCCAAAACCTAACTAGGTGTAATGCAGGTTTTGTAGGTTGTGATACAAATATTTTGGCTTCTAATAGAATATCATACAAGGCAAAAATGAATGCATAACTCAATGTTCACAAACACTGAAGTATTCCTACTCCCTCGGGCCCTGGTTTCATAAGCCATTTATCAAAAACACATTTATTAAGACTGTCTACGTCTCCACAATACGTATCTCACAATCAACACTCCACCTCTTTCTGTCACACTCTCCCTTTATCTCTGTTCCCTCCTATCTCCTGTTCAATCGTCTTTCTCTTCCCCTGCCTCTCATTGTGTCTCTGCCTCACGTTTCTTCCTCAGTCTCATTCTCGGTCCTTTTATGGAAACAACAGGTTAAATGTTCTCTCGCAAGGTTCCCTGAACCGACAAAAGGAGAGAGAGAGAGAGAGAGAGAGAGAGAGAGAGCAGCCATCTTGTTCATATAGATGCCATAAATGATTTAGTACAGGTTTGAGATGTGTGCATTTCATATTCCTTTCCTACAGGGTATTACTTTCTCTTGTACATCGCATGTAAAAGAACAAAGGAGATGCAGGGAAGGAAAGAGGGATAAAGGGTTTCAGTCTTAAGTATTACGTGAATACCAAAAAGTAGCAGGGAAGACAATGAAGTAGAGACAAATTACAAGTTTGATGATTTGTCTAATCAAAATTCAAGAATATAAATAAAATGTAACTTTCTAAAGGGTTGTCATTCATTATCCCCCCTCTAATACAATAACACATTAATTTGTAAACTTTGGTTCCCCAATGTAAACGCATATGAATCTGACATAGTTCAAAAAGTGAGGAGACCGGTGTTCGAGGCCCAAAGTGTTAATTTGAAGTTACGCTAGTGATGTTTGTTACGTGCTTTTCTTATGTTGTTTACCTTTGACTTAATGTATGTAGCCCAGCCATGATGTTTTTCCTAAACCTAACTAAGTGATTGTTTTTTACCGAAACCTAACTTTGGTGTAAAATAACACAACACCTGAAATGCGTTAACATGACAGAGGAATGTCCTTTAAATGGGCTGCTATATATTTATACCCCCTACCATGAGGTCAGGTTGCTTATCTACATTTTGCTCCGTGCCATCGTAAGTCTTGTTGTTTCTAGATTTCAGTGCAGCACAACTATGTGAGCCAGTTGAATTTCCTGTTACTATGTTGACATAACGACACTCACAGACACATCCTGTAAAAAGACGCAGAACAAGAAGAGACAGCGAACAAAACCACTGTTTATTAATTAAACCGCTGATACGAGGAGACAGATGGCCGGATGCTCGTATGCGATTAGACAGCTGTGGCTGTCATACCTCTTTGACGTAGAGCCTCCCAGGTGTTGCCTCCTGGGCTTAGTGGGCATCGTGGGCACTGCATTCTTCTGTATGCGTGTGTGTGTGTCTAGATGTGTGTGTGTCTGGATGTGCGTCTGTCTGACGGGAAACCAACGCTTTCACCAGAGTGTTTTTCTACAGTCAGGTTTCGGTGCCAGTCGACAAGTGTACGTGTCATGTCATGCCTTTGTCTAAGTGAGTGTTTGCAGTCAATCTCATGCTGTGCCTCAAAGCAGTTGTCGGGGAGAGAGACAAAGGGAATTTCCTTGAAGCTGAAGCGGATCTCACGTGTGCATTCCTCTCGTACCAAAAGCCAGCCAACGCCAAGATAAAACAAAAGAAAGAGATCTTATTGTATTTTTATTATTCAGGATGTCCCATTGAGACCAGTGTTCATGAGACGGCAGAGAAAAAGCAAATCATCCATCCATCCATTATCAGCCGCTTATCCGAGGTCGGGTCGCGGTGGCAGCAGGTTCAGCAGGCCGACCCAGGCTTCCCTCTCACACGCAACACTTTCCAGCTCATTCTGGGGGATCCCGAGGCGTTCCAAGGCCAGCTGGGAGATATAATCCCTCCAGCGTGTCCTCGGTCTTCCCCGGGGTCTCCTACCAGTTGGACGTGCCTGGAAAACCTCTAATGGGAGGCGTCCAGGAGGCATCCTGATTAGATGCCCGAACCACCTCAGCTGACTCCTTTCGACACGAAGGAGCAGCGACTCGACTCCAAGCTCCCCCCTGATGTCCGAGCTCCTTACCCTATCTCTAAGGCTGAGCACGGCCACCCTACGGGGGAAGCTCATTTCGGCCGCTTGTATCCGAGACCTCGTTCTTTCGGTCACGACCCAGAGTTCGTGACCATAGGTGAGGGTTGGAACGTAGACCGACCAGTAAATGGAGAGCTTTGCCTTCCGGCTCAGCTCCCTCTTCACCAAGACGGACCGGTACAGCGCCTGTTTTACTGCTGCAGCCGCATCGATCCGCCTGTCGATCTCCCGCTCCACCTTACCCTCACTCGTGAACAAGACCCCGAGATACTTGAACTCCTTCACTTGGGGTAGGCAGTTTGTCCCCACCTGGAGGGAGCAATCCACCGGTTTCCGGCAGAGCACTATGGCCTCAGATTTGGAGGTGCTGACTCTCATCCCTGCCGCTTCCCACTCGGCTTCAAAAAGCCCCAGTGAATGCTGGAGGTCACGGTCCGAGGAGGCAAACAGGACCACATCATCCGCGAACAGCAGAGATGCGATCCAGAGACTCCCGAACCGGATCCTCTCCGCCCCCTGGCTGCGCCTAGATATCCTGTCCGTGAAAGTCACGAACAGGACCGGTGATAAAGGGCAGCCCTGGCGGAGGCCAACACCCACCGGGAACGTGTCTGACTTACTACCGAGGATACGAACACAGCTCCTACTGCAGGCGTACAGAGACCGGATGGCCCGTGCCAACGGGTCCGGCACCCCATACTCCCGCAGCACCCCCCACAAAAACCCCCGAGGGACCCGGTCGAAAGCCTTCTCCAAGTCCACAAAGCACATGTAGACTGGTTGGGCAAACTCCCAGGACCCCTCCAGTAATCTTGCAAGGGTAAAGAGCTGGTCCACTGTTCCACGGCCGGGACGGAATCCACACTGTTCGTCTTGAATCCGAGGTTCGACAAGCGGTCGGAGCCTCCTTTCCAGCACCCTGGCATAAGCTTTTCCCGGGAGGCTGAGCAGTGTGATACCACGATAGTTCGAGCACACTCTCCGGTCCCCCTTCTTGAAGATGGGAACCACCACCCCGGTCTGCCAGTCCAAGGGCACTGTTCCCGACCCCCATGCGACACTGAAGAGGCGTGTCAGCCAAGACAGCCCAACAATGTCCAGCGCTTTCAGCATCTCAGGGCGGATCTCATCCACCCCCGGCGCCTTGCCACCAAGGAGCTTTTTGACTACCTTAGCGACCTCTGCCAGGGATATGGGTGCAACCACCCCAAAGTCTTCCGGCGCTGCCCCCTCTCCAGGGGACATGTTGGCCGGGTTTAGGAGTTCCTCAAAGTGCTCTTTCCACCACCCGACAATGTCCCCAGTCCGGGTCAGCAGTTCCCCCCCCCCCCCCCCCCCCCCCCCCGCGCTGAGAACAGCCTGGGGTAGGTCCTGCTTTCCCTTCCTGAGCCGTCGGATGGTTTACCAGAACTTCCTTGAGGCCAACCGAAAGTCCTTCTCCATGGCCTCCCCGAACTCCTCCCAAAAAGCAAATCAATGATGCAATAAAAGAGAGATACTTTACAAATGCTTTAACAAATGTGTATTAGTGTAAATGCCTGCTCACTTGATTATTTACTGATGATAGAAAAAGCTCAAAAAGAGCAGTTCACTGCTTCTTTTTGATAATGTTTCTCTGCTTAAAGTCGTTATGCAGATGTGTGCATTACAAAAGTACTCCACCAATTTAGCATAGCACTCAATCATTGTTACACAATGAACAGTTTAACAAAAGAGGATCAAAATAAATGCAGCAGAACCAGAAATATTGGCTTTTTTGATTCCACATATTCTTATCAAGACCTGGCGCCTACATGATAATGAAGTGACATCACTTGATGCAGCATAGGTGGAGTTCCTGTTTATTTCCTGACAAACAGCACAACCATATATGCCCATAGTCATAACTCTTTGGAAACAAATTCAATTTAATATGCATCTAAAATGCAAACTCGTAGTCATCTGACTTCGACTAGTCATGCATGCAACCAGGGCCGGCGATTGCTATTGGCGAACTAGGCGACTGCCTAGGGCGGCAAATGGGTTGCCCTCACAGCGCACATTTCAGCACTGTGAGCAATTCGCGACCACGCGACCGGGGGGCGATTCAGCTGTGAGTTTTCTCATCAAGTACAGAGAGACACGCATATTGAGAAACGGGCGCTGTAAACATCTTAACGCTGATTGGCCAAGACACGTCATATCAAAGATGTTCTATTACGGAGATGACAATAACTCGGCCAAAAATCTGATTTTTTTTTGTCGAGAAAACGGGACGCTGATTGGCCAAGACTCGACACGTCACATCAAAGATCTTCTATTACAAAGATGGCTCACTCCAAAAAAGAAAATCGTTTGTGCGGTCTGAAAAATGTGCGCGATCTGAAAAATCTATTGCGCGGCCACTTTGACTGGCCCATGACATTTGCAAAAATGAAGCGGTCTAAACCATCTGGAGCACAGGGACGAAAACGAAAAAAGGAAGAAAAGGAAAAGAAAGTCAAGTATAGAGGTAAGTCTTCTCATCTCAGCCATTAAGGTGTCAAACGAAAAACATTTAGTATTGTGCATCACCTAATATTGGACGTTTCATTACTGTCACTTAGGCTAGCTATAGCTAGCTAGCAACTATTACTTTGCTAATTTGCTACGTAGGCTATTACTTAGGGTGACCAGACGTCCTCTTTTTCCCGGACATGAACTCTTTTCGAGACCTAAAAAAAGCGTCCGGCAGGGATTCCAAAAACGTCCGTGATTTTGCTACGTGCGGGAAAATAGTTATTACCCCCTTACAAGTTTTGGAAATGTAAGTTCACGGCATGCTACACACTACTGCTACTGTGTTTTTTGTTTTGTTTTGTTTTTATTTTTGTTTTAAATTGGCCAGATGCACTCAGGCAATTTTTTTCAGAGGCCGGCACCTGCTGGAGAAAGGACGTCTGATTCGCCTCCCTCTGAACTTTGTAAGTAGCCTACACAACTAGTACTATTGTTGCTGTTTGTTTTATTGTTATTATTATTATCAATTATTACTTTCATAATCACATCACATTAATACTACTAATTGTAATCAGTAGCATTATTTAGCCTTGTAGCAGTGGTGGCAGTAATTGTAATTTATCTACTACAAGTTACATGGTCAGATAAAATGTATTTGTACAATGCAACTATGTGGTAGGATGATAGAAATGACCAAATGCAATTGTGTAACGAACAGCATGGATGAACTCTGTGTTTAAATACAGCTGCAGGAGAAGGGACATCCAGTAGTACTCAAGGGGCCAGTAACACACAGCCTGCATCAGGTGAGTCTATTTAATAGTATTTATTCAAGCCACATCCATACTTTAAAGTACAATAGAAACATGTTAGCATGTATTAAATACAATAGCTTGTTTTCTTAAAGAAGTTCAACCACATTCATGATCATTTCACTTATTATATTAAACACCGCTTGTCTGGCTATACAATTTGCTTGAATACAGGTGAAGGGACATCCAGGACCACATCAAGCACGCAGGGCACCAGTGAAACTACACTGCCGCCTGCAGACACCTCACCCTCCGCAATTCCTGATATCCAGGGAGAACCTATAGATCCTGCTGACTGGCCAGCCTTCTGTGTTTGTGTGTAAGGGAAAAAAAACCTGTCAAACCTTGTTAACCATAGTCATTCCCTATGCAGCTTGTGCAAAACTCAATCTCGCCTAGGGCAACCAAAGTACTAGAGCCGGCCCTGCATGCAACACAATTTGTATCATCAACCCATGAGCAATTTGTAAAACCAGCCTGCAGTCATGTGAGTCATTTTAGACACCAGCTAATAAAACCAAAAGATGTCTGAGTCTGCCATGTCATATATTTTCATTTATGTCATCATCATCACATTCTGGTAAATGGTTGATCACGAACAAACACTTGAACGATGAGGGACGTGTGTGTGTGTGTGTGTGTGTGTGTGTGTGTGTGTGTGTGTGTGTGTGTGTGTGTGTGTGTGTGTGTGTGTGTGTGTGTGTGGTGGGGGGTAAACAACCAGATTTTAGGTTCCTGTGGGTATGATCTGACCGGACCTCAAAGAGAAGTAGCTGTCACTTGCTGGCATCACACGGACAGGAAGCAGATCACTGACTGATCTGGTTTCAGTTCCTCTGGCAGCTCAAAAGCAGGAAGCCAGACTGATAAGCAAGAATAGCCACAGACAATGAACACCTGAAAAATATCAGTGAAGAGGATCACATACCAAAACACTCATGCTGGTACACAGACTTATACGCAGCACATGACAAGTCTGGGACTGTATGCATGATTTATGACCCCCGCCCACCCAAAAATGAGCTTATTGTTTCACTATCTGCAGAAAAAAAAGACACGCTCTGCAGATTCCTCATTATTACCGAAATGTATCACATTTCCAACCAAATGTTTTCTCATAAAAAAAAGAAAGAAAAAGAAGCTTGGTGGAAACAAAGGACCATGTTCTGTGCTTGCAATTAAAGCTGAACTGCTATATCGCTGGTGAAATAATGATGCATACCGGCACACATTTGGATAATTCCAGGATGAATCAAAAGGAAGCACCAAGAAAACTGCCACAGTAGAAAAGGCAGTGGCCTAATTTGAGTTCTCACATGTGTGACTTTGAAAAAAAGATAAAACAGTAAATTGTTGGAAAAAGAGAGGAGCTGTACTAATCTTGTGCAGCGGGCTGGTAGTTGAGTATTTTTATACAATGGGAGACTCTTCCTGTCTTTCTGTTGCATTCCAGAGCTGACACACCGTTCAGGATGTCCTCTTGGTAGCAATCCTTCCTGAAGGAAGGAGATGAGAGGTCAGCGTGTGATGTTTTTTGGAGCGGCGGGGATGGAAAGTCAGTATAATTTGTATTGCTGTGAGTTTTTTAGCAACTTCTGGGTGCCACTCAGAATGAGGTTGAAACTAAACGTTTCATAAACCCCTCCCCTAAACAGTGATTATCCAATCATAGCTTAGCAACCATAGGCAGGCGTGTCAAGCTTTGGAATTCTCCCGATGATGAAGTTCATGGGTAGGAAGAGTCATACTTGATATCTGAAGATTGGAAGGTGTTTCCAAAACCAAAAACAGTAGAGTAGTAGTGTACGGAATGGATTAAATAGGTCTGTGCTGCTCCTTATTGGACTCTACATGGACTCTAGTTGTCATTGTACAAAAGTGATGTTCGGCAACTAGAAAAGAAAAGACTGCCTTTGTCGGAAATCAAGAACATTGTTGAAAAAACAACTCAACATTTCAAGTGATAAATATGAGTGTGTGTGTGTGTGTGTGCGTGTGTGTGCGTGTGTGTGCGTGTGTGTGCGTGCGTGTGTTTGTGTGCATGAATGTGTGTGTATGCACAAAAATAATTCATCTCCTGTTGACACTCTACTGTTGTGCGCCTCAAGTTCAAGGATTTCTAAGTGATCCAAATAGTTGTGCAGCCGCAACCAGCATTCTACAGAATGACAAGTTTATGACTAATCCAGTGGTCATCCCTCTCCCCAAACTCTCTCTCTCTTTCTTTCTCTCTCCCTCTTGCACACACACACACACACACACACACACACACACACATTCCCCTCAACACCACAAACAGAGCATAGCCAATTAAGTAAGATGAGCAGCAAAGCTTGGGGTTACTGGAAGCAAACAAAAGGCTTTTGTAGAGCTGCCCCAAACTGACATACACTGGTTGAATATATGGGAAAAGATTAACCATGCATACATTACGATGTGGCCAACAACCATTATGGACTTGTGTGATTCACACACATGCGCCTCCATTCTATTTATTCACATTGCTTTACAGTAAAGTCTCTCAGACCGATTATTTTAAGAACTGAAGCGTGTGAAAAACCCTCCCGGGAACGGAGGTTTCCATTCATAATCAAATGCCTGATTTTGACAAATTTTCAAATGTGTCTTTTCCTCCATTTAAAAAAGTTGTGAAAGGTGAAGAGAAAATGTAGGAGATTAGGAAGGATGGGGTTTAATAGTGGGAGAGAGGTCTGGACAAAGACCGACCGTTCACACACCCCCAAAAAAATAATCATTGTTCAAGTAGAAAAGAATCATTGTTAAATGAGACAAAGAAGAGGAAAAGAAAAGGAAAACAGAAAGAAAAGAGACAGGACAGAGGAGCTGCCATGTCTTGAATGACACAGTGTCTAACCTGGTAATAATTCAACATGTTGCGTTTCTGTTGGTAAAGAAAATCAGATGAGTGTGAAGCAAAGATAGGCATGTGGTTGGACTTTATTTATACTGTGCGTATGTGAGACGTTTTATCCATAAATATTTGTAAATTCAATATAGCCATGGGTGTGATGTAAATAGTTTATAGACAATATCAGTTGTGTATACTATGCATAATTAACTCCTTTGGTAAAATGGAAAAACCTTCAGTTGAGATTTGGTTCCATACCCACCCTGATACTTAATAGACTATTTTATTTTTTATTCTGGTCCCTCCCAGTTTACAAAATACATGCATGCAAACAGATACTGATATGCATGCAAATTAAGTTGTTTTGATTCCCACACACACACACACACACACACACACACACACACACACACACACACACACACACACACACACACACACACACACACACACACATTCAATATCATGCTTCAATCTGCACAGGGCAGTATGCATTTTGAATAATTCAGCAACACACACACACACTTAGTCAATGACTCCATGCCTTCATGTAGTCCTCAAGGGCAAACCTATCACTATTTGATGAAGACTTCAAGAGATTTTATAAAAAAAACTGAAAAGTAAGAAGAGCTGTAATATTGCTCAAGGAAAATAGTTTACTTTCTGAGTATAAACTAAGTGATAATTTCACCATTTTAGCTAAATAATCACAGGCTGTAACCTGGAAAACACGCTTTCTGTTGAAAGTTAGATACAGTGGTATGGATCCTCTCGGCAAGAAAGAAAAAAACTGTGTTTCCCAAAATGTTGAAAAAAAGGGGAAGTGGGTTTTATATTTTATTCCGTTGTTTACTTCTTTGGCATGCCATATTTTATGGATCCTTTGTGTGTAATTATCACACACAGTATAAAACACAACAACACACACATCTGTCATTAATTACCAATCAAAAGTTTAAATATTTTGTCTCTCATACATTTTTAATGCGAAGCCTCAAGGATTACTCATTGAAGTGCCTGGTCTCAGTGTACATTCCTGACCATTGATACACAATAGTACACCCATAGCAAAGAAGCACACACTGTTGAACATATCCCCGATATAAAGCCATGAGAAACACAATCAGTGTGAAAAGTTCCTCCATATCCTTTCTGTGATTTATGTGGCATTTACTGGGAAATGTTCCATCTGTACCCTTGAGAGATTTTTTAGAGCCATCAGATTGTTCAAGTTTGTTCCCCGTTCAGAGCATTCAGAGCAGGATAAAGGGGACGAAGGGTTGTAACCTCCGGGATCGGTGGTTCTCTCGGTGTCTCTTCTTTGATGGTGACAGCGTCAGCGTGGAATGCAGATCTAATCTTCACCTTTGGGAGAAATTGTTAAAGACAAAGTAGTCATTACACTTTCCACTTTCCCTCGCTTGAAGTAGTTTCCACCGAGAGAGAGAGAGAGAGAGAGAGAGAGAGAGAGAGAGAGAGAGAGAGAGAGTGAGAGAGCTTTGGGCTAAAAACCGAATATGCAAACGAGGGGTTCGTTCCAAAAACGTTTCTCCTCTACTTGTAGTGTACTTGGATGAGGATTGTGTCCAATAGATAGTGTTTTTACTAAATAAAGTGACCATGAACTAAATACACATTGTGTCATGTTTTTCCTTGTTTTCCTTCTCCTCAAGTAGATAACAATGGGTTTCTTTATTTTGCTAAATTGGCTTTACTTAAGTCCGGAAGTTATTTGAACAATAAATAAACGTTGACTTCTCAGTGCACACCTTGCACAAACAACGATCTCCTGTTGAAATGCACTTTTTAGTTTAACCCATTCCCCTGCCCTCCCTCCCGGCCTGTGTGGGTTTTAGGTTTAATTACGAATGCTGGACGAGAACAGCCTGAGGCCGGGGGCACTTCTTTTGAGGGTGACAGATTTTGTCTACATGGACTTGAGGGAGGCTGATGGGCAGCAGCCTCTGTCTTTATCGCATACAGTAATATCACAGCCAGTGCATATTTAAAACTCTTTACAGGGTTCTTGTTTTGAAAATAAATCAGCGACAAATATTAAAAAGTCAACGTTAAGCTGCGCATGAAGCTAACTTTAGCTCAATTAGCTAACTTTAGATGATAAAATATGACAGAGACAGTTGTCCTTTCAGCCGACAAAATGGTCGGTCACTGGCCAGAAGCCTGCTCTTGTCTATCTCTAAAATGAAGGACCCGTTGTTTCCAAAGACAGTTTCCAAATTTGAGTGATACATCCACCACTGTTATCATCGTGCACTGCATATGCACTAAGAAAAGCCTGATAGGTTGTAGCAACACTAACAAGCGAGCTGAGCATTGATCTAGTCACTTTGTATCACGGCAAAAATTTTGATAATACAAAGTTCTTATATCGCAAAGCTAACACTGTTGAATAATTGAGAGTATTGTTCCTCTGTTTGAGCTGGAGGGTTAAAAAAACCAATGTGGGACCTACGCCAAGACCCCTTGCCAGTTACTCAGGTCATAGACAGCTAATACATGACTTATGGCCTTGCTTAGAAATAAATAATGGAAACGTCAATATGTTTACTCATCCATGGGTTGTTAAAACAATTAAGGAGAGAGTTTTTTTTGCCCTCTTCCAAACAAGTCAGAGCCTCTTTGTCTTTGGATCTTCTATTATTGCTGGAGGCCAGTGTAATTGCACAGAGCACCAATTTTCTGATTCAGCACTTCCACAGTGTTAGAAAAGCAATCAGGATTGTCCCACAGCGATCCGCTTTATTGCTCCATTCGCTCTCTCTTATTTCAGATAATGTGGAGTGAAACACAGGACAATGTTCAGTTATGCTCTGAGGCCAAATCAGGCCTGAAGTTTTTCTCCATCTTGTCCAATCATTGTGTTTGTGTGTGTATGAACTCTCCATCTGCAGGGGAGATTCTCGCTGCTGAGGTTTGCACAACATTGTCTATTGTTTCATCGCTCCGGATTTTCTTTTCTTCTCCTTTTTCTCCCCTCCACTGCACCATTCGGCTCTGCTCTTCGATTCTTTCATTAATTTGTCCCTAGCTGTTTATTCATCAACATATCCAATTAATTGGAAGGATGGAGTACCCACAAAACAGATTCAAACTAAGCGTGTAGAGTCTTATAGTATATACAGAATATGTTCCAGTGTGAACACATCAATATTGCATTAATTAAATAGCCATTAGAAATGTATTCCATCGTATTTGGGAGATTTATTGGGCATGTCTGATAGAGTTGGCTCATGTTATTGATTATGTCTGGAGCATTAGAGCAAATCCAGCTCCAGAATCTAGTTTTGTTTTAGCTCACAACCAAAGCAAACAGATTGATGAAAGGGGTTTATATTAATATGTGTCTCCAGTATATATACGCTCTGCAGGTAGATAAGCATTAAAAAAAAATGGACCAGTGAAAATTCATAGTCATAGATTCACTACCCTCAGTCTGTGAGGTAAATGGGTTAAATGCATAGAATAATTTGGGTTAAATGCATAGAATGGGTTAAATGCATAGAATAATTTCCCCAAGGGGATTAATAAACAATACTTTCTTTCTTTCTTTCTTTCTTTCTTTCTTTCTTTCACTAACATGCCGGCTATTGCTGGTCAGGAACAATATTTCTCCAAGCTAATTTCTATTTTCTCTATTCTTTTGGCTGTTTACTCCTCTCTGGCTTTCAATAAAGAGATGCTAACTGTCAGCTAACTATTAGCTGGCGAGCTAGTGTGGTCGCTAACAGGGACAATGAGTTCACAAAGTCTATTTCAGACGTACTGTATTCTTGACTTCTGTCTTCTCCGGTCATCTTTTGTAAAGCCGTTTATACTTTGACAGAGGACGTTAAATAGAAGTGGTCGGTGCAACGCAGCTAATCTACAATAGCTCCCTCCATCTTGGATTCTCCGGCTCTCCGTTGGTCATGACTATCACAAGATGGCTTGCTATTAGTAAACTGCTCAAATTAGTTATTGCAACTTAGGACAGCATAGGACATTTTTAAAGGTTTCTTCTCATTCTCATTCAAGAATGTCCTCATTAACTCAAATGAAGACTCCTGTCCCCAAACTTTGCCAACAGTCCTGTACTTCATCTTTTTAATTAAATCTTAAACCCAAAAAAAAGAAGAAAAAAAAACACAAAAAAACCAGCACCACCATCTCTGTCAATTTCTGGTGTTTATCTTATTTGTCTATGACTCGACCCCACTCGTCTATTTAGTCAACCCAAATAAGCCAAAAATAAAGACTCAACTGTAGCCAAACATTTGCCTCTGAATGGACCGTGGCTGTAAGTCCAAACTGAGCATATTTTGACAAGAGAAATGGAGCAGAAAAGACCTGCACCTGTAGCTGTTCTGTCAGCAAATGACAAGCCGTCAGTGACCTCCGTTGGAATCGGGCTTACAAGACACACACGCAGAAACACACACAGAAACCAGACAGGAATGTTTGGCCTCCCCCCAGACAGGTGCTTATTAAGACAGCAAAGTCCTCATTTTCTTCTTCTTCTGGTGCCCTACTTGGATGGAGGTCAAGAGAATGAATATGAGAGGAAAAAGTAAGATAGGACGAGAGATGAAGATTTCTTCCAGACCACCCACTGCCATCCTCAGGATCTCCTCTTCCTCTTTTTGTCTCACATAATAATCAGAAAATGGGGACATGTTGCCAAATTCTCCCCGAACTCACCAACTGTTGTTACTGCAAACGCTGTATACAGCTCTGTTTGGGATAAATAAGCAATGCGTGTAGTTTACTATTTACTAGCTGACAACGGATAAAACCAGGGCTTTGTCAAGTCTCAAAGTTTCCTGGGAAGCTGTTGTGGAATTCCCAAACAGATGGAAGGAAATCCATATAATTCAAAGAGCCTTTGAAACCAGTTTAGAGGATATAAAAATGTTGTTTTTTATACTCTCCGTCGCCTATCCTCTTTTAAATAAAGCTGCATTCGACACCTTTTCAAATCCTTTTAAAGTTGTTTTCCCAACATTTCGTGACCAAACAAATTTACTCCCATTCTCAGTGGACAAACTTCTGCTGAGCGTAGCAGTCTGAAACTAACTCTGCTTTTAATATTCTTGCTATTGTTGTGGCTTCCCTAACCCCATTGTTAATCTGGAAGTTGTTTGATATGTGACGCCAAAGTGCTCTGGGGTTTCTGGTGGTGGTTATTGATGGAGAATGGTATGTTCTTTATGATTCAAAGATCAGTGAGATTGTGTGGGAGCAAGGACAGCACTTCCTCTGTGGGAAGATGGGTTGTTTCTGGTCGTTATTTATTCTGTTTTTCTCCCCTCCTTACTCAAGCAGCATGAGTTTGTGTAATGATGGATCTGTCATGACAGCTGCCACACAATATCAGAACTATGTCGGTTTTTATATATTTTACATGTGTGTTAAATTACAATGTGTGTGTGTGTGTGTGTGTGTGTGTGTGTGTGTGTGTTAGTGTGTGTGTGTGTGTGTGTGTGTGTGTGTGTGTGTGTGTGTGTGTGTGTGTGTGTGTGTGTGTGTGTGTGTGTGTGTGAGCACCGCCTCATTCCGTGCATGCTTCAGAGGACAGCGTGTGTGTCTTTGGTACAGTATGCCGCTGCACAGCACTCATTAAGCTTGGTTGGACGGTGACTGTAACTCATTAAAACCTAGTTTTAGCGCATGGCCCACTGCGTGTGTATGGACCCATGGAGGGCTACGGTTTACTTGGCACCAACTTAGAAGATGAGGAGTGAACAGGAGAGGGATAATACAATACATTTTGTTACGGTGCTAAATCTGTCAAGAATAGTATACATTTACTTGAGAATGATCGATACCACTGTCATGTCTAAGAGTGGGTTTGACGAAAGCAAATATTTACCAAAATGTTGAAAAAAAAATCTTATACCTTCCTATCAACAAAATGCATCCAGCAAAACTAAATAAAATTTTCTATACCATGGATTTGTTTGATTATCATCATCATGCTCCTTAATTCCTCAGGATGGGTTAAAATGCAGAGAATACATTTCTCCACTGTGGGACTAATAAGGAATTTAAAATAAATCATCCACAAGTGCATTGTTATACATTAAAGTGGTAGTAGTCGTAGTAGTGCTGGTTGTGGGTTTCTGGTGTATGAAACATGTGATTATTAGTATGCCTCATTCCTCCTATAAGAGCTTAATCTCACTCCCCATCTCATTCGACTTTGCCACTCATAATTATTAATCACCACATTTTAATTTAGCACCATAGACCTCCTTTCTGTGTGCGATAGTAATTATGAGAGTGAGCAGGTGCTCTCATCATCCTAATGCACTTGCTGGTAATGCGATCTTCTGGGTAGACGGGTTGTAAGCGTACGGCTTTTCCCCCGTCATCTCTCCAAATCCCTTGGGGCAAAAATGACGCACATCTGAATTATTCAAATGGACATAAGTCTGAATGATTTATCATCAGGAGATTTTTTTCTTCTTCATTTTACCTTAAATTACCTGTTTGTTTCATGTCTGTGAGAAGAAACCTTCACCTCCCCCTCTGCCCAACATGACTAACATGCTGCTGAAACCACAAACCGCTGTCAGTGTTGAAGAACCGCTCCACCTCCTGCTCTGCAGTTCTCTCATGGCTGAAACAAAACACTGCAGATAAGAATGCCTCTTATCTGCCGCCTCTTGTGTCCAAGTCTACAGGATTATGTGTACGTGTGGTCAACCATCAGTAGTATAATGGCAGTGAGTGCCAGATGTGCCCCTGCTACATTATGGATGATAGTGGCCAACATAAGGTCTGCGTTGGGTTTCCACCTCAATGTCCCTGTCAATCTCCAAGATCTGCTGCATCTTAGTGGCTATTTAAATGTATTTCATATGTTCATTCATCAATGCTTTGTATTTCTAATTTATGTATCTCTTATTGTAGTCAAAATTATGTTGATTTGTTTGAAAAAAATATAATATACTGTATATATATTTTTTCTTCTTCTTCTTCTTCTTCTTCTTCTTCTTCTTCTTCTTCTTCTTCTTCTTTTTAATGCCTTTTATATAATTTAAGAAAAAGGTCTATTTTTTGTTTTGTCTCAGCAGCTGGAGGGGCTTGTTGTTGTTTGATTGACGTTAGCTGGCCGGCTGAGCCTCAGCAGGAGAACGAGAGACAAAGTAAACAAACTTCCTCTGTGTTACCAGCCCAGGACAGACAGTGGCAGAGAAGAGGTGCTGAGATGCAGGACAAAGCATATGTTCATGTTTGTAAGTTAGATGATATGGGGCAAGAAAGCCAACACGGGGTTGTTCTTCAAAGTCTGTGGCTCATGTGTCATGTAGCAGGCTGCAGACTGGCTGTTAGTCCGTGTGACTAACAACGCTTTCTTATCTTTTTTTTCCCTTCTTCTCAAAAAAGCACAAAGAACATGTGACATACAGACCAGATATGTATGCTGCAGCAGACACAAAAAAGAGCTGATCCTCTCTTCTTATCCTCTCCCTCGGCCTTCCGTCTCCTCCTACCCTCTCTCTCTTTTTAAATTGGTGGGGCAGGTGTTTGGGTGCAGTAGAGGTTAATGCATCATTCTTCCATCTCCTCTGAGACCTGTGTCCACAGCCCTCTTTCATACCATTACAAAGTAATTGGGATTCATGCACACACACACACTCACACACATCCACACCCACACATACACATACACACACGCAATACATATACAATACTATGCAATATCATCATCCATTTAATTAAACTATAAGAGGAACATGTTCCTTCACAATATTGAATATGATCTCTTTTACTCATTACATAATGTTTTTAGATCCAGTTTTAAAAGATTTTTTCCTTTTTCCTAATTGTGTTGAACCTTCTGGCATAACTTCCATAACATTAATTATTCAGTCACTTCTTATGAACGTTTGAATACAGCAAAGATTTACCTTTGGGAAATATAAGCAGTTTATAGAATGATGATTACGACCTGGATGTTGTCGGTCTGTGGTGACTGGAGTAATTGTTTGAGTGAAACTTCTCAAAACGGCCTCAGGTTATTATATGAAAAACACTGAGTATCTTTCATATCTCTGACTCAATTGTTTGATTATGAGGAAGAGGAACAGATACATACCATGGCAATTGGAGAGTGCAGTAGATATAGAATACACTTATACACCTATTTAATTAGAGAAATATTTTTCAGAACAGCGCATATACAATGTTGATGATGGTATATCAATCATTATAATGATGATCATTACAGCAATCGTGATATTACTATCACAGCTGCTCGTAAGCAAGATGCAGGAAGAAACGATGGCTGATTTGAATGCAGATGAGAACCTACTGAGAGAGAGAGGGAAGGCTGGATGCTTCTCTCTGTGTGAAACTTGGAAATGCAAATCAGATTCGACAATCATGACAGCATTACCAGAAGGAAGCACAGCCGCCATACAGACTCCTTTCCTCTGACGCTTCATTACCCGTATATTAACCGTATATATTCTGGTTCACACTGAGCATTTTAATTGGTTTCTGGTCCAAAATAGAAAAAAAATTGCGCCACGCTGCTGCATTGTAATAACCCTCACATATTGATTTCCTTTGAATGCATTTAATATTAATACCACTAGGCCTGTGTTTACCTCACCCAGGCTGCATTTTAAGACAGCAGTGTAGTTTTGCAATAAAGCAAATTATAGCAGTAAATGCTCCTGATCATTTCCTTCAGGTGAGGTTGCACAGGTTCTACAATCATTTTATGCATTTTTTGTGGTGCATATTAATCTCATTTCCATTGCATTCTTTATGCAGTTACATATTTGATGTGAAGTAAATCCGACAGTCGTGCTACGTCGTTTTTCCCGTGTCGTTGACTACACCTGGTGTCCTGGTTTCAACACTGACGCTATTGTTCCTCAAAAGAGGCTTGTAAACAACGACTCTGGTGAGGAGCCACATGCATGCTTGACTAAGCTCAGCCTCTTTGTCTCTGGTTCTGGTTCAACACACAAATGTAAGTGAGTGAGGAATCACTGGACTGACAGGTTCTCTGCAACTAGAGCTGGCTTTGCCTAACCCCGCGTGGAATTTCAAGGTTTAATGATTGAGTGGCATTCGAGAGGCTGACAAGATATGAAATGTTGCACATTTCTCAGATTGATCTCATGAGTAGAATATAGAGGGATCTGATGGAACAGTTGAAAGTCATATTTGAGTGTTAATGGGAGATGACTATTTCACATTGTGAGAATCATTTGAGCAACTTAGCAATGTCCAAAACTCTCTGACCAAAGATACACATTCTAAGTGGACGTTGCCTTTCATGCAACACAGTCAGTCCCATTCACACTGATGTATGAGTCCATTTAGCGTGTCATAGTGAAGAAGAAACAAGGCTCTGCTAAACTTAGAACAACCACCAAAGTCAAGGTCTCTGATACAGATATAAAGTTGTTATATGAACTCAGCTCTCAAATGCAGCCTCCGAACAAAATGAGAAGTAAAGCCGTCCAAATCTGCCGTTTTCATCTCTGTTCCCCAGACGGACAAAAGTTATTTCTGAAAACATGACTGGCTATTTTTACATGCTGAAAATGTCATCGGCTTGTTTACTGATTCTCTGTCCCACTTCGCGGCACACCCTCCCCTCTCTCGTTCTATTTCTCTATCCCACTCAGTCTGTGTGCTTTAAACCACGGATTTAACAAGCAAAGACGGAGCAGATCACACCCATTTTCTGACTTTATACGATGTGTGTTCTTCACATCTGCTGTTGTAATTATAGCAATCGGCATCTACTCCAACCACTCTCTCTTTTTTTCATTTCCGTCAATTTTCATCTTTCTTTGTGTTAATCACCCAACTTTTTTGTCGCCAAGGCATTCTCCAAAAGTTATTGTGTTGCCTCATGCTATTTCCCAAACAAATGGGGAAATATAACCACATACCGTAGGTGGAGGGGGATTTACCTTTGTGAGAATCATGATCATTTTCACACAATCATCACAGAGATATGGCCCCTCCCCCAGCTCCCTGCTCACAGTGCCTGGATGGCACATGTGTACAAATGGCTTCTGCGCCAAATATATGATGTACCGTTTGCATTAAGACTGCAGAACATGTGAACACTTGTTTTCTGACTAAATATTGCAACATTTATGAGTTCTCCAATGTTTTCTTCAGTATTACCTTCATAGAATGATCAACATTTACCCAAGCCACCTGCCTAGTTTGCATGAACATGAAGCACTGGCAGGATAAAAGTTCAACCTGAACATACCTCAAAATCATAATTGATGAAAAAAATACAAATCTGATGTATGTAAAAGTAGTTACTGGCAGGTGCTAAGAATACTACTAAGCACACTAACGGATCTGGCAGTGATCCTTCATTATAGAGAACAGTGCAAGCCCAATTTTGCCATTGGCGCCTATGTTGTGCATATATAGAGGAGGCCATAGCCTGGAACACAATTAAGTCCATATCAATAGGATATATTTATTTTCTAGCACAAACAAGCTTTAAAAAAATGTTCTTTCTTAAAATAAAATATAATGCCTATTAGTGATAGCAAACAATATAGAGAGTGAGGATTTAATACATTCATAAAAATGCATTCTCCATTGTGCACATCTATTGAACACACGGAGAGCAGTCTGTTAACTGCAACACTTTCTTTCATATAGCACTCACGTCTTTGGTGTTTGACATGATATAAAGACATGTGACCTCCAGGAGGTCATCAGACGGTGGAGAGATGTAACAAACAAGAGGGGGGTGTTGAAGTCTGGAGTGAACGTGCATGCGTCTGGGAACCAAGTGTGATTCACACGCTACTCATCACCATTCAGCTCTGTTCTACAGAGCCTCGGGCACTTCATTGAGAGGGGGGCTTTGTTAGGATTCCTCTGAGTTGTTTGTGAGTGAGAGTTATAAAGACCGCCTGTGAATCAACAACTGTACACGTCGTATGTCCATCTGACTAATCAAGGGTTCATCGTTCATCCATTTACTCTTTTGTTTGTGACTTAACAACAATGACAACGAGTCAACGAGAAGTCAGCTGGTCAGCAGGAAGCAGTGCTGCATGGTTTCAGCTTTCCCCCTCTGGAACTTATCTCATCTCCCAAAAGCCGGTGCACAGTTAGGTTCTTCGCTTGTGATGTCACACCACACATGTGGCCGTAAGTGTTGTTATTATCCACAAGAGCCATTTAGAGCACGGGTACTAAACCTCTTTGTTGAGGACCTGAAAGTGACAACAGAGTGGTCACAACTCTATGCCAACCACATAATTTACACTTCTTAAGTTCTTGTTTCATGTAAGCCTTTTCAACAACATCAAGCTTATAAATAAGTCCCATAAGATGCTGTGATGAATTAGAAAGACAGAAATAAGAACAGCTGTGCATTGAGGGTTCAGATTGATGCAGACCGGAATGAAGGATTGATTCCTCTCTTCTTTGTTGTTATTTTCTCCCTATGTTACGTCTTTTTTGTTTGTTTTATGATCCTTTTTAACATCCCAAGCTGATTGACAATGTATCCTGGCCATATGACCCTCATAAATTCTAATGGGATTCTTTAATAATAGGCTTCTTAACTGATAAGTATGTGTGTGAGAGAGGGGGTGAAAGTGAGATAGACAGCAAGAGAGAGCACATCCAGTCAGTCAAAGTCAGTCAGGCTGACCTGTAATCACAGCACTGAGGGTGAGCCGTCTTCTGGGACACACTGGGAGGCAGACACCGGGTCAGACCATGTTGCAATGTGTGTGATGTGTCGAAATTAGAGTCACAACTTGATGTCCATTGGCACACATCTCACAGCATTTAAGTTGCAAAGCAATATGAAACATGAATACTATGGAGTATTATAGTAGTGTCTGCTATGGAGCTGGGATAGACTCTTTCTCCCCTTGAGGGAGACGTTTTTTTATAAGTAATCATGGGTTCAGTCTCTTAGCTTGTACAATTGAGGGATAACTATACTTGACGGTTGGATCAGTAAAAAGCACATTCTTTAACTCTTTGTTTTAAGAGATTGTATTGTCCGTGTTATTGCTCAAAATGTTATCTCAGTAGTTTACCCTGCTCCCTCTTGTCTCTTGTGTTTTCTCTGTGTTTCTTTCTGTTTTCCTTTGTTCAGTGTATTGCATTGCTTTATTTTCAGTAGTTATTTTGAGTAAAGTTAGCTTGTTATCTCTGTAAAGTAAAGTCATCTGACATGATTTTGTGCTGGAGCTGTAGAAATAAACGTGATGCCTTTTGGGAAAGTCACTGACTTTATATATGTATATATCACGTTTGTGTGTGACATAACAAATGATGTACGAGCCTTGATTTTGAACATCATCCGTGCCTTTTAAAGTGCCACTTCACAACAAAAAGAAGTAACAGGAGTTATAATAATCTTAGGTGAGGTGCACAAAACTCTAACAAGTGATTCATTCCTTGAAACACAATAGAGAAGCTCATATAAAGCCATCGGACAAATAAACTAGCCAGACCTCTCTATGTGTGTGAGAGAAAGAAGGTAAGAAAGGAGGGTTTGGGCTTTTTAAGATAATCTGAGCCCCCTATAAAGCCATGAACGCACACACTCCCAGTGCTCTGCTATGACAGTCTGACCTGGGCATCTGTAGAGGGCTAATGCATCTGGCAGATGGCTCTGTGTGTGTGTAATGGCATGTGTGTGTGTGTGTGTGTGTGTGTGTGTGTGTGTGTGTGTGTGTGTGTGTGTGTGTGTGTGAGAGTGTGAGTGTGTTGTGCTTCTGTGAAACTATGCTAACATTCCTGTTTGTGTTTATGTGTGTTAAGTATTCAAGCAGGGCAGCAGCCCCATCCCAAGACACACAGGTCAACAGTGGGTATTAGTCAGTGTGGGTGTGGGTGTGAGCCAGATGAGCAACAAATCACAAGCTGACCTATTCAATGGCTGCAGGAAATAACCTGTTGAAGCTGCGCTGCAGGTGTGGCACCTCAATAACTCTGGTCTGTAGTTTAACTACTGTGTTCAAATGTGTATGGAAGGAATATAGAAGTCTCCTGAATAAATTATCATTATTACATGTTTGTATTATGGCAATCACTTTCAATTGTTTAATGTTTTGCTCTCTCCAAACACCCGAAAGCTCACCAATAAACACATTATATCTCATTTATTCAGAAACAGAAATGTAAAAATAACTAAATGTGGACTTACTGGAAGTTACTATCTATGTAGCCGGACTATTTCTTATCAAACTGAAGGTTACTGCACCTGACAGCTATTTGCTATGTGAAGCTAATTGCCTCCTGCCTCTAGCTCCGTGCTTAACACACTAACAACAGAGGAACCGTCTCATCTAACTCAGTAATGAAGCACATAGGTAAATATCCCAAAACACCATAGTTATTGTTTTTAACTTGTTAGTGTCATGTCCTTCCAAGCCTTGAAATCCTTTAAAATAAACAGGACTTTTAAATTAAAGCCATCTATAAAAGCTCTATTAAACGGCAGGGAACCGTAGCAGCAATACTTATTCTTCACACTGTAGTACAAGTGTGTTATGTTAGTATACTGTTACAGTTACAGTATATTACTGCATATTACTCCTAACCATGGCATGCATGTAGAATGTGAAAAATAGATTATAATTCTGGAGGTGAGGTTCATAGAGAAAATAATGGATTGCCTCCTCCTTTTTAAAGTTTTGAAATATCAGAGCTCATGATCTAACTTGACACACAGTATCATATACTATTATGAATAATCTGGGTTAATTCAAGTAGGATCACATTAGAAAAGCCCTCAAGCTCTTTAAACAAATTACGTGTCGTGTTGATGGCAAAGTGTTTTGTGTGCGTTTCGTAATCAGAGGGTAATAAGCCTGTAGGGACAGGCACGAGAATGCCACGATGGAGGCAGTGGAGGAATATCGTCATCGGGACGCTGCGTCGGGGATAAGAACCACACAGGGTGGGTTCATGTGTGCGCTGTTTGACTCTGCATGCGAGTGCTCTTGCCTTACCTTTGCATTCCTATACACCAACTACTCCGCAGGACTGCCATGGCAACCCAGAAGGGGAAAGGCACTAAATCTGACACCCACCTCTCCCTTTGACACACACACACACACACACACACACACACTTAATTCCCGATGCCTGGCTCTCAGAGGCATACAGTTACACAAGCGGGGGAACCTTTGAATGTTCAGGTTTTAAAAGGGACGACCTGTGGAGGAGGAAGTGAGTCCTGAGGGAGCCGGTGTACTTTCTGCCCCTCTTGCTTTTTGTAGTGTTTCCGACAAGCAGTAAACAGGCTGACTGCAAACAGAAGTTCCTTCCGTCTTTCATCTTTTATTTCAAACACCTGTGGAAAATGGTCAAATTTCACTTGAATTTTGAGTTGAGCTTTTTTTTTTTTTCTCAACTGAGGAGAATCTCAGAGACGCATTGAGTTTCAAAAGTGACGTCTAATGTCTCCAGTGACCGACTAAAGAGTATATAGTTCTTCACATGCAGGCCACATGCAAACAAAGACCTTTTGGTGTTGCGACAGGATATCTTTTATGGGGCCTCCTGCGGTAAAAGGAAGTGGCATGCAGAAACAGACAGAAACCTGAGCAGCACAATACCTGGTTTGTCAATTAGCCGAAATATAAACGTTTAACTTCTTCTGCGTTGGAGATTTCCAGAATAAAGCTCATGTAAAATGGCAACAACAAAAAAGAGGCATCTCAGTAAGTCTACATAAGCATGTCATTAGAAATTTAAATCCTTATGATAGTTTAAATAAGACACATACGGACCAGTGGCGGCTGGTGACATTTTTTTTGGGGGGGGCGCAGTTGGGCGGCGCGGTTTAAATAGCACTCCACAATGAGAAGAAAAGATGTTTGGAGTAGAATATTCTAAAAAACAAAGCTTTATTTCAAGAAAACACAGTGCTCAACACTGTCCAATAACAACTATCAACAAACTGTAACTTTGGGCATGAGAGGTTCAGAGCAGAATGGTTTAAGAAACATTCAATGTGGTGGCCAGAGCAACTTCAGGGAATACATTGACGTAGCATTCAAACTGGGGGCCCTGCAGTAAGGTGGCACTGGTGAGGTGGTCTTTGAAGGCAAAGCGTTCCCTGGTGTGTCCAAGTATGGTGTCACAAACCTACAGATAAATATATAGAGAGAGACAGAGACAGTAAGATAAGTTGTGGGGAAATATCTACTACAAACAGGCTTCATACTACAGACAAAAAACTATGTTTTGTGTGTCTTGATGAATCAGCAACATAGACAAAAGGCCAGGAGCCACCTTGATGGCTGTAGCTATGAGACACACACACACACACACACACACACACACACACACGTTGGGGGTTGAATTGGTATTTTAGATAAAGTTATAGCCTGATATGATATCCACCCAAATCTAACAATGTCCAACATGTGTTCTGCTGTGGGAAAGATAAAACATTAAACTCTAACAGGCATCTGCTGATTTTGACACTCACTTCTGCAGCAATCCTTCAAGCTCATCTTCCTTCACAGCCGGCGCTTCCTCGGCTGCTCAGAGCCACTGCACACGGAGCCTCCAGCTAGCAGCTCCGGTTAGCATGTAGCTTGGTGCATGTAGCTTCACTGCTTTAGTGCTGAATATTTAAATCCGGACGTTCGGGTCCCAACTCTTTCAGCCTCTTCTTGTCAACATCTGATCGTGGATTGAAAGGTGTTTCGCGTAGAGATACCACAGAGTTTTCAGTCGCCATACTAACATAATCAAAGTCTCTGCTAGCTGTGTTGCTCGCGTAGCTACGTGGGAGCTATATGGATGTGAGGGAATGATAAAGGTCTCTGATTGGACGAATAGTCCAACCACGTTGCAATAAGAAACGATGTCATTGGCTAGGGCGCAGATTCGTGCGCCCGAAGATTCACGTTTCATCCGCCAATGAGAAGCTGTCCTTGCCGTCACGAGGGTGAAATGTTTGTTAGCTTGCCATAGACACACATTGGGCCGGCTCCCCGAGAGGGGAGGGGCTTTTCTCAGTAATGATGAATGGCGATATATTATATTTAACTTAAGTGGTTGTTGACAGGGGCTTACGGTCTCCCACACACATGTAGCGCGTCAACACGGTATATTTCTTATTTAAATTATTTGATATATAATGTTTTTTGACAGTATATATTATATATATTTTTTCTTCTTTTTTTTTTTTCATCGCAAAATTTTAGGAGGGGCGGCGCCCTAGCGCCCTCTATTGACGCACCGCCACTGATACGGACATGTCCCAGAATCCAACTGACAACTTTTGTTGCACGACATACTCCTCTTAATATCAACTTAACCATGACTGACTCTGGAGGAGGCATAGTGTTGTCTCTGACCTGCGTAATTGCATTTAAACCCAGACTTATATGGAGATGATTTTCCATTTAATAATGTATTCATGCTGAGGAAAAACTGAGCAGGTATGTCTGTCTGAATGCTGACAAAGCAGAGGACCTGCGGATGTAAGCAGGAGAGCTGGAATTCATCTTTCTAAAAGTTTCTGACATTTTATGACATACATTACTTTTTGTGGCATTTCTTCAAGACATACTATACCATTACTTTTTTAAGACATTTTTATCAAATACTGTACTATGACTAATCTATACCATGACTTTTTGGATATTTATTTTGTGACATACTATACTGTAACTTCCTTGACATGATTGAATGATTTATTATACCGTGACTTTTTTGCTTAACTACCGACTATACTTTGACGTGTTTTACTACTTTGAGTGAAATAGTTTGTTGAAAAACTATTACTATTTTTGACATACTATACATTTGGTCATTTTTTCATGACATTCTATGATTTATTTATGTCCATAGACATACTTTACTGTGACATTTTAATAACTTTTTTGTGTCGTACTTCAATATAACTTTTTGACACTTTAATACACATAAAAAGGTATGTGAGAGAGTCAGAGTATTGGTCAGAATGACACAAGAAAGGTCTAAGTATAGCAGAGCATAAAAGATGTAATAAAAGGTTATGGTGTAGTATGTCAAAAGGTCATTGAAAAGTCAAAGATGAATACGTCATAAAAATGTCATAATATAATATGTAATTTTAAGTCATAAAAAGTCATAGTATCGTATGTCATAAACAATGTAATAAAAAGTCATAGTATCATATGTCATATGAAAATAATAATAAAAAGTCATAATAGAGTATGTCATAAAAAACATAGTATAGTATTTCATTAAAAAAAATGTCATTACATTTTTGTTTAAAGAAAGTATAGTACAGTAATTGTTACTACCCTGGCTTAAGGGGCGGAACACAGGAGCCAAACAAAACAATGTAAAGGAAATCAGGAATGATGTATCACAAGTCATGAATATCACAAAAAAAGCCACATGTCATTTTGAAGTAAGTCATACTGATGTCAATAAAATAGTCAGAAAATAGTATGTCATAAAAATGGTCATGAAAAGGTCAGAATATATAGTATATCACAAAAAAGTTTATGAAAGGGCATATTTGGTCATGTTGTAGTATGTGAAAATGTCAATAAAAACATAAACTATATTACGTCAAAACATTCTCATAAAAAGTAATACAAAAGTGAAAGTATAGTATGTCATTAAAATAAGTAGTAATAAATGCAGAGTATACGATGGCAATAAAAACTGTAAACAAAACAAAAAATATAAAGTCATAGTATAGCAAGTCATTAAATGGCATAAACATGTCAAAATAAAGTACACCATGAAAATATCAGAAAAGGTCATGAAAGTACAGTATGCCATAAATAAATGTCATAGTATACTGTGTCAAAGAAAAATTGCATTATAAAGTATGTAAAAAAAGTGTCATGCAAAATCATAGTACAGTATGTCATACAAATAAGTATTTGGTATGACTTTTTTGATGATTATTATGACTCTGTTATGTCATATTAAACTATTACTTTTTATGACCTTTTCATCACATACCATACAATGGCTTCTTTGACATTTTAGTGACAAACTATTATATCAAACATTTATTATGTTTGACTATTTCTTGACTCTACACTTGTGTGATAGTGATCATGGTGCAGAGGTACATGGGCATCAGGAGACAACATACATCACACAGAGTTGTCATAGCGCTGCTCATATTTCAGCATCCTCATGTCATATCTGGCAGATCAAGACTGGCTTTACTCCAACAGCATTTTCATGTTGCAGTGGAAAGAGTACAGAGTGGTCGCCACTATTCCAGCCTCTCGAACAAAAATTCATAGCCGTGTGCAGAATGCTGACAAACTGCAGATTCATCAGTGTACGTGTAGTGTGGCAGAGCCTCTCATGGTCGGATTAAAATTAAGTGGCTTCAACTCTCTTCATAATTCAAGAAAGTGCTATAAATGATGAGCAACTCCAAATGTTTTATAGGACAAGCTGTACACAGACTGACAACTTCCGCCTCATGCCAGAACACCAATGTGTGTGGCATGCAGTATACATGCAGACTAATGGCATCTATAATTCATCAGTAGTATTTTTATAGATAATATCGCAAGTGGGTTGGTGGTTATAGCATGCAAATCAGGGCGTAATCTATCCTAGAAATATCGCTCTTGTGTTTTTCCTCCCGATGCAATTTTCCACTGGAGAAATGATGTGAGGGGAAAAAAAAGTCTTCCAGCGGCAATATGTGATTCCACCTCCCCGCTGCGCTCCTCTAATTTGGATGTTCCCACAACATCTCAGCACTAAAATCTCGGCTTGCGATGGAAGATTTATCTCAGCGTGTCTCTGGAAACAGTTTTATATGACAACCCTTCCTGCGAGCATGCAGAGTGACACCCCATATAGTTAACCAGACTATTTTTAGCACAGATGCACATCAATATAACAACCGGATATACCACTTCCTGCATGAATGTAATGTGCTGACAATAATTTGCAGGCCAAGTCAAAATAGCATTGGTGTATAGACAGTTCCATATTTTTAAGCTATTTGAAATATCCCATTAGGAGAATTGTTTCATGATCTGTGCTGCCAAAAATAGATACAATGCAACAGACTCCTAATCCTCTTGAGAGGATTGTGACTCTAAATTCAACTGGTGGTCTTGTAAAAGATATCACTTTTCTTGGACCCAGTCTCTGCTGTGCCACTTGTGCTGATTGTCTCAGCTCTGCTATAAATCCTACAGCGTGAGGTTCAGGAAACCGGCGGGTTCTGTGACCAACCGATTCATGTACGGATGTTTCCTTTCACAGGAAGTAGACCAGCGCAATGGGAACCTTGGAGCAAAGGGAAGTTGATTTTGGGGTTAACAGATGTTGTTTCTACCATTATCCATCTCTTCAGGGCCTTGTCTGTGTTGCCTCCTTTTATTATTGCACCAGAGAAGCCCAAAAGGAAATGAAAAGTGCACAAAAAAAGATCAGATTCTGGTTCTGTTTAAGTGAGTCAAAAAGCCAACAGATAATACCTTGTTTCAGTGTTATTTCTCAATAAGACATAAGAGGAGATGCTCAGTTCAAAGGTTAATCTCTGTGGATAACCGTCTTCATCCAACACAGCGGCTGTGTTTGTCACTCTGTGAGCTTTGCTTCTCCTTTTGCTGGCCGTAATGGAAACCAGCAGGCGGTCCAGCCTGGCTCAGTAACTGCGGCAGTGTTGTTCTATACCGCTGTCACCCCCCCCCCGGCCATGATGAACAGAAGCAGGAGCAGTCCAGGGGGTGGCAGGAGAGAAGGGGCAGCAAAACCCAGGGTACCTTGTTTACATCCGACTTCCACATCAAAGGGCTTCTGATCAAGATGGATCGCTTGCAAAATAAAGCTACACAGCCTGGTGGGTTTTTAACTCAAAAGTTTAGTTGCTTTTGAGAGTCCTTGCATTCTTTGCCTCAAGTTGCATCTTTCAGTGTGTGTGTGTGTGTGTGTGTGTGTGTGTGTGTGTGTGTGTGTGTGTGTGTGTGTGTGTGTGTGTCAAATTGTACTAATTATTAGGTCATATGAATCACCAGGGAGGAAGGAAGAAAGGGTAAGTAAGGAAGGAAGGAAGCAAGGAAGGAAGAAAGAAAGCAAGTAAGGATGGATCGATGGAACGTCACCTCTCGCCGGAAGGAAGGAAGGAAGGAAGGAAGGATGGATGGATGGAACCGTCTTCTCTGAACCTGATCAGCCGATTGGCTTATACTTATAAACTTTTATTAGCGTGCGACGTGATGTCACACAGCTCCAAACCAATAAGCTATGAGTTTGAGTCTGTGATGTCATTGTGGTATCGTGCCATCAACTGGTAGTGTGGATCAGGATGTCTAGTACTTGCATTATTACAAAATATATAATAATCATAATAATCACTACTCCCCTTGGTTGGTTTGTTTTAACTAAATAAAATGGACGTGTGTGTGTGTGTGTGTGTGTGTGTGTGTGTGTGTGTGTGTGTGTGTGTGTGCAGGGCCGGCGATTGCTATAGGCGAACTAGGAGACTGCATAGGGCGACAAATGGGTTGGGGGCGCCCTCACGGCCAAAAATCTGATTTTTTTGTTGAGAAAACGGGACGCTGATTGGCCAAGACTCAACACGTCACATCAAAGATCTTCTATTGAAAAGATCCCTCACTCCAAAAAATAAATCTATTGCGCGGCCACTTTGACTGGCCCGTGACATTTGCAAAAATGAAGCGGTCTAAACTATCTGGAGCACAGGGACGAAAAAAGGAAGAAGAGGAAAAGAAAGTCAAGTATAGGTTTGTTCAATAAACATATTTGAACAAAAAAGAGTGTTTTGCACAGTTTATGGAGTTAATTTAATCCTAACTTTGAGTGTGTAATAAATTATTTAAAATAATAAAAAAAGAAAATGTTCTGAAACTATTCTGGTGTTTCTTGTCCATGCACCATTTATTGTTGAACTGCAATGTAGAATAGTAGAATTATAAGTGGGTGAAAAACTGCTATGCAAAGTAAAGCAGTTAAATTAATATGTCTCTTCAGTGATGTAAAGTATTGTGTGTCTGTGTGGGGGCGCAAAGCTCAATCTCGCCTAGGGCAACCGAAGGGCTAGAGCCGGCCCTGTGTGTGTGTGTGTGTGTGTGTGTGTGTGTGTGTGTGTGTGTGTGTGTGTGTGCGCGCGTGTGTGTCCTTTATGGTATACATTTATACTTTATTGTGTAATTTCCTGCAAATAAAATGGCAGCTGGGTTGTAAATAATACAATAACATTAAAAAAAAAAAAGCCCTTATGACAGCTAATAGAACAAAGCTTTGATGAGAATCTGTGAGAGCGGCCACTGACCAGACTGCATGTGTGGTGTGGAGCTCCTCCCACCTCCTTGGGCTCTCCACGCTGCTGCAGAGGACTCCTGCTCCGCCTCAGCGCTCCACCTCTGCACAGTGCAACAGCAGCAGCAGCAGCAGCGGCACCGAGAGCCGAGAGCAGCCTGCAGCCGCACACGGTCTCCTGGGTCATATACCTGTCGCTACTGGGATACCTGAAGACAGGCGGATATCGGCTTCTGCGGGAATTAGAAGAGCATGCGAGTTGTGTTGTTGTCTCTTTTTTTGGTCTGTTTTTTAAGGGGGCAGAGCATTTGTGTTGCCAGGGAGGAGAAAGTCCAAGCAGGTAAGCAGCCAGTCAATACGCACGAGATAACCTTGGTTACTTAGGCAGTGGTTATGTTATAGCTTTTCCTTTTTATACACCTATTGTGTATAACACCTACGCGATGTATAGGTTGAGCCAAGTTGTTGACATTTCCTATTTATATATTGTATTAAAGCAGATAATGAAAACAGCCATTTTTTTCTCTCGCCAGTTCACTCACTGCACGAGGGAGAACATTACGGATGTTTCTGCTTCAATGAGCTGCCGTAAACTGGATTTAGCTACAGGGGAGACAAGTGTGTGTCCACATTGTCATTTATCACATAAAAAAAAAAGGAGGCTCAAACCGAGGCACGTGGGATGTGTTGTGTGTGCCGAATGTGTATTCACTAAACATGCGAGGAAAACATCCAAAAACCTCAATAAGGAAGTTATGAGATATTTTCCCAAAAGTTCACAAGTTTTGGCGGAAATCTCTTCCGAGTATCGAGAAAACAGGTTGTCCCCCCTCCTCATAAATGAATGGGCAGTGTGAGTGAGGCAGGCGTGACAAATGTCACTCGTGAAAGCATTTGTTTAAAGTGGGTGACTAGACGCTGTGACCTGCTTATCGGACCGTAATATGGACTATAGGTTGTCTAATTATTCTGATGATGAGTGACTGTTATTCTGCAGGCATCTCATTCATTGAAGTCTCTGGGATTATTTTTTTATTTTTTTGGCAAGGCACAGACACTCAGTAGAAAGCCACCAATAGGATAACGCACCAAATTATGATACAGTAACCCCATAATAATAACCATCAAATGAGTCAACCTGACGTTATACTTCATTAAGGCTGTCCCATTGTGCTGGTGTGTCTATGGGGGTCAAATGTGTCTGCTTGCTTGCAGCTGCAGAAGGATTCAGATACAGTCCAGTTTTACCAGCTGTTGAGTGTCGATAAGCCTTCTAACCTTTACCTTAATTGCTCCTCTTGATCACCATGTCTCTGGGCTATTTAAACTGTTGCCATCCAGTCTAACGTTGCACCCTGACTGCATTCCTCCGTGCATCACAGCCTGTTGGCTCGAAGCACATGCCTAGTTGTGTGTTTTCATGGGGAAACTGACAGACTATGAATATAACGAGCTATAACTGAGCATAGGATAGTAATTGAATGTGTTTTTGAGACATCTAGTGGCCATGTGACTGTGTGTGTGACGTACAGGGGTCATGAGGGCATGTGGCTTGTGTCTTCAAGGCTCTTAGTGTCTGTATTAAGTGACCCCCAAAACTATAAATTCCACACCACACCACATCTAACCACAATCCTTTTTTTCCTTGCACTCATCTTATTTTTTTTCGATTTTTTTTTTAACATGCTCTTGAGAGAGTTTTTTTTTTTTATACTGAAGGCCTTGAATTTTGTCTTCTAGCGGTTATGCCCTGTGCGTGTGTTTTTACAAGGGGAAGTGAGAAATATTGGACCTTGAGCTTGAGAAGGTGTGTGGAATGTAGACAGCAGGGTCTACCTCTGTTCAAACAAGCAGGGATGAACGTGGAAACAAGAGGTAGAATAACCTAAACTGAGGTGCCGTTTGAGGGGAAATTCAAATTAAATTCCCACACGTCCACTTCTGTTGTTTTCTTTGATTATCCACAATGAAAATAGAACAACATAGATTAAATTGTCCCTGTCAGTTTCGTCTTAACTTACTAAACACAAACACAGTGCTCTGTCCGTCTATGCGTCGTTATTGCCCGATCGTCCCAGGAAATCCCATAGACATGTTTCCGATTGGCAGTCAGGTTGTTCTCTACAGCAGCAGGACTTGTAGCCTAATGATCCGTCATCGCTTCGTATGACTCATGCACAATGCCATGAGATGTAAGGCAAGGCTCTGTTTCCTCTGTTGTCGCAGGAACGGTAAAACAAACAGTGAGCTCGTGGGTGCTTTCCTGCCCAAACTGAGTCAGACAGAACAAAGTCAAATGTAAACATGCATTATCTTTACCAACAGGAAATCTCTTCATTTGACGCTTCACATTCATAGACGGCAAGGTTGTAAAACTCAAGCCATGAATTACCTGGCGTCTTAAGTCTGGGCATTCCTTATCATGTGTTCTGGTATTTTCTGTCAATGAACAATTAATAACGCCCTAATATGCCCTTTTTCATTGTTTAAGAGGAGTAAGTATTCATCCTCTTGCTTCCTCTATTTATTTTTCCAGATAATGAGTCTTGATGGTGGGCTAATGTTGTCGTGTATCATCGCAGCACCTTGTTGAGAGGCAATTAAAGCTGTGTAAAGAGCATAAAGAGGGGCACCCAGATGCAAGGCAACAAATGATCTCTCTGAAATGGTGTTGATCTGCTCACTGTCAACCCTGTTTAACAGGACACACAGAAGAGAGAGAGGAAGGTGTGTGTGTGTGTGTGTGTGTGTGTGTGTGTGTGTGTGTGTGTGTGTGTGTGTGGGTCAGTTTGTTTGTGCCAGAAGGAGAACACACATGTTGAGTGGGAGGTGTGTGTGTGTGTCTGTGGAAGGGGGATGGGAGGTTGTCGCGGGTGTGAGATTCACCCTGGTGAGACTTTAGACATTCCTGGCATTCCGACCTTCGGGATGCTTGAGGCTCCTCCGCCGTCTTCTAGCATGTCGGGGGCTGCAGAGGATTCTGAAGGGCTTTTATGTCGCTGGGCTCACACCGGCAGTCCCTTTGGTTGAGCAGAAACCACATACCCTCTAATTTAGGAGACCATGGGAACAAGTAGCACAGCACACATCAGGTCGTCTTAAGTTACATCGGCAGATGACACTTAAATCCTAACTGGGGTTTCTTGAGCCCTGAGACACTTGTCAGCCTGAACTTCCTCATCACTGTCTTTATCATTTCAAGAAAAGGTTTAGGCTATTCCAATTTACTTTCTCTCTTTTGTAAAAAAAAAAAAAGCTTCTTGATTCAGAATATTTATATATCGCAAAAATTTGAGATTCAGTGATCCAACCTTTCCTGTCTGATTCTAATAACTAACCCACAGCTTTTTTTCTTTTTTTTTAAATGTTACATTTTTTGGCGAAAAACACTGATTTAATCTCACATTAGCAAATAAACTGTATTGATTTATTAGGTTGGTTATGTCACAGCACAAAGACCAATCTGCTTTAAAAGGTGGCATATCACATTTGGTGCATCCCTTGACAGAATAAGCAGTGGAAATCAGAATAGTTATATTAGTTACATGTGTTGTGATGGGATAACGTGGATTTTTAGACAGTTCTTATGTAATACAAGCAGTTTTACTGTGTGACAAAGACATGTGGGATTCTGATTCTGATACAATCTATGGACAAAAAAGTGATAAACATCATGACTTCATTCATTCTTTTAACAATGTACGTCATTCTTCTCTCTCCTCTTCTTTTGATGTTGCAACCTTCTGTGGGCCAGCCATGATGGTTCATCCGGTGTCTGCCACATCACTCAACAGCAACTTCTGACCAAACCTGATTTAGCAAACCAAAGATGTCAGCGTGCAGCGACTTTGCAGAACACGTGTGGAAACCCGGCTCTTGCAAGAACTGCTTCCACCCACTTAGTGCACACCACAAGACTGTCGGCGGCCTGGATGGCAGTGGGCCAGCCGCTTGTTTGAAGAGCATCCTGGGAGGCGATGAAGAATCTGGAGTGATAGCGCCTTCACCTTACAGCAAGCCAACCATCGCTGTCAAACCCACTATGATGAGCCTCGACACCAACGAGTCAATGACCGACGTCAACATGAACATAGAGCAGGTGATTCTCTTAAATGTCTCTTTCCTGTAACTGACCTTTGAGTTTATTACTGCCCAGAAGTATGTACCTGTTCATTAACGTGTGCTCATGTTTATGTGTGACAGGAGAACACAAAGAGCCCAGTTGAGCGTATGGGCTTGAAGAAACTCTTGGACCTGTCGTCTCTTTACATTGACAGTAACGGCTGCAACAAGGCCCATAGAGAGGCCGTTCTTCAAAGTCCTGAAACCAAGATGGACTACAACAACTGCTTCTCTCTGGCTTCATTATCCCCCAACATCCTGCCTGAAGACTCAATGATCATCAGCAATATCTTTGTCACCCAGGAGGAGGGTAGAGGTTCTCAGAGTTTAAAGAAGAACGCCAATGGAGACATCTGTAGGGAGCAGAATACAACAACCTCAAGAACCAAGAGCACTTATAATGGAATTAGTATGACTGCCAGGGCAAATTGTCAGGAGTCCCACCTGGCGTCTGTGGGGATACCTTTTTCTGTGGATACTGTCACTTCCAGTCCGACTACAGTTCATAGCAATGGTATCAGCAGTGGGAATACTGCTGCTGTTACAACTAAGACATCTAGCACTTCTACTACTTTCCGCACCACAGCCTTCAGTGTGGACACCATTAGCCACAACCCTCCCCCATCCCTCCACTCTCCTCCTGTCCTATCTGAACAGACCAGTCTATCAGACTCCTCTTGTTCTTATCGAAGTAGTACAGATTCACTTCCTGGAGCAGAGGGGTCTGGAGGAAGACAAGTTAAGTCAGGGAGCCCCCAAAGCCCAACGGCCATGGGTAGCTTCCAGTCCGCTCCCAGCTCTCCTAATGAACAACAAGACTCAGAACCCATTTATGCACAGAGCACCAAGAAAAAGCGCAGGTCAGAAGGAAATGAGGTGCAATCCCATCTTGTGTCTCCAAACCAGATTAAGAACTCATTCAAGGGCTCTGAGCTGTCAGGTGAGAGTCAACGGGCCACCATCACAGTAATGGCCGCACACACAGAGGAGAACAGGACTTTCTACCTGAGGAGTCCAGATTCAGCCATCAGCACCCAATCCCACTTCAGCCCCACAGCACGTAAAGACCCCAGCAGCCCGGCTTTCCGCTGGCCTAGCCCCAGCCACAGCCACAGCGCACCCTTTTTGATCCCAGAAGCCAGCCTTACCCCGACTCTCCACCCCAAGCCTCAGTCCAGCCCACCCATTCCCCCGAAAAGGACCACCCGTTCCCCGAAACTGGGCGCCTCCAGCCTTTCACCGTCCTTCTCTTCTCCCGTCCCTCTTCCCGATCTCCCCAGATTGGGCACCTCCAGCCTCTCGCCGTCCATCTCGTCTCCCGTCCCTCTACCTGAACTCCCAATGCTTTTTCTCGTCTCGGCTAGAGAGGGCCACTTCAAGGTCCATACAGAGAACCACAGCGCAGCAGTGTCTGAACGCTGGCACAAGCCCCACCACCCCAATTCTGGCTGGAACTGTCGCATAGAGGAAGAAGAGGAGGAGGATGTGAGAGAGCCGAAAGAGGGGCAGAAGAAGAAGTTGGCTGCCAACCTAGGGACAACCTCTCGGGTGGCATGCTTGGTAAATGGCGCTGCTGTCTGGAAGGAGGCCAGGGACTCAAAGGCCCACAGCAGCCCCCCTCCAATGACAGAGCCAGGCACGGCCCCCCCAGCTTCCCCCAACAATGGTGCCTGTCAGGGGGAGACTGCGAGCACCGGTGCAGAGGAGGAGGGCAAGCATAACGGGAGCATGCCGTCCAAGCAACGGTTGCATGGCGGCTCATCAGAGCTGCTGGCAGCAGGAAAGGGAGCTGCCAACAATGAGCCCAATCCACCACCTCCCCCACCCAAGAAACTACACAGGTAAGAATAACAGAGAACCTTTTGTCTGTCTTTTATACATTCAATTATTAACCCTCAAATAGGTTCGAAACACTACCTACTGTATTTGGGTAGGACTGTGTTTCCATCCCAGAAAAAATATACGATTATTTGATTAATGTTTTTCAGTCAAATGTTATGAAGTTATGACAAAATGATAATTAGAAGTTAGCGGAGGTGTGAGGCCTTAACATTGTTGGCTCAGTTTGAGCAAGAAACACAAATCGTCAAGGTATTTAATGTACAATATGAAGCAATGAAAAGTAAGCACTTCTTGGTAATTACGCTTTTGGGAATCTCTGACCACTCTATGATGAGTATTTAATCTAGATAAAGGATTTAGATGATGAAGTCCTTTATTAATGTCACCAACAACATCAGTTAGTTTTTCTCCAGATTCAGCAGCAATCTTTTATGCCTTTTTCTTTTTTTTTTTACTTTTTTAAGAGCAGCTGAAAAGATTCAGCTGTGTAAAACCGTTGTTCGCATGTAACTTCCTACATATTACCTATTTATAATTTCTCATAATATTCTTTATGCTAATTAACGGCCAAGCACAGTAAATAGATCAGGAATCTCAAGAAAGGGTTGATCTTAAATATTGTTTATAATACGGCAGCTATGTGAAAGAAAAATTCTAATAGAGGTTTAATTACACACTAGTCTACTAAGCACTTGTCGGAAGATGAATGCTATGCATTTCTCAAACTTGAACTGCCCATTATAGCACATATTTGCGTGCCTGTCCTTCAGTCTTACTTTTGACTTGCATGAGAACTAATGGGACAGTAATTTAGCTATGACACTAAATTCTATAATTTAGTACTTTCAACATGCACTTAGTCTAAATGCATAACTGCACATGTCTCTCTGCACATGTCTCTCTGCACATGTCTCTCTGAAGGGACTGTATATGTATAGAGTGTTAGTGCTGCTGATGGAATATAAGCTACTGTATAGTATATTGCCTGTGACAGTGCACATGTATGCATCTCACTGCAGTCGTCTGTGTGAATCTCCCGGAGCCTTCCCCTTTCAGAGCATCATTATTCAGCCTTGAATCAGCCTCCATTCTTGCAGCTTGTGATCATTCAAACTGTTCCGGCACATTCTCAATGCATGCCTTGTTCTATTCAGGCTAGTAATGTGACTTTTTCAATTCTAATTAACACACAAAATGGGTCTGTTAAATAGTCCCCTGCTCTGTCACGTTGCTGTAAATTTGTTTTGGCTGCAGCACAATAACTATAAAAAAACAGGCCTTGATATATTATACAGGGACAAAGCTGTCATTTGCAGGCGTTCAGACGTATCTTTGGGCCCAAAAGAAATATCACGTGCGCACTGTTCGCATGTGATATTTCAATTATTGATGTTGACATCCTGGTTATATTTAATGCTTAGTAACAATATTTAATTACATAACTCACAGGAAGTGCAGAATCATGCATTTTCGCCCTTATTCAAGACCTACACCATTGTGACCTACTCTACTCAGGGCTCCAAGCCGTCACGGTCATTTATTAGCAGTAACATTTGCACATGTGCTTCAGTCTGCATGAGGCTAAGAATACACTCCGCTGTCTGAGTCAGCTACACCAAAGCAGAAACAGAGAAGAGGCCTTGTGTTGTTTCAGTTATTAGAGCATCAAATGATCTCCTCAAAATAAACCCAGCTTCGTCTGGGACGACATGATGAGGTGTAACACACGACTGTGACTTCCTCAGGACAAACAGATGTTCTGCCATCTTGAGCTGCTCGAGTCAGCAAAAGCTGAGTGGGAGTGTTTTACTGTTGAAAACACAGATTGACTATCACATTTCAAGGGGCCTTATGTTTGTGGTAATTCTAGGAAGGACCTATCTCTCTTGTTATGGCATTGCAGACATTCTGCACTGATAAAAATACACCTTGTTGTGACACATTTGGAACACGCCTCGAGCCAGCCAGCGACAGTTGTGACTTTCCAAGTTTATCAGCGGGTTCAGTGTATTTAACCAACAAGTGTGACAAAGTGCTGCAGCGAAGCAGAATCGAAATCTTGTCTGCATACAGATTTATTATTGAGACTTGAGAGAATCTTGTGTGTGGCGTGAATGGAAAATGTAACGGACCCCCGTGAAGCAGCATTTTGATGTGCTGAATCATTTAAAAGCCACAGATGGTTGGAAAAATCTGCCTCCCAGAGCCTTTGATCACAGTGGAAAGCACCAAATGTCCACTCTTTTATTCCTCGTAATAGGTCAACCTACATACAACATGGTGGGTCAGCCTAGGAGGTGTTTGTGCATGTACCTAAGTCATGCACGTGTGTCAGTACTCTTTCACGGAGAAGGCTTGTCCACTCCACTGATCATTGAAGGTTGCCAAAGGGAGGGGCTTTAGTGAACAGATTGTCGCCCCTGGCAACTCCCAAACTGTCCCTATCTGGAAGTCGGTTGCCATCAATAGAAATATAATTCATAGATCGGCCGTGTGGATTCAAGTCCACTGAGTTTGTCTTGGGTTTGAATTGCCTTTTGCTCTCTTAACTATCGTTCCAAGACGAGCCACCCCTCCCTCCACAGATCCCTTCTGTGCCGCAGAACAGATAGCATCTTGTTGCCGCCTGAAGTGAACCGCTAGGTCAATGAGTGAATGCTATATATGATATATGGGCACTTAAATTGTGCACATCTGATGGGTGCTGTGGCTTTTCCTGCTGAGAGGGACTTTAAATACACGTATGACTCGTGTGGAGCCAGGGTTGTGTTACTACACATGGCGGGGCTTTAGAGAGCCTCCAGTCTGATCCGGGGGCATTTCGAGCCGGCCAGCCCGACGAGGACCGTTGCCTGTCCAGCATGAGGTAGGCACCTGATGGCGTCTTTTTCTCATACTCATGCTTTTCTCGTGGACGACGCATCTATCATTAGACTTGTGAAGAGAAGTGGTTACGTTTTTCAGTAAAATTGACTCTGAGTTTGGATGCGTTGCACGAAGAAACCACAGAGGCTTATTTATTCTCACACCTCCATCAGGAGCTCGGTACTCAAAACTCAGAGGTTGCTTTGAGAGGCACAGTGGTAGATGACATGTGGTCAACTTTTTGCTCATGTTTTCATCCGCCACACGTCTTTCACACCGTGACTTTTGCTCTTCTTCTCATCTCTTCAAATCCTTTTCTGCCTAAATGATGTCATTCTTTGAGTCCATACTGTTAACACTACAATAGTTGTAAGATGAAGACGGTTGAAATGAAAATGATGCAGAAGTGTGTTACTTTCTGTGATGCGGGGCAAATAAATGAAAGTGGCTTGTACTGAATAAGGGAAAGGGATAACTGGCAGTGAAGAAGATAACAAGGCAAAGCTGGAGCCGTTTGCAAAAGATAAAAGGATTGTTGTCAACCATTAATGAATCTGTGTTTCAAAGACTATGGTTTATGTGGCTATATAGCCATGGTAACTATCCTACAATCATGTCATTCTTCGCTGCACTGTGTAACATACAGAGGCTGCAAATTAACACAAAATCACATGCACGATATCATGCAATCCAATATAGCAGCAATGCAATAAACAACACCTTTTGTCAGTTTGTAGAAAACAAAAGGAACACCAAATGTTTTCCAATACGAGCACCACAAATACAGTTTAATCCGTTCCTCTCTGTCTCGTCAGAAACTCAACATTGTCGGCCTCTTAAAGGTTGTTAATGATGCCGCCTATACCAGAATACCTTTGCTTGCTGTTTGTTATACCTGACTTCACCTCATTTGAACAAAACTCTGAATTGTGTATCAACATTAATGTGTTGGCCATTTTATGGGTTACAGTTTTTTTGTATCTCATCACTCTTAATGCTGTATAACCATCTTAGATTTTGACTTTCACTAAAAGATTATTGTCTCTACACTAAATAGCACTGAGAGAGATTGTGTGGATGTAACAACATACATTACTTTTTCATCATTTTATATATTTACAACAGAGGAAAGCCAGGAAGTGAAACCAGTAGCGTGAACCTGAGTCACAACAACAGCACAGTTTAGTTTGGGTCTCATTTTACACCGTCACACTGCTATCTGTGGCTAGTTAGCTGTAACCCCAATCCGATCCCTTTTTAAAGAACTGTCCAAGATGCCTTCACACAGCTTTATTTATTTATACCACACACACACACACACACACACACACACACACACACACACACACACACACACACACACACACACACACACACACACACACACACACACGTCAGGATAACATGTGTGTCAACAGATCCAGTGTGTTAGGAACCCAGATTTAGAGTGTAAACAATCAAGCTCCAGTACGTGTTGTTGCTGGGCTGATTGCAGAACGTGTGACTGGTTTACTGGTTTACTGGTTTACTGGGGAGATCACGATAGCTCACGTATGCTTTGTTTTTGCAAAGGAAGTGATGAGATCTATTCTGAGGAAATGAACAATTAAGATGTTTATTAATAGACGTTTAGACTAAAACTGAGCCTTCCCAGTAGAGTGGGAAAATCCGGATGAATGGTGCGTTTATTATGTTGTACCGGCATGATTTTGAAAAATATTTTTTTCATTTTGATTCTGTCTCCATCAGGTTACAGATAAGTGATTTTAGAGCTAAAATGATTAGTCAATTAGTCCGTCAACGGCAAATGAATTGCAAATATAATGGTAATCGATTCATTAATTCCTTGTCTGCCATTACAATAAAGAGAATATATTTGGGTTTTAAACATTTGGGCTATGAGAAGATTTCATCTTATGCTGGCTGATGGGCATTTCCCCTCTTTTCTGACCAAACAAGAAAATAATCATCAGATCATATAAATAACTCACTAAACACGTGTCTATTCGTACACACAGTCCTAATCTGATCCAAGGTCTCTTTCGCGTGCCCTTGCTCAGAAGGCTCATTCATCCGTGCCCATCCTCCCACAGGACATAAGCGATGACATTCTTTCACCAAGGAAAACCTCATGTTTTGGATACAAATCTGAGAGATCTGGAGGGAGACTTGCACAGGCGCACACATGCACATGGTTCCAGCGCCCATTACCGTTTCCCCTCTGCCTCAGCGTTTCCACTGCCTTTCATCACCGCTCTTTTGTCTGTAAAATGATAGCGGATTCTTTCAGAGAATACCCAACCCTGTGTCTCCCCTCTGTGCTCCTCTCCCTTTCTCCTCCTCAGCTGTTTGTTCTGCTGATTTATGGTGGAATTGAAGTCGGGGGTCCAGCAGATAAATGGCGAGAGGAGTATTTTTTTGCAATGGAAGAGAGGAAAGATAGATGAAGGGATGGGATGGGACCCGGCTTCCCTGAGCCATTAGCGCGTATAATGAGACAAGCGAATTGCTGTCACTCAGCCTAATTGGTCACCTTGATTAGGAAGTCTGCTCATGCACAGATTTCATTGGTATTATAAGTGGCTATCATGCTACTCAATCAAACTGAACAAGAGGAATGCAAAGCTTCTTTCTAGCGAGTAAAAAGAAAGCACGCAAGGTTGCGTAACTTTTGAAAGTAGAAATAACACAATCTTTCTTCCAAACCAGAGGTTGAATTCACAATTCACCTTACTCAATTCAATACACTTAGAGGTTTCGCTGCTACAGCTTTTAATATGTTTTTGTGGTCACAATAAAACTCAAGTGCTGACAATTTGGTTGGGCGTGTTGGGCTAGTAGTGGCTAATGTAGCTAGCCTTAAGCGGAGGTGAGGAGCGGGCTACATAAAGCTTTCTAACTCCACACCCACACACTTCATTATCACATGTGTTGATGTTACTTACGGCACTTGATCAGCAATCATCATGTATACAACCTTTTTTGAGTGCTCTCCAAGACCTGTAAGCAGACTTTGATGTGTGAAATTGTTTTGAGTTTCCCTTTTAAAGCAACCGATTCAAGGGAATCTTGGGAAACGTAGCGAAAGTCAAATACGTCATTATCCTGCGATTGCCTCAGTGTTCGGAGACTGACTTTTTTGACTACTGCTGTATTGCTTGATGCAGTTGACTGTGTTCAAGAGAGGGAACCATTATCGGAAACAAGCAAAACTACTGAACCTGTCAGACCAATATTGTTTTTAGTAAGGCTTATTAAAATCAAGAAGTGTGCCTCTTGAATTAGGAAGTGAAACTACTGACGGTAAGTGTTCGTAATTTAAAAAGAGGCAGTGTGCTCTTTGACGTGGACGCATGAGTAATACATAGTGCAGATAAGAAAACATCAAGGGGAAGTGAAATGCTTCCACATTTATGAACAGACGCACACAAATAAAATGTCATATTTCAGCGGAAAACCTTTCAACTAAACTACCAGGACGCTACACTTGGCGAGGCTCATGTTTGGCGAGGATGTCAGCAATGCAGACACACAAACAAGCATTCAAACCAGATTTTTTGTAGAATTTGTAATCTTGTTTGTCCAATCATCATATCCACGAACATCGTTTCTCCTGTTTCCCCTGTCAGAGTTAGTGGTAAGATGAGTGGCAGCAACATGGAGCTGGATCGCTGCAGCCAACCCGGGTCAGCGGAGAGCCCTACTTCCTCTCTTCGGGGCTTGGGCTCCAGCCTCTCCACCGCTTCCACCGACAACCTGACTGGGGACACTGGTAAGTAACACTCACACACATATTATTACATTTTTGCAAAAGGTCCCTTTGCTCCAATAGAAACATGCACTTGGAGTCCAAGGACCATACATGTCTGAACCCGTATCTGATGAAGCAAACAATTGTAGTTCATTGAGTTTAAGGTGCTTCCTCCACATCTTTTACAGACGTGCTCTTTGGTTGGTTTGCCTGCACGTCAGCCGCCTTGCAGTTCAGATGCTGCTTCCTGATGTTCGACTATGAGAATGCACTTTACCACAGTGAAACTTTGCAACAGCGATGAAAAGAGGAAAAGGAGCGTTGCAAGGTTTAACTAGAAAATTTCGCAAGAAATTTTGAAAGTGTGGCTACTACTGCCGTAAGACGTCGCAATATATATACATTACCGGTAGTGAGATGTGTTATTGAGGTTATTGAGGTACATGCCAACATTAGCTGTGAGGACTTGATGGTGTCAATATGAATGGGACAGCACTTTGCTGCAACATATCACGTGATTACATAAAACAATATTGTGTACAATTGTGTATTTATTTTCTATTTAATACAATAATTCTCATTTGAGCTTTATGTTAAGATACAGTTAATTCATGGGGCTTTTATTTTGAAAGGGAAGACAGAAAGACAGACAGGTAGACAGACAGGAGGCGTTACAATGCCTTTGACTGAATATCTCCAAGTCATATGTGTGTTCGGATTTTCTACCATACCATCTGTTAAACCCCAGATTTAGAGACAAAAACATGCTCAAATCTCTAGTAGAGTACATTCACCAGAGAGGAAACGAGCAGCCGATCGCAATGGTGTGCTTGATTATTTTTCTGGACTTAACGTGAGCGTCAGTGGAGCTGTTAGTCCTGATTCAAAGTGACATACATATGCGCACGCGGCCGTATTAAAACGCGCGAACGTTCACGCGCACGCGCGGACGTTCACGCGCACATAGACACACACAGTCAGTTAACTTTGTCTAACACAAAGCTAACTTCTTGCTAGGAATCCAATTCACTTCTCTGTCTCTCCTCTATGTTCACGTGACCGTAATTACACATGCGCGCACACACACACGCGCGCACTTAGACACACACACAGTCAGGATGTCAGCTGACCAACTGACAGTTCCTCCTGCCTGTGTGGCGCGTGTCAATGGTTGCCATGGTTGCAGTCTTGATTAGCTAACTTGAAACACCTGTGTCACTGTCACGGAGCAGAGACTTGACTGCTGATTTAATGACAAAACAACCTTTCAAACTATTGTATTTGACAGACAACCGTGAATCCCATCGCGAAAATAACGTCATCATGAGAAGCACAAGACTTCTGAGAACGTTTCCGTCTACTTAAATATTTGTAAGGATTTAGAAATGAGATCGTAAATCCAGTTTATAAAGTGCTCACGTTTGTGTCATGAGAGAAAATTGTGGTCCAATTTAAAATGGAGGTTGATGGAGCAGTTGGCCGGACTTCATGTCGCTTTCAGGCTTGCTGACAAAAAAGTATAAGTTTGTTGGATTCCACGACGCATGTGTACCACAAGCACAATATTTCCTACGTTTTGATGTATAAATTATGCCTCAAAAGTAAATATTGTGGAGTGAATGGCAAAATACAAATACAAATACAGGAGTTAGTAAAAAAAACATTCTCACTCTAGCGATGACATCACCACTCTAACCTGCGCCATACACACCCATTGTAAACTCTGAAATGGTCCCAAAATGTTCCTAAACTTGAACAATAATTACATGAAAACTGTACTAGCTATCAAAAAATGCCCAATTGGGCAAATAAACTGCAGACTTTTGTCAACATTTTAAACTTTAAATCATTTCTCTACGTTAAATTATGGCGAGTCACTGTGGGCAGAAAGATGAGTGTTATTTTTACTCTCTTCACGGTGAAACCCCATTCAAGTGAATGGGACAATTTCTCGCCGTTTTTCGCGCTTTTCGGGAAAACGGTCGGTCGAATGTCTTAGAAAAGTCCCCGCGATTCCCGATCAGGCCGCACGTTTTGATGTATTTTGACGCATGTGCGGGCAACGCTGTGGGAGGAGATACGGTCCAAGGTTTTGCGGAATAAGAAGAAATATAGGCGATAATAAGCCCGCAGGAGAACATGAAGTGTCTATGACCCCTGTAGCTGAAGCCACACTTAATAACAGCGGCAGTCTGTCGGCTTATCTCTTTTCTTCCTCTTTTGTGAAGATTGTTTTGACCCTGCGGTTCGTTTTTGTGACGCGAGTTCAAGATTTCTACAATCATCATCAAACCTGAGAAGTGGCTCAGAATCACGAGTCCTTGGTTGTGAAATTATTGTCAACCTTCACATATCCTATGTGGCACACACACTTGTAATTGCTGTAACTTCCTGGGCAACGTTGTTTGAAGAGATAATTATGGACTCCGATAACGAGGGAAAAAGGGCTCGGCTACATCCTACAGAGTATTTTTTTCTTCTTTTTCTTTACAGTCTCCCCCCTCTGTGAAAGCAGTTATTGAAGACTGCACCACACAATTATCTCAGTATCTGTCTCCGCGAGTGTAATGTCGAGTTCTTACTTTAAGTCTTTAATTGACAAATGGATCATAATTGGATGGAAGATGTTTTGAGTGTCGGCTTGAACCCTGGATTGTGGAAATTTCCAGCTGTTTTGAGGCAACGAGGTATGTGTTTGTGCTCAGGCTAAGCAGTAGGCAGTGACAGAAGGGGTGTAGTAAATATATCACATTTTACAACCGTCGCCGAGGAATATGAGAGTCTGTCAGTACTGTAAGGTTACAGGAATTTCACTCACAAGCTCACAAATAAGGGTATAGAAACAAAAAGAAACATGCACTTTATTAAGCCCCTTGGGGAAATTCTTCTCGGCATTTGACCCATCCTTGGTTGGGGAGCGGTGGGCTGCCTGGGAGCAGCTAGGGGTTGAGTGTCTTGCTCAGGGACACTTCGACATGTGAGCTATGGAGGGACTGGGGATCGAACTGGGTACATTGCGGTTATGGGACGACCACTCATCCCCCTGAGCTAGAGTCGCCCCAAATATAGTCATTGGTGTTTATGTGTGCCTTTTTTTTCCATTTCAACATATGTTAGTTAATTCCATTCAAGCAATGGTTCAGGAATGACACTTTTTGTCTTTTTAGATGAAAATATCAATGTCGCCCTCTCATCTGTCTGTTCAATATGAAGCTACAGCTGGTTAGCTTAGCTTAGCTTAGCATAAAGACTAGGATGAGGGGGAAATAGTTAGCCTGGCTCTGTCCAAAGGTAGCGAAGTCTTTCTAACAGCACCTTGACAATTACTAATTAACACCTATTTTGAGTCTATTTTGATTAAACTGGACAAAAAAAGGTGGTATTTTGTTATCTTCAAAGCTGTTTCCGTCTATTGGTTGTAGCTTCATATTTGGTGTACAGACATGTATCAATCTTATCTAACTCTCAGTAAGAAAGCTAGTAAGCACATTTCCCAAAATGTTGAACTATTCCTTTCACAATTGATCTATCCTCTAGCTTGAGAAGTACAAAACACAAACTTAGTATTTGCATTCCTTTTCCACCTTTCCTTAAATAAGCAGTACAGTGCACTTAACTTGATCAGGAGCTAACATGTTCTTTCATTTTAAGCAGCCCCGCTGATGTAATTTATTTTTCTCTTCTCAGGTTATCGGGATGCTACGCGGCTCTCTTGTTCCTCTCCATTTTCCAGAAGTCCAGTGGCCTCAGCTCCGGGTTCTCCGCACCAGCCGTCCTTTGCCAGCTTCAGTAACCAGCCACCGCCACTCCCAGAGAAAAAAAAGGTCAACCGCACCGTGTCGGCTCCTGATAGCGCGACCGGAAGACCCTTTGTCCGTGCCTACCCACGCCTCCCGTTCACGGGCTCGGAGAGCAACGTGTGTCGCCCCGCTGATGTCGGCTGCCGCTCCAGTTTGCCGTCCAGCCCCGTCGACCCACGGCCCATGTTCTCTTCCAGCGAGTCTCTGGAGCGCTGCCACACCCCGCTAAGCCGACCCTCGAGGTCCCGGACACTGGATGAGCCTCTGAAGACTCCAGGGCGCCTGGGCGTCCACTGCCGAAGCAGCGTCACCTGCTCCTCTTCCCCACAACTCAGCGTGCCCTTCTCGTCCTCAGAACCGGGTTCGACGCCAAATCTGGGCTCCAGCCTGCAGCTCCAGACCCTTCTGAGTAACATAGACAGCAGGGAGGGAGTGTACTCCAAACTGGGAGGCCTGTACGCTGAGTCTCTGCGGCGCTTGGCTCTCAAGTGTGAGGATCACTTCACTCGCTCCCAGAGGAACCCACTTAGGTTTGAGGAGAGCAACTGGTCTCTGTTCAGGCTCACCTCCAACAAGCCGAGCTGCAACTCAGGAGATGCTGTGTACTACTCTGCTGCCTGCGCCTCAGACCCCAGCAACTCCTACGCCGTGAAGGTAAATACTCAGCCTAATTTGACAAGTCTTTTATATCGGGCATTTGTGAAATATGTGTTTGGTATAACCATGTTCACTTCCAGAACACCTTAAATTTGTAATCTTTAATATTTTGTTGCTGATTCATTTGGCGTAGCCAAAATATCTTTACTTCATGCTTAAATGCTTGAGTAGCAGAATGATGTCCATATTTTCGCATCACCCACCAGTGAGCAGTTACAGTTTAAATGTTTAATCCATTTTATTTTTACTGGGAATGAAAGGTCTTATGGAGTTGCTGATAATTTAACCTGATCATTATTCCATTGACGACCTGGACTTTGAACACCGAGTAGAGAAGACGATAGGTAGAAGATTTTAAACAAGAGTAGGTACTGGGTTCGGCTGTTGGTTGCTGGGAAGTGTTTTTGTAATGTACAGATCTGGGTTTGTTTTTTCTGTCCGGCCAGAGATCGTCAAAAGAGCAACTCTCAGCCCGCTTAAGATCATTTTTTAATTGACCTTTTTAAGCAGGGATTTGACAGTTTGAGGATAGAAGGAGGAGATTTAAATTGGGCGGTGGTCTTGTTTGTTCTTCGACAGCAGATGGGACGGTCCCACCACAGCACAGACCTTCAGGGCATGCAGTGTAAACAACTAGAAAGAAGGGTGTGGATTCACACTCTTTAACCTTTGTCCCAAAGTCATTAGTGTTGTACAAAGCAGCAGCTGTTTGTACAGTATGTGTTGTGCCACACCGTGGGTGCCCACAGTCTTGCTTAATATCTCTAGGCCCAATTAATCTTGACATTCCAGGCAGGATTTACAGTCAGACAAACCCCTGTTGTCAAGGCCAGCACACGCACAAATCCAATACACACCATGTAGAACGAGCCCATCCAGCACTAAGACAAATAATCATGTTGGAAACTGAAATCAGCATCAGGTTATTGTGTAGTAAGTGTTTGTGTAACTTTATTAATTGTCAGCCGGTGTTGCTGACTGAAAATGTAACTAAATGAAAGTGGGTTTTTGCCCAGTTAATCACTAAGAAGAGCTTATATTTATAAATCTGACCCCAACACGGAATAAGATTTGTAACATTTGTAGGTCTGTTTCAGAATTCAGATTTTAGTGTGTGACTTTTCTCACACACTTAAGGGCCGTGGTAGTTTACTTAAACACAAGTTTAGTTTTTCTCAGCTTTTCAGTTGAGGATTGGGTTTAAAGCTGCACCATAGACATGGATTTTGCGTGAATGAGAGCAGGGGCTGAATTGACGTTGACCTTGAAACCTCACTAACAAGAATTCCTTTCTTATGTTTCTTGGCTCCACTCCCTTCCCGTCTCTGTGTGAGGAATTCTTCTCTCCCCTCCTCCTTCCCTTTCTTCTCCTTTGCTTACTCCTTTCCCCCCACTGATCTGTGTGCTTATATCTCTCCAGATCTGCAAGAGTCCATCCATGGAGGCCAAACAGGGGCATCTCTACGGTCTGTCGGTGCAGCAGAGCATGCCTCCCTACTTCAACCTCCAGCAGGACTGTGGCCACTTCCTCGCTTGCGTCCCTCAGAGCATGTTGCCTTCTGACGAAGTCTCTCTGCCCAATACCCCTGCTTCATCGCTGCCTCAGCCCTCCATGACTGCGCCCGTTCAACAGGTGGAACGAGAGCGGGTGGTGGTTATCACCTCTGAGATCCCTCGGCAGACGGCGGCTGACTTTGTCCGGGAGTGGGCCGCGTTCCATAAAACTCAGCCAGAAATCTACGAGCGCCGCGTATGTTTCCTCCTGCTGCAGCTCTGCCACGGCCTGGAGCACTTGAAGGAGCACGGGGTCACGCATCGCGACATCTGCCTCGAAAACCTGCTGTTGGTGCCTCATCTACGCAGGCCCTCCAAGTTCCCCCAGCAAACCGCCACCGACAATGGCACCAGTAGCAGTTCAAGCGGTGGAGACACTCAGCGGCACCTCCCCCGGCTTCTCATCAGCAACTTTGCAAAGGCCAAGCGTCGCTCTCCCGAAGACGCTGCCTCGACCAGCGTGGACCCTCGCATCAAACGGGACCACGCCAGATTGGCGCCTGAGATCCTCTCAGCAGCGCAGTACCGTAAATTCGACGAGTTCCAGACGGGCATCTTGATCTATGAGCTCCTCCACCAAGCCAACCCCTTTGAGGTGAGTCCAGCTCTGAAGGAACAGGACTACCGCTGTGAGGAGCTGCCGCCGATCCCTTCCGTCTCCCTTTACTCTGCCGGCCTCCAGAGGCTGGCCCAGCTCCTGCTTCAACCGGACCCCATCAAGCGCATTCATATCCAGGAGGCCAAGCGCATACTGCAGAGCCTGCTCTGGGGCCCCAGGAAGGACCTGATGGAGCAGCAGCGGGAGCGGCACGGACAGGGGGTCGGCTTTGTGGACGGGTCCCGACACGAGGGCCTCCTGAACTGGCTGGACGTGAAACGGGCCCTGCTGATGATGAAGTTCGCAGAGCGTTCGCTGGAACCCGAGAGGAACGCAGAGCTCGAGGACTGGTTGTGCTGTCAGTACTTTTCCTCGGCCCACCCTCTGTCGCTCTGCCATACCGCCGAGCTGCTCTACTCGCTAAAGTGATGGCTTCCTTTTTAGGGTTCCAAATGTGGTGTAAGTGGAGCTGAAGTTATGTGTGAATGAGTGAACGAGAGAGACCAATAATTTTTAGTTAAGTTAATGTCGAGACATTATGGATGGGAGATACTGTGAACCTAACCCCCACCTGTTTACACTATTGCTGCTTGCATGAGAGCCGTGCATCAAGCTAACCGTCCACTCTACCTTTTACACCAACAGTATCCTGCTACAGACTGTCCACTGAGCAAATACATAACCTGTGAAAATTCTGCTGTTTCTACATGTTTTAATGAAAATTTACCAAGTGGAAACGCTTTGTGCCAGTGACTCATACATCTGTAAAAAAGGAAGAATATGAACCGTATTCATAATCCGATAATACACTTACCAAAGTTTCATGTATGACACTCTTTTGTGTGTATTTATTAAAAATCAATTATGCCATTTTACCCACTGAGAACAGGCTAATAATTCATAACCGTATTCTGTTAGCTTGTTAGCTTTGCAAATAATGCAGCGTCGTATCTACGTAAGTGTGCAGCTAACTTTTCATTTGAATAGAAATATGAGGTCACTAGCAGACTTACACTTTTGCACCTTTCCCGTCATGTTTATTCATGAGCTCATAGTGCTGTACTGTATACTTTGTTTCAATTTTCTTGAACCAATCCACAGGAAATGACATAATAATGCCTATTCCCCAGTGCATACTGGTGTACTAGATGCACAATCCCAGTCACAGTTCTTGTGCGACAGCATTGCTTAATAAATACTTATGGACTATATGAATTAATCATAAACCATACTGTCTAACAACTCAATATTAATTTGATTGACAAAACAATTGGCAACGTTAGAGATTGCTTCTACTGAATGGAAGCCCAGTTTTTCCTTATGCTTATTTTTTAGTATATATTTAAATGTTTTTACATTTGTCACGGTGCCTTTTGTTCTTTGTATATGTTACAGTGACACAGAAGCCAAATGTAAATATTACTGATCATTCGTCCTTTGTGAAACTGGCCTTTCACCGAATGTTCTAGAAACACCTTTGTACAGTAATTTGTATGATATTCAAAGAAAAATGAGCCCAAGCAGGTCTTAAAAAGCCATGAATATGAGCAGGAGTTAGAAAATATTTATGATACAATTTGCTATCCTGTAGTAGTCACTGGAATGTCTCTGTTTATTTTCATATGTGGATTATCAAGTTATTTGGAGGTTTTTGGCGCAGCAGCAGCTGAGCTGTTTTTTTTGCTTCCCGTAAGCTTCAAATTTATGAGAATTGTATCTCCAACAAAGGAATTCTTAATAAAGTCAAGAATGTATCTGCCTTCACCAGGTTTTAGTCCATGACTGACTAATGTTTCTAATGTTGCAGAGGGAAAAAAAACATGGTCAGATCTCACCACTATACATTATTATTTTTTATTATTTTGTGTGTGCCTCACCTATTTGCAACTATCAATAAACTGTGCATATATTTTCTCCCAGTATTAGCTGGTGTTTGGGTCGTTTTTTTGATGGATCCCCTTTATTGATTGGGCCATTAAGGGCTATAGTTGTTACGTTAGCATTACCAGCTGCCTCTGCTGTAAAACTAATGAATCTAAGCTAAAGTATTTAATTTGCTGCCTGAACTAGACATTCAACAGGATGATTGGATTCAATTGCATACAAAATAATGTATTCTTTATGTTTATCATACAATATTTAGCCATTTAGAATTCTCTTTTGCTCCAAAGTACTTTATGCAAAGCAGCACCGTGTCTATTGTAGTTGTCTATTGTAATTGCAGACTGAAAAAACATAACATTATAACAACCAGGGAAATGTGTGAAATAAACATAAACTATTGCACTTTGTGCAAGGATTAAAGCAATTTAATCATTTTTTTCCAACTGAAAGAAATAAAAACAAAACAACAAATACAAAACAAAACAAAACAAAATTAACAGAAGAAACTAGTCAGCTGAAAGAGAAGTGCTTGCTGTTGACGGGGAGTGCCTTGCATGGATCAACACAACAGGTTGTACGTGTAGTTGCATCTCAATTTGAGTTTGGAGCCTCAGGCCAAAACTAGAGCGCAGACTTCCAATCCCTCCCCATGTAGCTTTCTGCTTCACATCACTCCTTCAAAACCACTGGCTGCTCCCTTGTCATAGGTGGAACTATGTTGCTATGGTGTTTTGACCAATGGAATGGCATTTCCAGGAACGCAGACAGTCTCCTGTCTCTGTCTCCCTCTCTCTCTCTTTCAGACACACACACACACACACACACACACACACACACACACACACACACACACACTCACAGAGTAAAGCAGCCTGTTGAGCAAGAATCCAAATAACCCCCTGGTAACAACAGCCAGGCTCTCCTTTGTTTGTCCAGTAAACACCGGTCAGGAGGTTGCATACTTTATTTGAGCAAATATGCATCCCTGCACACTGTCTTCAGCGCCGGACCGGAGAAGACAAATAAACACAACATACCCAAACTTCCCACAACTAGAGAATGAATATGGTGCAAATGCTGCTGCCGTGGAACACAGAAGACAGTTCAAGATCAAAGCTAACTCACCAGTTATTAGTGCCATACCTGCTTGCCATTGCTCCTTTATTCCCAGGGATGGACGGCCAATCATAGATGAAGATATATAATGTAAAGACATCTTAAGTACACAAATGGGATGATAGTGCCCCCACCCCACCACAAAGTCATTATTTTGCATCCAGCCATAATTAATTAGTAATCATCATGACTATTACATATTTCCACAATGAATATCGCCATCTCCTGCTATTGCATTTATCCAAAAAAGTGCACCGCAAATGACTGTGAATGGTGCTCAAACTGGAACATTGAACCTCTACTTATCTATTCACCCCACTAAGAGTTTGGATATTGTGGGCCTGAGGCCTGAGGAAAGCTACCCAGAAAAGTTACCAGCCAGGCTATTTCCATTCACATAATTAAAAGTACAGCCAGTAGCTGCTGCATTGACAGTAGCCCGGAGTGCTACTGGCTGCGTCAGTTTAACATAACTACCCATTAGTGTGCTCACTTAACACTGGGGACATTTTCCAGATGAAGGTCAGTGGAGATGTAGGGCAGCTAGCATTGTCCCTCGTCTGTTTTCTAGCTGTGCTGCTTCCATGTTTGACCTCATGGCCTGTTGGTTCCTGCTCAATGCTGTTTGCAACTATTTGCCCGCTCAGGTGAAGCACTTAACTACTGCTGCATGAACCGCAACAGCATGCTGCAGCCCCTGACTTCTACTGTATGTTTAGACTATGGATTAGTCCCTTTACCACAAAACAAAGCTCAAAAGCTAAAGCCTGAGGCCTTTTTCACAGAAGATATTTTGAAATGTCACAATAGTTAAATTAATAATGGCTAAATTTCATTCAGCTGCTTCAGTTTCGGTAACGTGCATGCTGGCTCACAGCTGCACTTAAATATCTCAGAGCCACAGAGTACTTCAGGGATGACGCATTTTTCCAGACCAACCCTTGAAGTTAGCGTTGCGCTGATTCCCTTGACAAAAAGCCGATGGGAATTTCCATTGGGTTTACTTACACGTTCAGCACAATAATCTTCCCAGTTGAGCACCACTTGTATGATTTTTGAAGCGTGACTGCAAAACTAAGAAGCTAATGTTAGGCTAAAAATAAACTACTCAAGACTGGGGTATTTACAGAAGTTTTTCATATCGTAGAATAAAACATTAAAAACTGTTAAACTTGTGTTAACCGCAAGCTTTATTTCAGGCATCTAACCAGAAAACTTGACTTTGAGATTAGGGAACCGGAAGCGGAAAAATGCAAACTCATGTATGGGTTTTAAGACTTATTCCTGCAGCATTCTTTTGTTAATTTTATGATTAACACCTCTTCTTTACCTACAAGTTAAAATGTCTGATGTCAAAAAGGCTTTCCAATTAAAGATAAAGTGCCATGGGACCATCTTCCCAATACAAGCGGACAATGTATATTCACAGTTGCGTGTTTTTTTCCGGGTTCTGATACCTTCTATTAATGACCACATTGATTTACAGATGTGCCAGGGGCACCACACGGTCTTATCTTACCAATCCAGGGTTTGCACTGCAGGGCTCGATAGTGGCCAATCAGGAACAGACGACTTGAGGGTTTGCACTTCTTGACCTCCGAAGGCCTTCTTGTTTTCCTTTGTTTATTAATCATTCCATGAATGTGTTGTCCCACTTGCACTTCCCCTTATTATGCTGCTTTTGTGATTCTGCAACAATAAGGTCCATTAATCTTTAATAAAACAGAAGGCAGCCTTTCCAGAAGTAGAAGTAAGAAATTCTCGAATCAATAACTCATGGTGGAAGTGGAACAATGTAGAGAAAGCTTCATTTAGGCTGTTCTTTTAGAGTGTTTGAAGGGTGCAGGCATGTCTCACGGTTCATTCTTTAAGTCTCTTAATTAACATTACACGGCAGAACATTTCAATATAGTAAAAAAGGTCCTAGATTCTTAATAGACACTAGTAGTAGCAGCTTTAAACATAAAAAATTAACAGGCAATTTGTCATTTTTGGAAGCGTTTAAAATGTACATTAATCAGCCAGAGCTTGGCACAAAGGTCTAACTACAACACAAAGGTCTTGTGCAGTGATTCAGTATTTGGACAGTGGAACAGACCCAATATATTGCTGGTAATGTTCTGACATCTAGTGGATTCATTCAAAACTACATTCAGATTTCAAGCATTTTCTCCCAACAAGTAAAATGATCCTAATTAAGATTTGATTGAAAATGTGGTTTGGTTTCTAAAATTCTTGCCGTAGTACAAAAGTCATGAAATAATGTATTTCTCCGAATTTTTGTACATTAAAAACTGGTTGTGGTACAATTAGTGCCTTTGTCATTATGAAGCATTTAATTCTTTGCCAGCGTTTGCAAATAATAAGCTTGAATAAAACTTTATAAAAAGGACTGTTTGAGAAAATGTTTTGTTGTGAAATCCTGTGCTACAGTGGCTACAAATGCACACCCAGAAAGGTCATGACCTGCTAAACTTTATTTGTGTAGATCAAAACAAAGAACAGTATTAAAAACTTTTCAACACTGTTATGACATCCACCCACTGTCTCAAGTGTGTGAAAAGGATGCACTCAAGCACTTTTGGCTTAACATCATGCTCAGAGTCATGAAAAATTATTCTACTTTTTAAATGAGTTTACATTACTATCAAAAAGTTGAATCGATCATGCCAAAGCAGACATAGTAGGTGAAAAGAAGATTCACAGAACTTCAAGTTTGTGACGTTCAATCATTCATTTGATAATGCGTTTCAGTATGCAGCCTGTAATGCAGTAGAGCACCAGGTCCTCAGGCAGGACACAGGTGAGATCAGCCCAGGTAGAGGGAGGGAGGGAGGAGAGTTTTTGAGGGTTCTTGGAAGTAGGGGGTTGGGAAAGGGTTCATGTTTCAGAAACAGGGAAAGATGGGATTTGGGAGGGCTGATTTCGAGGCTTTGTTTTCATTTTTTCTTGGGTTTATCCTCCAGGGGTAGGCCAATATCCTTCCCACGCAGTTTCAGCCCTGTTCATGAGAGAAGATGAGTAATAGTTACATGCACCACCAGATTCTATGAGTATAGGCGTAGTCCTCTAGGAGCAGCCCTGCACACGTGCGCAGTAATGAAGATTATTTTTGCGCCCTGCACGGGCCTGTTACGTACGCACTTGCGAAAAAATAATTGCCGAGCGACAACCGTTCTGCTGCTCCGGCAGGAGTAGGTGGAGCCAGAGGGGCCCACAGTTTAGAAAGCTACACCTATACTAATGGAATCAGGAGTTACACTACGTAACTAACATTGTATATTGTACCAGGCTTTATAGTCTATGAGCTGTCGCTTTTGGTTTGAGGGCGAAGCTGATGTAGTTTATGCCCCACTGAGACGCTAAGGTCCACAAGCACACATTAAACTAAAAAGAAAGTACACAAAATTTGGAATTGCCACGCGTAATACGGCTGGGAGGCACCGACTGTACCTCGGTTAACAGTGAGGTGAGCATTAAACCGGTCCCGAGGGGACTGCGGTGTGGGTTACGCCTGCTGGCATCGCAAAGTCGCTCAGATCTGGTTTCCAGCAGATCCTGAAACAGTGCCTTAGCGGTAGGCAAATGATACAGAGGAGGAGACGGTCGCTGCTGGGAAAGAGGAGGCGAGAATGTGGAGCTTTGTATCACTCATCCTTATCAGCCTCTAGTGAACCCGAAGGGGAGGGGAAGAGCCAAATAAAAACCCGCTATGGAAGCGCTGAGCCAGCAGACACAGCGCTCCTCATCACTGTGAAGTAGAAGGTGGAGATGCTCATCTGTCTGGAAGGTACCATGACGGTCAGCCTAGCTGCCGTCATCGCCACCTTCAACAGACCGATTCTTCAGTTGTTGAATGCTTGATGCTGAAGAAAAAAAAATGGAAGCAGAACTATGGCCGCACGGCTGCCACATGTTGCAAATGAGGACATAAGAGAGACCCGTGCAGGACACAGGAATTCAAAAAATTCGCCACACCTGCGCATGCCCGCAGGGATAAACCTAAAGCAACAGCTCTTAAGAGGGCAAAACATATATTACATAGAGTATATCTTATACAACTGGCAATTGAGACATAATTATCAATTGTATTGAAGCATATTCTTACCGATCACTCTCTCTACCTTGCCCAGGACCTGGTTGTTGGGAATTGCTTTTCCACACTCGTAGTCTGCAATGACCTGAGGCTTCTCATTAATTTTCTGAGGAAAAGATTTTGCAATAAACAATTTAGTTATAACACAAGCCAGAAAAACTACTCAAGCATGTAAAACACTTCCTGTTGCTGGATATATAATTACAGGCTGTATTCATTTACACAATAGCATAAAACTGACACCAACATGTTTGAAATGACTGCTATTTTTGTACCTGAACTTTTTTCAAATGATTAAGAAGAAATGGTCGTGTGGATACATATGTGTCCTCGCTAAGATACTGTATTCATGAGAGGCAGTGTCTCACAGATCTCAAAGCCAGACATCTGGCTGTTTTCTTCCTAGGCAATAAACACGTGATGGTGTTAGGCTGAATGTGGCTGGACATTGGTTAAGTTATCACAATATAAGACGATGTGTTTCTCTGTTATTGATTAACTTCATCTTCATTTCCTGCTTTTACTGTATGTTTGTTTATCAAATATACCAACGTACATAAAAAAGGTAAACAAGGTTTTTCAAATCCTGACCAAGGCATCTGTTCAAGCGGAACTAATACATGTTGCATGTCAATACAGGATAACTGTATACTCACAGTGGCCAGGTCTTTCTGGGTCATCCCTTTATCCTGTCTGCCTTGCTGAATGTACTTTCCCACCTCATGGGGAACCCTGTCATGGTGTAGCTCCTCTGTCTCACGGTCCAGTTTGGATGTGTTCTTTGTCACAAGATGCTGTTTGTTCTGTCCTGCAGACCCTGTGTGACGAGCAGCGGATCAAAGTAATGTTGGGGCATCATCCAGGGTGGTAGACGTGCAATAGCACCACAAGCACTAGCAGAGATTGTTCCTCCAAAGTTATTAATTGGGAAATTAGACATTTGTATAGAGAGTATGAATTTACATTTTTTGGATGTCTCAACGTCATGCCCGCGTCTCTGAGCAGCCGCGATTGCCTAGAGAAAAGATGGAAAAGATGTTCAAAATCTTACATTACATTTCATTTAGCTGACGCTTTTAGCCAAAGGGACACTACTCCAATCATGAAACCAACTGTTAGTTAATTAGCAACGAAACTGCGTATCCGGGTATGACGCATCAATCAAACAAAAGATGGCCTTGAGCACAACAACGACAACTTTACAACCAATGAGGCGGTTGCTCCTCTTTCCGGTAATATGTCTTTCCCAGGACTAACCTGAAACATATATTCATACCGTACCATATTCAGATGTTACATTAGAGCAACTATCGAAGTAAAGTTGGGTGTATTATGATTTATCTGTAACCTTTACGGGAATTTATAGCCGGATATTAGGTGTTCAACTGACGTTTATCACCATAGGAGATACGTGCGTGTGTGTGTGTGTGTGTGTGTGCATATATAACTCTCTCTCATATATACACATACATATATTTAACTATATATATATATATATATATATATATATATATATATATATATATATATATATATATATATATATATTGGGCATTACGTCATATCACACATAACATACATTTTGTTTCTGGTGTAGTTATGAGCAACGTTAGCCATGTCTATTTCCAGGTTAGCTTGCTAACGCTAGCTAGCTACTGGCTATTTTGATGACTGTCAACTACTAAAACAGTTAAATTAACATCACTAACTAACCTGGCGTCATCCACCGACTAGGGTAACGTGCATCAGGTTTATGTGAGGTTTGGTTTTGCCGAAGCGATTCTTAAGTTAATGATAACAATGTGTATCTAACGCTACATGTCCACTGTTGTTATTGTTACTCGCTAGCTAGCTAAAGTAAACCACGACGCATGAGGAGCGTATGTCGCGTGAGCCCATAACACCACGTGTAGAAATTAACGCTTTAATAAATGCACTCTGCACGAGCCGTTTACTCAGGTGTTCACTATGAGCTGAAACCAGCATAGTTCAGAGGATCCACAGTTGAAGGTTTGCTCGGAAACAAGTTGCAAACACACAGACAAAGTGGGGCGCTCGTGCTAACCTGCTTGGATTTCGCCTGAGAAGCAGTCGGCCCCTTCTTCCTCAAGACAGTCACGGTGTCCCAGTCACTCTCTGCCATGTTGCCAGGGGTTCACTCGTTACCCAAAATATGTAATATAGATATAAAAATAAGTACACCTCGGTGTTTTCAAAAGTATCCTTTTTTTTTTTTTATAGAGCAGGTAGTGTTGCTACAGCTAATCTGACACTCCTTTCAGAACGAGCCACCACGCGATCTGCCAAAGCTTTATTTACAACAGACAGACGAACAGTAACACGATGGAGTTTCAGCAGCAGCAGCAGCGACTGTGCTGGTGAAGCACAAACACCTGCATCCGCTGATTGCACTTTTTTATATGCACATGAAACACGGCCTCGTATCCCACAGTTAGAACAGAACAGTTTGTTGTGAGAACAAAGTACACGAACATACAACGTTAATGCTTAAATAATAAAACTAATGGTAACAAATTGCCATTAGGATTTAATTTTGATATTACATTAAACACTAAGTGCACACGCAACATTGCACACATGTTATGTGTGCAATGTTTTTTATATTAAGCAAAATGTAAAAATAACAGGTTAGGGGATTTCACTAACTTTACACAAAGGTAGCATGGCGAAAAAGAACGACACACTGATCCGATAGGATTATGATTATCCATGATTTTATTCAAAAATCTAGAGTGTTCAACTCATGCAGGGGATAGAACAATGTTAAGTATTACACTGCACGTACAACATTTATACGAGTGAAGATTAACCAATAAAAAAGAATGTGCAAAGACTTTGGTCTTCGATCATCAATTTGGTGGAAGGGAGCTGTACAATATGTTGCACTGACTGCAACCTCAGTTGATCTATAGGCCACAGTGAACCAGATCACCAGTTACAGGACATTTCAGAGGCAGCGTCGCTGTTTCGTCTCGTGCGGATGGGGGACCACCCAAACTCTGACTGGGCATCGTCCGCCTGGTGGAGACGTCCTAAGCGGTAGCCATGTTTGGAACTCTGTTTCCCTGCCCATGCACGAGACTTAGGATTCATCTGTAAATAGATGAAGCAGAAATTAGTGAAGGGCACTGTGCACTGATATGTTTCAAAGTCTCAGAAACATTCCAACAATTAGAAAATGGGGAATATTTTGTTTCCCCGACTTACAAAAATTATGACAATCCCAACGTAAAGTATTGCTGTACTATGCTCTGGTAGTACACGTCCATGTACAGGTCATTCTCATCCCAGATTCAATCTCTCAAACATTTAATAAAACTTCCTAAAATAAAAGTGTTTTCTGGTGTCACGACCCACAAACGATGCTGTATTACCAGCCATGCAAAGTGGGCAACTGCCATCTATTGTTTGTGTGGCAATTGCTTTGTGGTAATTTGATTAAACTTCAGTTAGTTTGATAATATACTGTACACAACTGAATCCCAATAACTGAACTTGCAAGCACCCTAAGGTGGCTACTGTATTTTTTGCCCATGAATGCATGAGGACCCATATTTTACTACCATTCACATTCCCATGGAGATTATGCTTATGGTGCATATACTTCATTTGTGTTTAAAACCATTTGTATTATGGCATAACATACTAGAACATTCACGGTGCTGATTAAAAAATATATAGTAGAGGATTACCCAGATGCCATCAGAAATGATTCCTTTCCTCACCTGAACAAATACAGCTGTGTTCATGTGAAGAGTCTCCACTCGCTCCGACAAGTGATTCAACCATTCCAGGTGGTCAGCGATAGACTGGGTAAGATCGCTGTTGCTCTGTTTTAGAAAAAAAATGAATATCAAAATTGGAGAGAGCTCAAGGGAAATGAGTTTTGATGAGACAGATTTTTTATTTTATTTTTATGACAGATGGGGCTTTCTTGTATGCCGGACTTAACCCCGGATAAGTTGTCTTTCAGTTCAACAGCGCCAAGGCGAACATGCTCCAGTTTGTCGATCTGCTCCTTCAGCCGGTCGTCGAGCTCCTGCATCATCATCAGGCCTTCATCGGGCCTGACACCCCGCTTGGTCCCCATCCTGGTTCACAGAAAAAACACCCGTTATTCTAGTATACTTAAACAAAAGGAATTCAAATGAGAAATGAAAACGTCTTTTTGAACAAAGTCCTGATACTAAATTAGTGGCACATTTTTTTTTAAACTGTTTGCTTTGAGCTCAACTTATTAAAGGTTTACTTGCAGATAATTGAAGGATTTCTTCACAGATTTTTAGGTGCAACCACCAGAGGGCGACACCACTTTGACTCCACTTACAGCCTCTTTTCAAACGTCCTACAGGGAACCCTTCTGTACTGCAGCGCAACAACCCTGCTGCAGTCTTTGCAGACACATTTTACAACGATCACCGCTGTCTGAACCACGGCACCGATTATGAGAAATTAAAAGGCTGTGTGTTTTTGCCAGGATCCCAATATCACTTGCAAATGGATGAGACCATCCACACTGGAGAAATCTGGATTCAATGTTCGAAACACTCACACACACAGCGTGTTTTCAGGACTTTCGGGGACATTACGTTGACTTGCATTCATTTTCAGGAGACTTTCCCCAACAGCAAGTCTAATCCTAGGCCTTACCAAACCTTAAAACAAGTCTTCACCATCAAATGTAAAATATTATGTTATTAGGTCGTGAAATCGTCCCCGTTTCGTCCTCACAAAAGTACCGTGTAATTAGACTTATGTCCCCACAAGACGGGTAAAACACGACCAACCCACTTTTTTAGCTGAATTCTGATTTAAAGAGACATTGCAGACTTCGTATATAATAATTTAGCCACGTTAAATAAACAAAGCTTTTCTGCTTCACGGTGTGGCAACATCAGATCATATCGCCTTCCAACAACTTTCATCCCCGCTAGAAGCAAAGCGCTGGGTCATTTTAGGGTTAGGCCCTCACAATGTTTTTTTAATGTTCACAAAAACAGAACGAGTCAACATCAAATATTCAGACGGCCTCGTGAACAGAACTTTGCAAACGACACTGAAGCCTCAACAGTGAATTCGAACGTTAAACATCAAAGAGTGTCGTTACTCGCGCCGTCCCTGCAGACTAACACAGCGGGGGTCTGCAAACAAAGTTTAACAAAAATCTAAACAGACAGAATTGAAGTTACCTTGTTTATCTGACGTAGCAACACCCAAAATGCTCGGAGGGAAAAACGCCGTGTTTGTCGGGGGGCTAAGTACGAGACTTCCTCCCTCCGCAGCTTCAGACGGAAAACTGTCTTCGTCCAGACAAGCCCCTTTGTCCTGCAACCATCCAAGGAATTTGACATTTATGACGTCACGCAGATTTAATAATAGTTTTTTTTTTTTTTTTTTTTTTTAAACAGGTGCGTTATTGTGGCATTATAGTCATTGCTATTAATAAGATAGCGACCGAACGTTGGAGAACTGGTAAAACAAATATACCAATTTTATTATAAACTCACTCAGTGTTGCAGTGGGTTTACAGTCAATCTAGTAGTGCTGGCTCACTGGTTTAAAAAAAAAAAGAAAAAAAGAATACTAGATGTTTTGCTGGCATTTAAGAGTTGTTTCTACATCAAGAGCAGTACTTTCCCAACCTTTAAAAAAAATCCTACACCCACTTAAAATGGGAGCGTCCATCTATCTATCCCACATTAGTGTACACTAGTTACAAGCATTTAAAACGAATAACAATTTGAAAACCAAACGGTTTTTTAAAACTTATTTTGAAGTATAAAAGCCACTTGAGGTGTAACTGCTGGGAGAAAAATACTCAGGTGGCTGGAGGAAATGCCGGACTACAAGTTCAACTCGTCTGCTTGAAATGCTAAAAGTATTTCCCCAAAATGTCTGCTTTCACAAATATTTGATGCATGGTTTTAATATGACAAAGTGAGAATACAGAATCAACAGTACATTAATGAAATCACAACTGCTTTATTTCTTTTCTTTCAATAAGCTCTTTTTTTTTTCCTTTTTTTCTTTAACAAGGGAGAGTAATGACCAAATATCTGAAAGGATAAAGATCAGGTTGGATAAATAGAATGCTGGATCAGCTGTAGAAAGCACTGGTCCTTTTGACAAAATGAAATATGCATCTTAAAAGTAAAAAAAAAAAAGAAGTCAGGACAACATTTTGGTGCAGGTACAGTGATGAGAAGCATCAGGATCTTTTGCGGGAAGGGATGAGAGGCAAAAAAACAACACTCCAAGCCCGATAAACCTAACAAGTGAAAGCCGTCCATTCTGAGAACACAGTGACCTTTTCAACGTTAAATCCTTTATAGTGCCACAATATCTAAAATGAAATGTGGAGTTTAAGCCTCCCCTCACTGACGAGGCTCGACTGTACAGTAAAATATGCATATACATATATACCAGTGAAACACTGTCAAAGATAAATCGCAACATTTTGTAGTGTCATGGAGCGTTATGGTAAGCAGTAACATTTAACCAGTTTTGGCTTTGTGAATTTCCAAACGAGTGTCCATTACAAAAAAATAAATGATTCCAACAGCTTCACATTTTCAAATAGAACAAACACTTTAAAAGTCCTTCGTAGTCCTCTGGAACTGCAGCGCTCACAAATAAAGCTTAAGCAAATTGTATGTTAATTCAATAAGCGATGCTATACGCCCCGTCATTTGTGATCCATTAGCTTCTAACAGAAAGAGAAAAAAAAAGTTATTTGGACCCTGATTGTGATTATAGTTAGGCTGCATTTATTGCTCGTGCCAACTCAGAGACCAGATGCTGAATAATCAAATGGGGATGAATCCGTTTCTTCACAAGTCTCCACAGTACTGTTAAATGGGATTTTAACGGAATTAGAGAAAAGTCTTTTAAGAGCTTTTAAAGAAGAAAGCTAAACGCCCCAGACTGAGGGATGTAAAAATCATCACTTACATCACATGTTCATTAACAGATTTGATTCATTACAACCCAAACACAGCAATAAGAAAGCAAACATTTCAATTAGCTATTTTTTTGGGGGGGTGGGGGGCCTTTACAGCCATTGCTAATGCAACCCCCTCCCTCCTCCCCCTCCGCCCACACAACTTCACAATGAGCCCAAAAAGAAGAAAATTGTTGCCAGCTTGGTTGAGCAAAATCCACACAGTCGATGGCAGCACTATGAATGCTGAGTTCAGGTACAGTCTTTGTGAAATGTTGCTCTGTTCTAAAAAGGTGTCCCGCAAGTTTACACACGTTCAGCACGTCACATGCACACGCTGTATCAATGCCGGTGAAGTTTCATGGAAGCAACATGATTTTGGTAAAAATGTCCTACCTTTTAGTTTCAATTTACATACAGAAGAGAGCGAGCAAAAGAATGTAAAAGAAAAGAACCGCGTTTCACCACAGTTCATGGACTGGTTTAAGGACCCCAGAAGATGCATTTCTAGGGCGATGCACTTGACTTTTTGCAATGTTGACATGCAATGATGGCCACAAATTGGAGGATTTTTTTCTCCCTGGGTTAATAAAATAAGTCCTTGAACAATAGCAGGAATGGGTGATGATCTTTATAATTACCAGCAAAAATGCCAATGAAAAATGAGAAAAAAGTGCCCCACTGCATTTCAAATTTGTTTAAAAAAAGAAAAAAAGAATTGTGAACAGACTTTGCTTCTCATAGTTGTATCAAGAGTCTGCCTGGTCTTAACAGCTCCAATCCATAAAGAGGGAGTAAATATAGTTTGGCAAAATGGTATGAAAAATGAACCATCTGTCTGAGTTGGCCATTTTCTTTTCTCCACTTTGGAGAGAAACTCAAAAAAAAAGAAAAACAAATATCTTTTCTCTTAACCAATCTCTTAAAAGTGACTAATAATAAATTAAAGAGGACCTTGAAGAGATCTGTTTAAAAGACTGTGTGTGTCTATGTATATATTTATATATATATTTATATATCTCTATACGCGGTGTGAAATAATAGTGTCCAGTTCTGATAGTTCAAGAGGGGTATTTCATTATGATGTCTGCCTGTATGCCCCTTGCCATGGTGCCTTGGGATAAGGTGGTCTTGGAAGGCTCAGACATTGGTCAAGGGGCTTGTGTTGGCAGGCTGAGTGGTGTTGAGGATTTTAAGGTCCATTGTTATGCCTTGCCCTCCTCTACTTTGACAGCCTGGGGTTTGATGGCTCCAGAGCGTGCTGGTTTGGCTTGCCCCGTGGGGGGTAGGGGCTCCTGGAGTTTGCTGGTCATGCCCCCAGATGGTGTCTTGCCCTCACCCACTGCCTTGCGCACTTCTCGCATGGTTTTATTCTGCACAAAGAAAAAGGCAGAGCGACTGAGACCAACAGCAGCACATTTAAAACAACACGTTTATGCACCAACACTGATAGCCCGAGGCTGATACTCCGCTATTGGGTAAAAATACGTTAGATTCCAAACTGTGACAATTTTATCCGTCTGCATAGTTTGTCAATTTCAGCAGTTACTTTTCCAATTTATGCTTCGTCTGGAAAAGCATTGTTTTACAGACGAGTGTCATAAAGCAGGAAAGATTCTCAGCTTTTAATCCTATACTTCTACCTCATTTAACCCTTAAATGTGAATGCACCATAACCACCACAAACTCTAGAGATAATTATTTAGTCTCATCTCTGACCCCATTTTAAGCCACTCACAATAACCACAATTACCCATCAACTACTTTTCACTCGTAAAATGTTACTGCCAAATTATCACTTTTTTTTTTTATATATATATATACACATACACACACACACACACACACACACACACACACACACAGTTAACCACATGGATTAAGAATGCTGGAATGAATATTTTAGAAAAGTATTTGTGAAACATTAATAGTACAGTTTACTCTAAAAACACATTAATAGTACAGGTTTACACTATGGCAGATAAGTCTTACAGCACTACAAAAGCATCCTATAAAGACCTGTCAGTTACAAAATGTTAACTATAAATCTACACCTAAAGTCAAAGGCGCACACTAATAAAATACACAACACAGATAATGCAAATAGAGAAAAAGAAAATTGATGAAATTAAATTACCTATATTTATAGTGGGTGGCTCACCTTCATGCCATCCTCTGGCCCTTTAATAGGGGACTCGGGGACAGAGGGAGGGTTGGAGTGGGAAAGGTCACGGCCAGGATTGGGGTAAGGGGGGGGGGCGGATGAGGACAGGCTTGTTGACCTGCATGACTGGTCTCTGAATGGGGTTGGGGAAAGGGCCAGTGTGGGGCGGGCGCATGTGCATCACCATGCTGCCCTGAGCAGTTGGGACCTATTGGTGCCGGGTGAGGAGGGGGGTAGATAAGGGGCGGGAAATAAATGAAAACACAAATTTAATTAGCATGCCAGTATTGAATGTGTTCAGGAATTTTTGGTTTTGTTTCTTCAAACGCATCTCATCAGTGCATTTAAAAATATAATTTTGCATACTGTATTCAAACGGCAAATTAAGTCAGATGGGAAAATGAGGATTTAACCAATCATGTCATTCAATTTGAATTCTTAAAAGTGAACCCTGGGCTCTCATTTTGAGATGCAGGATATACACAAAAAGAAAAAAAGAAATACCTGCTGAGCATAATGTGGAGGCAATGGGCCTAAAGGACCTCCAGGACCAGAGGGCTTCCCACTGGGGCTGGCAGACCCAGGCCTGATGAGGGGAGGGAGGAAGAAAGTAAAAGAAAGCGTTATTTCCAGGAATTTCCATAAATGTGCCTTTGTGACACACCATCTATCACTTGTTGATGGAGCAAAGCTTCATGTCCGACAGTTGTCTTCTATTATTTCTAATTAGGAATAACTCACCTGTAGGATCCGGACATGCCGTGGGAATGATTGGGCTTCTCAGCAAACTGAAAGCCTTTCATTTCCATCTGTGAGCCCTGAGAAAGACATATTGTCAATGCACATAAACAATATCGCCCTTTTATCAAAAAGATATATGAATAATTATACAGATTTGTCTACATGTTTTTGTGGGATAAAAATGGATTCTGACATCCATTTTTGCACTGAACAAACACGTTTTTTGGTTGAGTATCATAAGATCAATAAGTCACACCTCTCGGCCGCCAGTCATGACTGCAGCCTGGGAACCAGGTGGCAGCATTCGGCGTGGGCCACCAACTGACAGGTTCTGTCCCTGCTGCAGCTGGATGGACTGTGGGAGGATGAGATGCTGATGCTGATGTTGATGCTGATGCTGCTGAGCCGAGCCATAGCGCAGCTGAGAGCCAGGTAGGGGCATGGTCACCTAGTGAAAACAAGGACTTTAATGTAAACGTTGTTCTCCAATGATGGTCCGATCATGCCACAAAGGCTTATATTTGGGGAGCTAACAGGAATGTTATTTAGCAGCATCAATAGGAATACAGTATCTTCAGCAGTTATGGAACTGAGCTTGAGCAATCCACTAACCTGGATGAGCTGAGAGTCCATTAGCTGGGAGGAACCCATACCCGGGCCTTGGTTCATCTGGTTGTCATAGACTAGCTGCTGGCTGCCATTCATCGGCTGATAGTGGGAGCCTGACTGTGTCTTGACCATGTCTGAGGGCTGCATGCCAGGGAAAGCAGAGTAGGGCCCCTTGAGAGTGGCTCCGCCTGACAGCACCATGGGGCTGGGCTGTGACAGGTTGGGGTGCATGTAAACCTGGGATCTGAAAAGGAACGAGACACAGCAGGGCAGTAGAATGAGTTAAAGGAAAACAAAAAAACAAAATGGTGGCGCTACATACATGAAACGGATAATATGGAATAAAGTGAAGCAAATAAATGGGACCATTGGAGATTCCATGATAGATTGAGGTGGCAGTACCTGAAGGGGGGAATAGAGTTGAACATCTCTTGGGACTGAGAGACGGGTAGACCGCCCCGAAGTCCCAACTGAGCCTGAGCCTGAAGAGACGTGTGTAAAGAGATGGGAATCTGCTGGGCTGCAGCTGCCTGAATGGATGAACAAATGGAACATGATGACAATTCTGCAAAAACACAAACAAGCCTGTTTGTCTGTCTGTGTGTGTGTGTGTGTGTGTGTCTGTCTCGCTACCTGTTGGTAGCTCTGCTGCTGGCTCATGCTGGGAGGTACCATGCGGGGCTGGCTAGGAAAAACATGACCATCCAGATACAACGGGGGAATATGACTACCTAGAAAAGAGAAAACAGGCTTTAAGTTTAGTTCCACTCAAAGATTAAGCCCTCATCAAATAGAGAACATTAAATGCAGTTTTACCTTGCATGGACATTGAAGGTGCTACTGATGCCACAGGCATTGGAGGCATTGAAACCCCTCCAAAGGAACTGTAGCTAACACCACTGGAGCCAATGCTGCAAGGGGGCTGACCACCGGAAGTAACTCCGCCAGGAGAGCCCTGTTCGGGTAGGGACTGGGAGTTCTCCCACGCTTTGCGTGCCGATTCCATCTGAAGAAAAATAAACATTTACGGATTTGCCTTAATTTCCCCACTATATTATTTTACAAGAAAGAGTTTGCATAAATAGACAAGTCCTTTTTCCTTATTTGTCATATGTATGAAAATATATAGTTTGGTGTAAATTGGATTGTAATTCAAATACCTTGAGAGTGAGGTCAGCACTGGGGAAGGACATGGGGTTGAGGTTAATGCCCGGCTGCATGTGGTTGGAACGCAGCATGGGGATACTCTGGTTGAGAACAGTCTGTTTAAAAACCAAACAGAGGTTTAGGATAAATCAGTTGCAAGTCAATATCTCTTGTTTTTAAAGCAAAAAAGGCCACTGTTCCATAATAAAAACAGAACTTTAAAGCAATGTATTAACAATTCCTGTGGCTATCGTCACATTAATCTGTAATGCATTTTGGATTACCAGTGGTCATTGCATTTAAAAATAAATAAACACACACACACACACACACACACACACGTAGATATATAGTCACTTACATTGGTATTAAGTGCTTCCTGAAGCTTGTTGACAGGATTGGACACGGGAACTGGGGTGGAGCCCGGTGGTAGGCTGAAGTCAGAGTCTTTGGCACTGACACCAAACTCAATAGGAGGCACAGGCAGCACAGTGTCCACATGGAGGTCCACGCCATTGACTGGCGTTATCGGGCCACCTTCCAGCCGATCAACACCTTCTGATCCCTTGCGGTGCTTTAGGGAGCGTTCATTTCCAATGGGCCCTGGCTTGTGCTGTTCTTTACTCTGCTCTAGACCAGCATCAGAGTCCTAGCCAAGAACAAGACAGTAATTGGTTGACATGTTTGCGATGTTTTAGCCAACTTGTTATTTGTCAATAAGGATTCAGAAAGATATTTTAACGGCAGCAAACAAAGCAGATACAGAATATATGCAGTGTAAGTTCCAATGAGCAACTGCATTGTGCTACCTCAGAGTTGGGCTCGCTCCCAGTGTAAGACACCTGCTTAGTCCACGAGTCTCCCCCTGAAGACTGTACTGAAAGAGCTAAAGAAATACATGAATGCCATTAGTAAACAATGCAATCAATGTGTCTGTTTTAACACAATTTCCATTCCCCCAAAAAATCCTCAACTATCCATTTATGAAATTGATAAATATAATTGTATCATTCCCATTAGTTCATAATGTGAGACCTGTACAAAGCTATATTCTGCTATGTGTTACAATAAAACAAATGTGCTCTAAATGTGGTTACTGCTTAATAGCATTGACAAAAGCATAAAAAACAAAGCATTGTCACAAAGTACCGGAGCTGTTGGTCTCCCAGATTTCAGTTCCCAGGCTGTTGGAAGACAGCGCCTCCTCCGGTTGTTCAATGCTCATGCTTCCCTGCTTTTTTGCAAAGCGTGGTGGTATCTTAGATGCAATAGTCCTGTTCTTCACTGGAACCTTACATAGGCAAAAAAAAGAAAAAGCTTTAGAAACTACACTTTGTGTTTGTCCCAGGCATGATTACAGAGCAGATGTAAACTTACAGCAGATCCCTGCTCCTTCCTCCTTCTATCATCCTCCTGTGGGCGTCTTTGCTTTTTGGACATGGCATCCTGGTATCCATCTTGATTTGAAACTGGTCCCCCCGAGTCCCCCTCAACTACAAAACAAACAGGTGGTCAATGCAACACTATCTGCAGATGGGTGGGAACAGCAGTTGTGAACATTATCTGTAGGTTTAAAAATGTGCGAGTCAGCAATGCAACATGCATCATCAGTTTGGCTTTAGGCTAAAATTAGAGCAAATATTTAGCTAAAATGAGTTAGCTAAATTAAATGTGCTCTTAAATTTGAGTTTTTAGCTCAAATTAGAGCAAATTTCCATCCTAGAAATATAGAAATGTAGCAGAACCAATAGCCCCTTTTCAGAATTGTTCATTTCATTTCTATCAACATGGAGAACACAAAAAGAGAAATCCAAAAAATTGGACTCACTTGGGTAGCTGCTGAGCTCATACTGGGACAGAGGTTCAGTCATGTCAGTCTTGATGGATCCTTGCTTCAGTTCCTTCCCTGAGGGTTCATTGGGCTCCCGCTCCTCTGGTTGCTCTATGCTGTAGACAGAGCCTGACTCCTCTTGGCTTCTACTGAAAAACAGGAAAAGGAGACAAAGCAGTTGTAATTGGAGATTCTGACATAAAAAAATGAACAGTGGAAAAATAACCCAATATCATCTTAGAAACTAGTAGAGAGTCTCATTTTAGCACTTTGGCACAAAAACAATATCTAAAACATATTTCAGTTCGCAAATGAAGATCAGCAAAGGCTAAAGGGGCAGCTGGTGCAACGAGAAAAAGAAACGGGATGACTTGACATTCAGGCTCTGGCGAATCTACAGTGTTGGTAGCCAAACCTCCTGTCAAGCACAGACGCCTTTCCCAAATTCATCTAGCCAATGAAACTGAGCTACAGCCTCATCTGGGACAGACGGATGGTGAGAAGTGCTTAGTACCTCAGGCTTTGCTTAATAGCAGGAGAAAAGTACAAACTATAAATACAATTTGTACTTCCTTAACCAATGGAGCAGAATAGAAGAGTGTCAAAGTCGGTGTTCAGTCCTGTCACTATGAGAGTATCAGTCAGAATATATTTAGGTCAAAAAATAATATAGGAGACACCCTGTGATGTTGGTTTCCAAGTAACTATAACTACCAGACCGTAGGCAAGGCTGGCCCCCAGCACATATTGCGGATGCTTCATTCTCAATGATAATACATATAGGTACAGCATAAAGATAATTACTGCAACTTTAAATTTTTTCTATTATTCACCTCACCTTTTACAAGAATTCCCTCCATTCTGCCAACTGTCACTCCTGTTGGAGGAGGAGGTGGGGGGATTATCAGTACGTCCCATCTTGCTGACTTCCAGCAGTGATGGCTCTCCTTTCCTGTTCTGCCGTTCCACCAACGGTCTCTGGCTAGAGAAGCTTCTCTTGCAAAGTTCCCTCTTCTCGCCAGAGCCTGGCTCACTATGGCCAGAGTCTGAGGGAACATCACCATGTCCTTGTGGAGCTGTGCCTCCACTTCGCTTCTCCCTCCAGTCGAAGTCGCTGTTCTCAGATCCAGTCTCCCATTCTTCTGCCTGACCATGCTGGCTTGGGCGTCCACCAGGATAGTGGCCACTAGGCCAGTTTTCTTCCCCAGTGCCTTTGGGGCGACCAGGCCAGGGGTTGGCGGGGTTGGCGGAGTTGGCAAAGTCTCCATTTATGTACTCATCACTTGTCCACTGGTTAGTACCAGGTTCAGGTTGTTGTAGACGACGGAAGCGTGGAGGCTTGTCTTGACGGGGTGGACGCCGTCTTCGTAACATCTGCCTATCAGGGTTGTCATTGTCAAAGTAATATTCTCCTTCCCGGTCTTCTGTGCCATTTTCCATGAAGGAGCCAGTTAATTTAGGTGGGTACTTGAGAGTCTCACGTTCAACAGGGGGGGGTCTGCGGGAGTAAGTCGGCTCAGGTCCAGGAACATAACCATTTTCTTGCATGGAGCCACCAGTGCTACTAAACTGGGGGCCACGGCCCCTCCATGTAGAAATGTCCCTGGGTCCGGCAAAGCCTCGACTGTAACTTCCAGTGGTGTTCAGTCTGGGAGGCAGTATGCGAGCTCCGAAACCCCTGCTGGCCTTGGGATTTTCTCTGGAATCTGGGGCTGTCTGTTCATCCGTGTACACCTTGTTGGATCTCCAAGAGTCTCTATCAGCCTTACGGACTTCTCCAGACTCTGCGTAACTCTCTCCATTTTCAGATCCCTTCTCGCGGCGCCTCTTGGGCAGTTCCTCATACTCAGAGGCTTCACTTAAGGTCTCACTGACATTGCGCCTGCGGGGCTTGCCCCTCTGGAACTCCTCCACATTGACAAGGTCCCTAGTTGCTCTGCCTCTGCCTGTCCGCTGAGTGCCACTGCTGTTGTTATTGTTGTTATAAGCCCCCCTGAGATTGTCTCCAACTCGGCCACCACGGGTTCCGCCTCTTGAGCTAAATTCCCTAAATCCTCGACTGCGGCCTCTACCTGTTCCCCTGACAGCGCCAAAGGCCTGTTCTTCATCAATGAAGATCCAGTTATTGCGCCGTGGTGCTTGAGGCTCCTCAATTTCCTGGCTCTCTCTAGGTGTTTGGTTCTTGCCAATGTCCCATGCACTCTCTTTGGGAGAGTCATCACTGTGGGTGCTCAGAGGCCTGTCTGTTTTGGTGGGAGCTGGTGACTGCCGCTGCCTCTCTTCGGGCTGTTTCTCAACAACGGGTGATGCTGAACGCCTGTTGCTGGCAGGCTGGCTATCTTTCTTCAAGTCGTAAACATTAGTAAGGACTTCTTTCTCCAAGCGGTAAGGGACAGGCTTCTCCTCAGGTTCAGGTTTAGGCTTCTCATTCTCTTTATCTTCGACTTTGAGAGCCTTGAGTACTGGCTTCTTGATGGGACCAGTTCTGCGAGTCAAGGTGCGCCCACTGCTCTCAGATGGCTGGCTAACATTACTACTGGAAACGGCTCTAGGCTCGGACCACTGGCTTTGGACATTGAGTCCTCCATCTTGTTTCTGGCCTCCATCTCTTTTCCAATTGTCCTTTGAGCCATCTGAGGTCTCATCGTGAGATTCACCGGCGTCTTTCTGGTTCTTGTCTCTACAGTCTTGTTTTGGGTAATCACTATCTGCATGAATCAAGGGGTGGTTCTGAGCAGTGGTCAGCAAGCCTTGGTCATGGTGTTGGTGTTCTCTGTCCGGGCCTCGGCTCTGGTAAGAATGATGGGGGATATCATCTCGGGGGTGGGGCAAGCACTCATTGGCCATCTCTTCATAGGAGTCCTGTTGGGTGCAGGCCATATCATTTCTGTGGACAAAAAAAATGTAATAAAAGATGAAGAATGACAAAAACAGTAAGCAGGGTTTTATGTGGCAATAATGTTTTGTGAGTCCAGTTCTAATGAAAGAATGCCCTAGTCTAAGAACTGCAAAATTCACAGAGTCTAATATCTTAAACATAATATCTGACCTGTCATCTGGCTGACCGCTGTCTGAGCTTTCATGCGGTCTCTGGTAAGGTGGAGTGAAGCTGCGCAAGGGGTAGCCATCTTGGTTCCACATAGGGTAAGGCTCAGTGGAAGGGGCTCTCCTCTCCTGGTGCAGGTTTGAATGGCATCCCTCATCGGAACCAGGGCTGTTCAGGTGGTCTTGATGTATCATGGGTTTCATCATTCCTGCTGAAAACAATCAATGTTTGAATTTCATAGCTTTTCCATGATAATAAAAAAAATAATTAAGAAATCAAAGGAAAGTGTGATTACAGATGTGAAAGTACTCCTTTTAGTGAGTTATTGCTCACCTGAAGAATGGACAGCACTGGGGTAGTAGTCCACAGGAGATCGTCCTTGGGTCATACGGGGATCCATGAAAGGAGGCATCATCATCCAGCGGGGATCGAACCCGAGGACATGTGGGGGATAGTAGCCCCGCTGGCTGTGGCTTGAGCCAGACGGAGCAGGGTGACCCGACTGCTGCCAGTGCTGCATCTTGTATAATTGTTCCTGTAGAATGTAAGCAACAAATACACTTAAGAGATTGTGCAATTTTTTATTTTTTTAAATGACTTCTAACATTCAGCTAAAGCCAATGCGAGACTTCAGAGTAATCCACGTCAAAAAAGATATCTTCAAATGTCTTTTTAGTATAGAGCCCCTTCTATTTATTGTACATTTTATGAGAATGTGAACCAATCCTTTAACTCCACATTCACAATTGAACACACAAGATTCTCTCAGCAAGAATCAATAACTTGCACTATAAACAAAAAAAAATGCAAAATTAAGACTACACATCTGTTTCACTCCTCCCGCATGGCAGTTTTCATCATAGCAGCTGTTCTCCGAGGAGAAAATGGCCAAATAATCTAGTAATCATCCTTTTTCACAGCAGATATTTTGACTCGTCAGAGGTGGAAAGGTTCTGTTCTATTCATGCCAGTAAGCCATGGCAGTGAGAGGGGGAGCCAGAGCAGTTAAGTATAATTCATCCATCATCAACTGCGAAATGTCAAAATGTCTTTTGTTAAAATGCCTTTGAATACTTAACCAACTCTCTTGATGTGAACTGAAATGTGAAAACTTTGAAATATTGCAAAGTGTATGCATCTACTTTTTACAGAGTCCATTTCCTGTTCTTCTTGCATGAGATAAGCAAAAGACATTAGCTAAACAAATAACTGAGAATAATGAACAATCCAATCAAAGACAAGTAGGTTAACAACCTTCACGAGGCTGTTTGCATGCGATGACAGAGGGAGCTACTTCCATGAACTCTTGAGACCCCTCTTCTCACAAAGCAGCCACTATAACATTGCCGCATTAGTCTGGAATTAAGAATGTATTGGTTAGAAGGAGCATCAGCCGGTGCTCACCTGCTGTTGATGGTGCTGTGGCTGCGGCTGCGATTGTGGCTGCAGCTGCGGCTGCGGCTGCTTTTGAAAGCGGGGTGGGATAGGTTTGGAGGGTTGACGTCCACTGTAGTCTCCGGAGGGGGAGATTGGGTCCTGGACATCATCCTCACTGGCACGGTAGTTAGAGAAAGCGGGTTCCTCACGATAACTATGACCAGGAGAGTTGTCTAGGGGACACTCACTTCCATCTGGAAATCATTAGATCACAGAACAGGCTAAGAATGTGCAATTGTGATCTACAATAAGTAGACAAATGTACACATAGACAAGAAGTTTTTTTCCCTTACCTTTTGTGCTGTACTGCCAGTTCTCATTGTGGCCTTTACTCTGTTCCCTGTCTGGGGAAAGTGGAACCTCTTTGCCTTCTCCCTCTTTCTGGCACTCCTCTGTTCTTGATGTCTGCCTTTCAATCTTCCCAAACTTCTCATCCAGCCTTTTAAGTTTTTCAGCACAGGCAGCCAGCCGTTCATCCCGGGCACGCCTCTCCTCCTCGTCCCGGCGTCTGCGAGCTCTCTCAACAGCCTCCAACACCTCAGGTGACACGTACTTTGCCCTTGCTGGAGCCTGAGACTGGCGCTGGTGATCATCTAGGTCAGCCAGTGGCTCACCTTGGATTTTCTGCTGGACCTAGAGATGGAACAGAGGCAGTTGGAGGGAGATGTATGTATGTATGTATGTATGTATGTATGTATGTATGTATGTATGTATGTATGTATGTATGTATGTATGTATGTATGTATGTAGTATTAAAACATCTATATCGTCTCCTTTTAAATAGGAAATATTCAATCTTTCACTCTGAGTGCCCAACAAGATTTAATGATTTTAAAAGTGTTCATGCTTGAAGGTGGTCATCTTTAGCTCGGACATTGAGAATTTCAGGTAACAAAAAGGTGTGCATTTCTTAAAACAATTACACCAAAGGTTCAATTCTAATTTAAAAAAGTGTTAAGATTTAGCAGTCATAAATTGTTAAAACATGGGGGAAATGGAGGATGGATGACAAGCAATGTATGCACCATAGACCACTAGGCCTTAAGGACATCCTAAATGACATTGTCTGCAAAGCCCATCCACTCACACTGACAACTTAAAAGCCCAAAAGAAAACATCAAATATGTACCTAAAATGGGCAACTCTGCGTGGTTATTTTAGGGACGGATTTTTTCACATTGAAACTGGCCAAAAAAACAGATGCAGAGTGTACATTTCTATTACGTCTGACACATCGTTTTCAGTTGCCAAACAATAGGGAAGGCAAGGGAAAAGTAGTCGGAGACATATCTCTATGGTTACTGCAAGGTCATCCCTCCCAATTCAAAAGGACAGTCTCAGTTGAGGGTGTATGAAGGCACACTGCTATTCATATGCTCTGCAGTGTTGCCTTATCTTCCACAGTCACAGAGGGATTAAAGAACAATATGTGTGTTATAACTGTGAATAACATCATAATAAGTTAATCTTAGATAAGTCATCTCAGTGGAGGAGGATGAGAGTGGAAAAACACAACAGTGTGTTGTTACCAGGGTGTCCGTAGAGAGATATCTGCTGTTGGTCTTCCTGGGCTGCTCGTGGTGGTGGTGTTGGTAGGAATAGCTCTCCTCAGGGCCCTCCTGAGGGTAGGGCACCTCACCTGAACTCAGGGAGGATATGCAGTCACGTTGGCTCTCTCTCTCCCTCTCCTTCTCCCATTCAGTCCTAAAAAAATAATGCATCAAAATTGAACAAGGAACCCTTTAAAGTAAGTAAAAAACAAACAAGAGTATAACCTTATTTAGAGCATTAATGAGGCATCAGCAAAGAGAGCTTACCACATCCTCTTTTTTTCACCGGAGGGGTCTTCTTCATCATCACTGAACTTAAGCTTCTCACCATAGTCAACTTCCTCATGGAGTCCTAGACAAACAACAAACTAACAGTCAGCTGCAGTAATGTAGGATGGGCTGTAGAGCTTGGGAACAGGCTTTGGTATCCTATCTGCAAGCTCTTAGCTGGGAAACTGAAAAACAATGTGGGAGTTCCTGCATGTAAAGAGAGCTCCATTGCATTCATACAGCCAGTGATTGAGATTAAAAAACGTACTTTAGTATAGATAGTGAGTGGAGTGAAATAAGCACTACATATACGAGCAGTCACTCTACTGAGAAAGCTCAGGTGACTTAATAAATGAATAAAACGATACACTTGAAAGAGTAATGTTAGCAACATTTATCTTGCCGAATGAAAACCATAATGCTGCGTTCACACCAAAAGAGTTGCAAAATATTCGCGTGAGTAGATTACATGTAAAGTCAATGCACAGACGCAAATCTTTCGCCGGGCGGCGCGAATGAGGCGGAAAAGCGAAATATTTCAATTCTGGCGTTGAGATGCTCCGCCCGTCGTCACCGCCGTCTTGCCGTTGCTGAATCAAACTGCTGCTGGTCTGCCTGAAGCGGCTTTATTCAGACACCCGTCCTGGAGGAGGAGTCGGAGCTGTGTGCGACTACGCATAATATTATGAACCCAGACATGGGGGCGTTTGATGTTTTGACGTTTGTGGGACTTCCACAACAAGTATAAAGCAGAACTAGTGGTCATTTCAATGGTGAATGGCGGAAATTGTAACGGTTTTCACGGAGTAAAGCCACGGAGATAAGCCACGCCCCCTTTCCTCGGCAAAAAAAAGCAAATTAACCACATAAAGTCGAGCGAGTCAAGTCAGGCGAAAAAGCGGTGTGGAAATTCTCAAACCTTTTGGTGTGAACGCAGCATAAGAGAGTAAGTCAACTAGCGGTGTCCTGAGCAGGTACGCCAGCACATCCTACTTTTCTATTAAAAGTCACACACAATTTCTTAAAGTAATTTGGTTGAGCTATGGAATGCTACACAAGCTAATGTTGTAGATGCGGCTGGATCTGTTCAACAACTGTCAGAATGGTTTTATCCTTCATCTAATGTACCGTGACTTATTTTGGTGCTGCACATTGCAGCATCTATTCAGCTACAACAAAAGTTGACGTCTTTATTAGTGTAATCAGAGCACTGTATGGTCAGAATTGCTGCCATATGATAAATTCAGCGATAATTTACACGCAAACATGGGTGGCAATGAATATTCAGACAATGAAGAGAAAAAGTAATATGGTACAAACTAGTCAAGACAAAGTCAGTGTTTCCCCCAACGTCAGAATAGGGGGGCGGGTCGCCCCCCTGTAATTTTCTCGACAGCGCCAGATCACAAGTCGTCATTTAAGTTTCTCTTTCATATAGAACCGGTCTACACCTTGTTCTGTTATTAAAAAAACTAAACGGCCGTATTTTATTGATCTTATCCACACACAGCTTGTCATTTCGGTCTCTACATGGTCGCGTTAACACTTATTTGCGCTGCGTGGCGCACAGCGGAGTTCCGCCCTGAAGCGCACAGACAGGTGAGCGCTGAGCACACAGCAGCGGACAGAGAGCGTCAAAAAATATGTCGCGTGAAAAGCAGACCTATATATGCGTTTTAAACGCTCCCAGGGTGAAGATGGCAAGAGCAGCTCTCATGTGAGGAACACCGGAGCAGCTCTCTGAACCCGCAGCAGCTCTCCTGCTCAGGTGAAAGAGACAAAGTGCTCGTCTTCTACCAACAATGAGCTGCTGGCTTCACATATTACAAAAGTACAAAGTACACGGACATAAAACTAAGTCATTAATAAATACATGGAGAAAAGCCTGTACTTTCGGGTAAATGTTTACATTATGCCGTTAACAGGTTACGCTTGCGCATGCGCATAGCGACTCGCCGATTTTTGGCTCTTTGCCAGAAGTCTCCGTGACATCCTTTCTGCTGCTGCGTCTCTCAAAACAGAAAACAGATCTCAGATCAACGTTGAACATGTATTGTATCAAATCTACAACCCCGTTTATAAAAGATGTGTAGAGGCTCACTGCTCCACTAATACTGATGCAACCTGATGCTCACATCTCACTCATTCTGTTTTGTTTGGCAAAAAAAAAAAAAGCTTATTGTTTTCCACAATGAGCTATTTAGTAGTAACTAAATATTAGTTGTTTTTTTTGCACAGATATAACTTTATTTTCATTGTTCTAAGTGATTGCAATTTAAAAAAAAAATTTTTCCCGATGGAGCAATCTGATTTACTTGAAAGTGATTGCAATTTTCTTTATTCTGTTATTTCTAAAAGCACAGATGGAGTCACAAAATGAAGTTATGAAAAAAAGTTTGAGAACCACTACTTTAGGTGTTTGTGTTGGTGTCATCCCCGCCCCCCACCGCCGTGCCCCCCGCCCCCCGAAGCTGTAAACCTAGGGGAAACACTGAAAGTCAAATGTAAACTTTATATTTGGCCTCCTAAAAGAGGGGGATGAAGGAAATTCCCATGACTCAAAGAAATACTGACCTGCCCACCCATCCTCAGTGTCATTGTCAAGCTCATCCAGATCCTTCAGGTCATCTGCATTAATGATGGCTGGACGTTGCGGTCTTTCACCAGGCCTGCGGATGGGCTGAGAAGAGGGTCGAGGTGGAGCGCGAACAAAGCGGTTCTCTCTTCTCACATCACCACTGCAAACAGAGATGGTAGGAAGACAAATTAGCCCGATCTTGGAACCCATTGGCTTTCGGTCTGACGACAGATAAGCCTCTGGGGCCAAGGGGCTATAAGTCTGTGATTCCGGTGTAGCCAGCGGATGGCCAGGCTAAGACTTTATTTTCCGCGCACTGCTTTTTTTATTATTTATTTTTTACAGTTCGATCAGCATTAAGCTGCAAGACAGAAGTAGAGAGATGACGTCTACAATCGTTGTGTTTCACAAGTAGCCAGTTTACTAATCTAAATCATTGTCACAGCAGATGGGATGCATTTCTGCTTTTTTTGCTCTCCACACGTACCGTTTACCTGCATTTGATCAAAGCCTGCTCGAACGTGATTGGTCAACACTACTCGGACTACAAAATATAAATGCACTAGTATGAAAAGACACCATATTTTAAAATAAACTCTTTTGATGCCAAAATCCTGTCTAGTTGCCTTCAGATTTTAAATCTTAAATTGCCAAACGTCGCAAAAGTTTTGGGTCAAACTACTAATTATTAGAGGAATGCTCTCACATTGTGACTGTACTTACTTGACAAGTTCAGGTTTGGCGAAGCCCTGTCTAAAAGCAGGTTTGTTGTCAAATCGGGCTGGAGCTGCTACAGTGGCAGGAACGTGGTCTGTACCTGGGGCTTCACGTGTCCCTTTGGAGCACATCTGAAAACAGCAGGTTGAAACAACGTGTTTATAGCAGAAAAACAATGAGCCATCAAAAGGACTTGTGTTGTTTCTGGATATTTCCAACAGTAAATGTTTCACATGTAAAAATCAACATACTGTCTTGGGAGGATTTTTTTCTTTCTTCACACAAACAATGACCTAAAAAGGATAGTACTTACAAATGCAGGCAACATATCATGGTAGACAGCATTCGAAGTGTGATTAAGCTGAAACTGCAGAGCAGTAGGGACGGTTGTTCTGCGGATAGGCTGGGCGGGTCTCAGCGAAAGCTCCTTGGGGTCAAGGACCGGTGACTGAGCCGTCACTACACTAGAAGAGGTCGTGCCGTTGGCAGAAGGCGGGTGAGATGAGGCGGGAGGGGTGCCGTTCTCACCCAGGGCAGTGACCTTAACCTCAGGATCTGCTGGCAAGCCGAGGGTCAGGGACGAGGGCTGAAGGTTCCTGCCACCACCTTCCCTCCAGCTCGTCACATCTTAAAGTGGGGAGAGTTACATTTCAGAAACAATAGCAGCTAATCATCCCAAATTGTCCGTATAAACTAAAAAAAAACTAAAAAAACAACATCTATTCTCCCCTTTGCCCCTTTCTTTTAGTTTAACAATAATCCAATAATGTGTTTTATAGCACCATTAGATTCTAGACACTCAAAAACCTTGTTGCCATTTTAAGAATTTTCTTTCTAGCAGACATCCTTTTATCTACGGGATGGCCAGAAAAGTTTTAAGTTCAGACTTACTCTGGGGGCGGAGGCTTGGTCCGGGCCCATACGACGGATCGAAGCCGCTTCTTTCCTTGCCAGCCTTGTCCTGTTCTCCAGCTGCCTTCAGCGTGGGAAATTCCTCGTGAGAGAAGGGCTGAAGTCTGTTTAAGGCCCTTGAACCTGATGTTGTCAATGAAAGAAGTTGCATTTAGAAAAACATGTGTCTGTCATTTTCAAACAGAAGAATATTGTACATATTGCCAAAGGCTTGTGGGTCACAATCTGGACAGAATATAATTAACCATAAACCCGTCATTTGATTTTAAACACACCTCACGCTCAATTAAAGATTAATCTGAGGTGACTCACCATCTCTTTCTACTGCTCTTCCATTTAGCTGGGCCCATTGCTTTGGTCCACCTGCGTTTGTGTTCTGTGGAAATGAAGGAAACAAAAGTCACAACCTAATATCCACACACTCTCTCTGATCTTTAAGACGTAATATTTGTCTTTTTTTTCCTGACAAAATTTGCTTAAAAGCGGTCACTCGCTTGCATTAGCTAGACCGGAAAAAAAATGTATGTCCACTTATCAGCAACATCTGCTTTCAAAACACACCGAGAAGTATTAAAGGGATTATCAAAACTGGGATTGTACGGCAATTGTTTAGTCACATCTATTTTAAGACTCCAGTCCAGAAGTCCAGTTCAAAATATATTTAAGGAGTGCTTCTCCAAGATCAAATTATACAGAAGTTAATCTTCATGATGTAAGAAGAAGAAGAAGAAGAAAAATAAACTATCCCATGTTGTACATAACCATAGCAACACATACACACCTCCTGGTTGGCTACCGGTGAGGGTTTCTGAAGATTGGAGACAGATTTCTGTGAAGCCAGCTGTGGCTGCAACTCCGGCAGCTGTGGTGTTGATGCAATAGAACTACAAAGAAGGAAGAAAAGTTTTGTCAAATTTTGTCACAGCGGGCCACGGGTACAATGACTTGACAAAAGGCAAAAAGAATCACAAGGCTTTAGACTGACAGCCTGGACCCTCCAGGCAACAACTATATCTCATCATGAGGCAAAAGCTTTGGAACAACAGCTGACTTTTACAAAGCTCAAAGCTTTATTGAAATATTTCCTGACGTTGCCTTCCGAGAAGGATAAAAGCGGTTTAAGACAATACTGGTCTCTTAGAACGCAGCTTTCCATTGCACACAGGATAGTTAACTTGTTTTCTTTCATTGCTCCACAGCCTATGTCTATGATATATGCTAAAGTATCTTAAAATAAACTATAAAATACTTACTTGTAGCGCAGTGGATTTACCTGAATGTTAGTATAATGATATAAGTGGGTAGTTTAGAGTGTTTTAATCATTCTACCCATACCTCTTTTGATCGGGTTGTTCCTGCTTGTTCGCCCATCCTGTACCGTCTTTCGGCACGATAATCACGTTGGGATCGTTTCCTTTGTTTTCGGACTTCAAGCTCGGCAGGTGAGCAGGTGGGGGCATGCGCCGGGCTGCGGCCACTTTGCCAAGACTCTGCAAGCCATGTCGGGGAACTACTGGGAGAGAAAACATAGATAGATGAATAGATAAAGCAATGGGGACTGAGATTCACAATGGGATTGACAAGAGATGCAAAGAAAGTAATGAAGTGTTGAGGAGAGACAAAAAACGTACCTGCGTTTTTTTGATTTTCTGTTGATTTTCCCTTGTACTTGTCAAATAGGCTAAGTGTGGAATACTTGCTTTTCCCATCCTTGGACTTGGTTATTTGCCCTAAACGATCGGACATTGCGATGTAATGTCATCGAGTATGGAAATTTTTTGTTGCGCCTCTTCCCAGTGCCTTCTGATTCTACAAAGACAGGAAGAAAATAACTGTCAACCTTAAGTACAAACTTCACTGCGAGAACAAACAAAAAAAATATTCAACCTTCGAGGAGGGGGAAGTTAATCTTCAGGTCTCCAGGCAGCGACCATTATTTATGAGTGTGCAAGTAACAATTTCATGTGGTCGCATTCATGCGGGAGCATGACATCATCTATTTCATCTATGTCTCCAAAGTCTTTGCAGCGTAAGAGTTTCCAAAACAATCCATTTAGCTGGTACCATGTTCTAAAAATGAAGCAACCTATAGCTGAAGGAAGCTGGTGGGAAGGTAGAGACAACGATATATTACGACTTAGGCCACTGATGATGAAAGTGCAGGCAGGGAGAGACTGACAGACATCCATCTGCCTAGAGTCTGCACATTGGCAGTCAGAGGGGTGCTGTTTATAGCTTTTGCAACGTAATAATATTAAACTTTTAACAAAATACGCAAGTTAATGTGAGGTGAAGCAGTAGTAGCCTTTTGTCAGTGCTAATGCGTCGGTGTGTAAGGGCCCTTGGCCACACATTGATCAGAAACATTTCAACTGCTACCTCAGCATATCACAGTTGTACAGAAAACGACTTGTGCCATAGCGGCTCTGATCACAGTTCACAACATGGCTTGGAACAGGTATGGTAACCAAATAATTGATCGCCACGAAATAAAGTCTGTCACATTAACCATCTGTTTGGCTTGATACCACTAATAGTAAGGGGCGGCCTTTTGGCAGAAATGTGCTTTTAAAATGATTCATCATCTGACTTGCTACTTTACACGAACCATTAACTAATACGTTATGTTTGCGAAAAAGCTTTGGATTGTGGCACATGTGTTGAAGTTAGAACCATGCACTCAACACACCAGGTTAAGCTTATACAGTAATGACCTTATCCATAGTTCACATCTGACAAAATCCCAAAGTTACACACTTGAATAACATCCAATTGTTAGCTCTACCACACTTTGTTACCACACAGAAACTTAACATTTCCAAGGTTATGCAACAACATACAGCACTTACTACTGTAACTTATGATGGCACCAACTACAGAAATACACAAACACATGTAGATAAACACAATAATGCAAGACACTGTAAATACTCAATTGAAATATAACGACAATTCGTTAATTTTTACAGTTTACCAGTTAAGCTCTTATTTAAAGTTACAGGATACCAATGCAACATTTAAAAATTTGGAGGGAATTTATTTGATATCTTTAAACACACTTAAATGTGCCAAAAACTACAGTAATATCAGTAAAACAAGAGCCACCAACTTGTTATACAGAAAATAACAGATTTTTTTTTAAATCATAAATGAAATGGTTTTGACCAAGACAATCAAATCAGATTGAGTGCACAACCCAAAATGTGTTTCGTGTTAAATGTTACGATACGTGGCCCAGAATATTCTTAAATAAACATTTGTATGATGGCTAACGTTGACTTGCGGTGGCATTTCGAGGCGATATCTTCATACAATAACCAACACAACGCAGATGGAGACACAAGGCTTCAATAATCTGGGATAAATGCTCGTGTTTCTTTGTTTATATAGCTCTCGTTACGGCAATAAAAGCCCGCAATGTATGTTTTAAATAACATATACAAAAGCATCTGCAAATAATTATGGTTGCTTCAGCCGAACACCAGACGACCCATAACGTTAACTCAGGTTATCGAAGGCCGCTCCTTTGCAGCTCCGCATAGGCGTTTTTACCGGGATTTACCAGGAGAAATATCCGCCCATCAAGGTCGATTTAACGTAGTATTAAAACAGATAACGCCATTCTATTATATTTTCATTTCAGATGAAAGCCTATAATTTGGATAAAGACCACCAAAATGACTAAACATCGCGTTAGTTGACATTTGGGTTAGAAATGGAAGCTAACGTTGTGACAGCGTATGTGAGAAATAACTTGACGTAGTCTCCATTTTAAGGGTTATTTCAAATCAGACGATCAACAGAAAACTAAACAAGTACTACAAATTAATGTACAAGCTGTAAGAAGCTTTGAACTGCAACCAAAAATAACGTTTGACCTCCTTCACGTTAGCTTGGAGGTGGCGTTACCTCTTTCGAAGCTAATGCTAATTCCGGCACATGACACAAGACAGCAGCCAAATCGCAGCACAAAAACAAAAACACAATCTGTTCCAACTGATGTTGTAAATATATATATATTTTTAAAACAGCCAAAAGAATATTAATGTCAAAGTCCCTTGAATCAAAACGTAAAAACACAAACCTCACAAAAGGAACATTTCTAGCCATCATTGGTAAAATAAGCTAGCTGGATACTGGATTCAGCGGCTATGTAAACATGGCCAACAGTAGAGCGGTGTATCATATCGTATTTTATTTATTTTACCACGTATTATACTGTTCACATACGAACAAATATGTAATGTTCCGTATACGCAAGCTAGCTTGTAGATCTAACAACAGACAGACACTTGTTCTTATTCACATTTTCTAGCTTCGCCAGTGGTAGGTTTTTGGAAAACTGGCGAAACAGCAATGCCGTTTAACTTCAAGTCTAGCTAGTGTTTAAAAAACAACCCCAGAAGGCCGGGGGTTTGCAGCGCGTTTGTGTTTGTGCATGGCAATAAAAAACACACTGGTTTTAAGGGGGAATCTCTGTAAAAACACCCAGACCGATGTTAACATTTTTCAACCGTTCGTATTTTTTTTTTTTAACAGAACAGACTCACGACAGCGATGGGAATGTAGGGCAAGGCGATTAAAAATGGCTGCTGCCCAGAACAAAGCAACAATAAAACTGGGCAGCGGAGAAGACAAGCAAAATGGGAGATTTCACACAACCACCCGCCTCCATAACTCACCAACTCAACGACTTAGTGTAGCTTCTGATCAGTGGCAGTGATATATTTCCACAAAATGTTGTATATTCAAAGGATGGATGGAGATTGAAAAGCCCAATCTTCATAGGTTGAACCGATTTCAGCGGTGTTGCTGGGGTTCTACCCGGCCTGGAAATGAACACGGCTGTGTGTAGGCTGGCTCGGCTCGACTGAAACGTCATACGTCACCAAACGTCGTTGGCACAACACAAGCGCCCCTGCTGGTTGACTTCAGCAACTGCAGAAACGCCATATTAATTTTTAGCACTGTTCAATCATTTATTTATTTATAAATATTATATTACAAACTGCTGTAAATGTCATTGCAGGCATATTAAGATTTGATTCAAATTATAATATGATATCAAATAGGGAGCACCCAGTGAGTTGATGAGATAGATAACTGTAGGGTATAGCGTAGTAGAGTCATTATACTGTTAACTTCTATCTATAAATATATGAGAGTAGGCTATTCAGAGATCATTTTTCTGTTGCACATACTGCATAAACTGCATAACTGCATTACTGCAATAAATAACATATCCTCTCCTGTTGAACTACATTACCCGTTCTTTTAACATACATACTTGGATGGATTGGACTGCATTTATAAATCACTTGTATTTAATGGACTGTATCATGTGCCTCTCATTCATCCATTCACAGCTACATTTCTGTAGACATACAGAAATACTGTAATTTAAAAGATGTGTGAGGAAGGGGCTCGTCTGGTGGAGCGGGCACCGCATGTACAGGACCATGGCCCCTCTGTCTCCCCCTGTCCTGTTCTCTTTCGAATAAAGCCAAAAAGCCAAAATAATTTTTTATCAAATGCAATAATAATCACAAAAAAAAGATGTGTATGGAATATATTCAAAGATATGTTAGGAATACATGCTACATTTATTGAAATTAACTCTGAAATGTTTTTGAATCATATCATGGCTGTGATTGTGACTGACCCTTTTAAGTGGTCTCTTACAGAAAATGTGCTTTTTATTGAGTTGAAATATTTACATCTAAAAAATAAAAAATAAATACATTCTGTATTCTAGCTTTCACATTTAATTTCAGTGGAATTGAATGATTTCCTCTAATTATTCTGCATTTTCACTTAACTGGTTGATCAAAGGTCAGGGGTCTATTATGGGTTTTTGCTGCTTTGAATCCTTCAGAAAATTAAAAACAATAATTGTCCAGTGCATTGCCAGTGCTCATAATAGTCAAGACAAGCAGAATTACAATTCAATTCAATTCAATTGAAGAAGAGGCCTCTAGAGGGAGCACTTGTCTTACCCTTCATCAACCATTCCCTTCAAATGGCTGCCAATATCTCCTACTGATCCACCAGCACTTGTGTTTTTATTAATAAAAAAACAATTCAGTAATATTTATGTCGTTCTTGCAAATATTTAACAAAAGTAACAATGCACTGACTCAAACTGGAATGAATTGGCTTTTTTTTTCTTCTAAAAGCAGATGTTTCTTGTAACACATAACTCCAATTTGGCCCAACTTTTTTTTTTTTGTAAGTTCATTTAAAACAAATGCCTGTATGCTATTTTGCAGACTCCTGACAACTGCTTGTATTAGCCTACACAGCTTACAATGGTCACAGTAGTTGTCTAAAATACAGAAAATGCAAATCTCACTAACAATCACCAGAATACCTGTTTTGGCATTAAAACACGCTCAGAGCTATTATACCCACAGCAGATACAAAGGTCAGAGCCACCTGGAAAGTTGTGGAGTCTAGTTTCCCCAGTGCACGACACAAACAGAGCTCAAGACACAACAGGAAGTGTGGCATCTGTTGAGTCAGTGCATATGAACCCTGCAGAAACAGGCCTGTAAGCACTATCAGCTCTTACCCACAGGGATATTTTCGGTACATGCAGGGTTGCAGAGGCCTTGATGTTGGTGCAAAATCAACCAAACTTGTACTGGGACAAGTTCTAAATTGGTAATGTTTTAGGCAGGGGTAGCTTGTGAAGTGTTACAGGTGAGAACAGCTGGCGCCTTTGTTTGTTTTTTTGTGATGAAAGAACATGGTTTTGTTTGCATTTGACACCAGTCTGAGGTAGAACAGTGTGACTGAATAGTGTCATAAGCAGACTGCAGATGTTTAAACGCCTGGGCAACAGTGATTGCGTAACAATATACGATGATAACATCAGCATAAAGACGGACAGAATGCATCAATATTTTGACCATTTACATAAATAGTGAAAAGGGTGGGTCCTAAAGGTGAATGTTGTGGCACATCTGTGGTGACATTTGGAAAACCGGAAGACAAAGCACTGAACTGTAAGCATTTTTGTCGAGGAAGCATCCGTAGCTTACTTTATTAAGACTTAATAAAGGGTTGCCATTGTGTGAAGAGTCCTTTAAAATGTACGTGCTACAGTTCAGAGATGGTGGGGATTACAGCCAAATGTTTTGGAAGCTGTGCGCACAAGTCTTTCTGACTTTTCTTTTCTCGTGGGCTGTAGAATTGCCATATCATGCAGTTATTCAGAAGGCGAGCGCACCATCACTCTGTAGAATTGTAACATTGCAACCCTTGAAACATCAAATTTCCGAAGCTGTCTTCAAAAGAATTGTCTCAAGGTAATTGTGTTCATGTGGAAACTTTGTCCCCATGGTGGCATTGACAAACATGAACAACCGTCCTCTGGAACCAACAATGTCTACAGAAAATCTCGTGGAAATCCATCCATCCATTATTTATTAAAGCTGTGTTAAGCTGTGTATTGTATGACATTGCATCATGCGCCGTATCAACCAGACCACTGACTTTGATTCAACTTTATCCAAACACACACTTTTTCTGATGTCTAACAATGCACACACAAACAGGTAACACACACGCATCTCTGACTTCTGATTCTCTTTGCCCTCTAAACTCTGCCAGAACGTTTTTTTTAAGCAGTTTCTGTTCCTGCTATGTGAACTGTTTCAGAGCACACAGCATTGGCCTTGTTTCCTGTTTGCTTTCTGTGGCAAGAGTTGTGTGACAGGAAACTATAGTGCCAAAAGGCTGTGAAGACACACAGACTGAATGACATTCAGAAATATTGCTGCATCAATACATTCCTGTTTGCTCTCTCGGTCAAATAAAATATGTGGTCGACAATTGTGTGGATGCAGTTAACAGGCAATCACGAGACTAAGACTGAAACACTATATGTTAATAAAAACACTTTAGCTTTATGTCAAGTGAAACCCTACTTTACATATATGGCCGTATAGTTGCACTGCAGGTGCTGAGATGAAATAGAGGATGGTAAAAAATATTTTTTAGTTCGATGTAAGGAGGTAATGCTTTAACATTTCCCATTACCTTCTTTTTTGTGGAACAAGATTTAGCAAATATGCAATTTCCCCTTTCATTTACCAAAGCCAGACAGTGTATCATGTCCATGTCAGAGCTGTCTCATGACTTATAGGGTTTCCCACTTCTTTATTCTTTTGTGATACTAAACAGTCCATGTGATTATTGAAGCGATCATAACAATTTGTTGCAGAAAGCCGCCCAATAAATAGGCAGTTAAACTTCCAATAGCATTCAGCTGATTCATTAACATTCATCAAATTATGTTTTCCTCATTGTAGTTCGCACACAAATTTCAATTTAAGACATTTGCAAAAAACATTTTTTTTAATGTTAACACAAAAAAATTAGAATAAACACAAAGGCATCCACGTTTTACTGACAGCCCGCCTCAGTTTTATTAATGCTGGAAAAAAAACAAAGTACAAACATGACATACACATCAAACCACAAAAAAAGTTTGCAACAAAAAACCCAACAGTTGTTAATCAAAGGTCCATACAAAAAAATGGGAAAATTAAATATAATTTGTTCAAACTGATATTTCTAACTGATATTTTTGACTTTGTATGCCAATATTCATGCACACACACACACGCACACGCACACACCCACACGCACGCACACACACACACACACACACACACACACACACACACACACACACACACACACACACACACACACACACACACACACACACGCTTCAGTTGTTTTGTGGGGCACTGAATCAGCATTGACCATAAATAAGCATCTGTTAGGCTGATGTGCTGACTGCAGCAGCCTGAAATGAAAGAGCTGAAGAGAAATATATGCGATAAAAAACAAACAATAAAAGTCATTAAAGCATAAACGGCACGTTACAAGGAAATGATACTTGACCCCATAAGAAAAATATTCAATTTTGCGCGAGTGTGTTTCTTTTACACAAGCAGCTAAATTTAGTGTCATCAAAATAGGTTCATATTGGATAAACATTCGATAAGAAGAACAGAATACCCTCAGAAATATACAAACATAATAGTCATGCCAAAGAAGGAACAATGTGGAATATCCAAACACCAATCACTTTGTATATTTTAGTGTTACATCCAATATTATAGCCTTCCAACAAGCTATTCAGTGTCCAACGTAGTTGAAGTATTTCACTATTCCAAAAAAGAAACACACGAATATTCAAAACAGATGAGAGAAGAGGAAGAGGTGGCAGGGAAGGAGGACGTAAAAGGAAGTAAGATGGCAAAGAGGAAGAGGCACACAGACTCAAGAGAGAATTTGTTGAATAGAAAGGGGTTCAGTTCTGGATAAATGGCACAAGCTTTCATACTGCATAAGAATCACAAGTCGAAGAAACAATAGAAGAAAGAAAAATCTTTAAAAGTCCTACGTATACATTGTCACCAAATCATTGTGAGTTTGCAGCAATTCTCCATTTATCATTAGTACTTAATTAAGGGTCAGGGGCAGTAGAGGCGTGCTTTAGTAGGTTTGACTGAAGCTACTGTGAAGCATTATGAATGTTTCGGGATGTCTTGTGACCTGCCTGTCTTGGGTGGGTGCTACATGCAAACCGGCATCGAATTCCTAAATATGAAGGCTTCTCTGTTAACACCCTGCAATATGAACTTCAAACCCTTACAAAAATAACTTCATCAGACCGAAGTCCTTGACATTGTGAGGTTAGTGTATCAAATAAGCCGCGTGTGCTAGCATAGCCTTATATCAAAAGCTCAGAAAAAGGGGCTCCAGCTGAGCGTGCCGATGGAAATAAGATTCTGACAGGTGGTTGATGAGAGCCACACCGACTCCATCAAGCTAAAGTGGAGCAAGCCCAGCGCAAAGCCACACACCATATCAGTTAGGTGGTGTTTCCCCAGCAGCACCCGGGACATGCCCACCAGGAAGGCCCACAGCACCAGCAGGATGCGGAGCGGCACAGCCAGGACCAGGTGAGACAGCAGGAACTTGGAGACCAAGGCGGCCCGGCTGGCATGAGCAGCGGGGAAGGAGTAGAGGTCCATCGCGACGCAGTCCATGAAGCCCGGCGCCATCTCCCAGGGTCCCTTGCGCTTCACCAGCCTCTGGAGTCCAGCCACCGTCAGGATGTCAAGAATGAGGGCTGTGGAAAAAAAGGGAGTTATTATAAAGTTATTATAAAAGCGAAAAATAATTGATGAAATGCTATGAGCTTGATTAATATGTCAACAATACAGGAAAGAACAATAGTTAACAATAGATAATTAACATCTAAGAGTAACAAACTGCCTCAGTGGACCGCATTTTATATAAAACAGCGAGTCTTCAAATAAAGCATAAAACTACTGTAGTACATGTGTAAACAGATATCTTGGTGACCAAGAATAACCAATCAGGCATACAATACTGTCTAGCATTTGCTTTGAGTCCACATACCGGACATTTGCAGATGCCTTTTATAGCTCTGTGGCACTCCCAAAAATATCCCTGCCATTGCTGTCTTTAACTTCTGTTCAACTCTGCCATCTTTATACACACTCAACCAGCAACGCGCTAAGTTGTCTGACAAATTGATTATGCTGGCCTAATTCTCATTCCAGTCATCCACTGGCATTGTTTTTCCACTTCTATTCCAGTCCCTTAAAGACAGTCTAGTGAGGTGGAAGAGACATCTAAATGCCAAAGGAAGAGGTGAAGGGACAAAAGAGCGGTGGGCAGGCCAGTTAAAAGAGTTAAAAGTGTTCAGGACATAAGCTAATCAGACCATGAAGCTGATGAGATGTGAGTGAGGACTTTGCCGCAGGGCCCAGACGAGGTGAGCCAAGCTATGATTTTTTTATGTTTTTTGCCAATGAAAAGTCCTGGTTGTGTTAAAAAAAAGTGTAGAAAAGCTGTAAACACTGACATATTAGCATCTTAAAAGTCAATATGGTGAACTTTAAATGTGTATTTACACATCCAGCACAAATGGAGCAACATTATCACTCAATTGGAGTCTTGTTTGTGTCTTCCTGATTAAAGTAAATTCACTCTTTGTTTTGGTCTCCACCAACTCCCGTGCATATAATCTGCCTCTTTAGCTGCTACATGCTCCACGGTGTTCCCCAGCTAGTCACACACTATATGTGTTTGATGATGGGTGCTCGACAGGCAGCACACAGAAGGGTTTTAGAGCTTTTGAACCGAAGAAGTTGCCTCCTGTGGTCAAAAAGATCTGACAAGAGTGGTGTGAGTGGTCCAAAAATGAGTGATAGTTCTCTGTGGTTTTGTCAACATTAGTATTTCCTTTCACATTCAAGTAGTCCTGTGATCCATCGTTAAAAGAATAATATTGATTACTGCCACTTCAATTATTGTTGTATTGCTGGATTATTTTGCAATTAGAAAGTCTGGAACTGCACACAGGTAAGCCACTCAAAATATAATGATAACCTATCTGTTCCACCAAGCATAATGAAAAATAAATTAAAGACAACTGCCGTGTGATGTCATGTCTGTTTGTTACTGTCATCATCCATTCAGGCCTCAAATACAGGACAAGGAGTTGAGCATTCAGAGTACACTCTGCCTCACTTATCTGGTCTCATCTAGAGAAGCGACGGTAGTGATGTCATGGATATTGTTGCAATTACATCTGCATATCTGAAGCATCTACTAGTTGCTAAATGTCTCCTTTTTGAATGAATATATATTTGGAGTAACTGAGTTACAGAGGAGAAGAAGATGAAGAAGAAGAAGAAGAAGAAGAAGAAGAAGAAGAAGAAGAAGAAGAAGAAGAAGAAGAAGAAGAAGAAGAAGAAGAAGACAGAGCTACACTTCGGTTGATAAGGATGAGAACATCCTCTGCAAAGTCTCTGATATGTTCAGTAGTCTGGTACAGTCCCAGTCATTTCACTGCACAGTTTATACGCTGTTGGCACTAGACTGAATTAAACCAAACCTGACAGTCCAGTCTGAGCTGATTACTTTTCTGTTAGGTGAAAACAAAACAGAATTTCAGTCAGTTATATGAATTCCTCACCACTCTTCAGCATGTTCGTAGATTTTCTCCTGACAGACCTCAATAGACTATAAATGATCCTGGACCGACAAATAATCAACAAGCATTTGGAGCTGAACAATGTCCCAAACACAATGCAACAGTGTCCTAAATCCAGAGATTTACTGGTTTTCAATCAGAGCTCAATGTAGCCACAGCCAGGAGATTTGTACTGCTCTTTTGTCATTAATCTGTGTTTGGGTCCAGACTGTGCATGTGTGTGTGTGTGTGTGTGTGTGTGTGTGTGTGTGTGTGTGTGTGTGTGTGTGTGTGTGTGTGTGTGTGTGTGTGTGTCCCACAATTCATTCGGAAAATATTCTGATCTCATTTAAAACAATGTAGCACATGGAGATGGTCGACATAATATCGCGAACCATCATGCAATCGGATGCAACTCTGCAGAAAATACTACCTTCGGATATATTTGTCATTTTGAGTCAGTACTTTATGCATGGCATCTACTGTTACATTACATAATGGTATGGTGTAACTCATAATAAGAAGTTGCATCAACACCATGAAAAAACGCATTATAAAACCCCTCCCCTTTAATACATCATATTGACTTTAACTGAACAAAAGTGACACATGTTGCTGAAGGACAATTAGCACAATGTCTGTAATGTGTCAATCAGAACAATGATTAACAAGGACCATGTTTTATAATTTAAGTGTATCACTTTGAAAACACAAACTGGTACCACTTTCTAACAAGCCATACTTTATATTCAAAGTTTTAGCTATAATGGCTTTTTAATGGTAAATAAATAATTCATCAATACTTTATAGAGCAGTAATAAGTCAGCGATAAGCACAATTTTTAGGTAGTCATGTTGTGGAGACCTGTTTATCATCACATGATCTATGAGGTATGTACAAAAGATGTATTAATCATTCAAAATACAACCTATAAACCCTCATTCAAAATGTATGTGATTGTATGGCAGGAGCATTTTTTTTTTTTGCATTTACAACACAGTATAGAATGACACAGCCTGTACAAGTATTACCAACGACTGCATGTGAATTAGTTGTCAGCCATAAAAGGGAAAGAAGATTGTGATCACATGCAATTCTAGTGACTTGCGCCTCCTGTGCGGTGCATTCTGGGTAGCGGGGAACCGAACTGCTACTGAAGTTTTGGAGAGATTAGATGGTGAGTGTGGTGTGGCATTTACCAAGCAGCAGGTTGACCAGCACCTCTTGCCCTGCCAGAGTGTTACTCCTCGCGAGACACACGATAGTGCCAATGATCCACGTGATGCCGTGCCCTGTGTGCGCGAACATGGCCACCATGGAGCGGCAGCCTCCCCAGGAGGAGGTCGTGTTGGCGCACGCCCCCATGCGCTTGGACAGGCAGATGTCAATGGCAAGGAGGGAGTTGATCGCTATCCCTTTGAATGAAGGGTTCAGCTGCATGCAGTCTTCCTCTGGCATTTTGCTGGCACCGTCGGCAGGTTCCTCACTCGGCTGGCTGGTTTGGTGCTTGATTGGACCCGGTCGCCTCGCGCCACCTCGGCTCTCCGAGGGTCCGCCAACGCCACTTCCACTTCCACTGCTACTGGCGCCGCCGCCGCCGCGGAGAGGCTGGTTCAGGGACACGAACTCGGGTCTGCTCAGAACGTTGTTTCTCTCCCGCGCCCTCGCTCTCACATTGTAACTCGAGGGCATGTTTTTTTTTTTTGGATAGGGCCAAGTTCTCCTCTGTGGGCGCAACAATCGATTGCCAATCTCCGGAAGAGAATTCAAGTGGTTGCGAGTTCACCAGGACAGTGAAGCGTCCCAGGATAAACCCCCTGCACAAGTCCTCCCCCTGCTGTGGCCTTAATAGATATATTTAGACCCACTGGAATGTGCAATGGCCATGCTGTTTATACCGCAACCCATGCACGCTGGGAGAGTCTCTTGAATGACATTTGCCTCGGCCAATCCAGTGAAACCCGATCTACAGCATGGAGATAAAATAACAACATGAGCATCTCGTTACGCCACAGCATGGCACAGCCACACGGCAAACAGGTGCTTCCACTGCGCGTATTGCTGACAAAACAGGGCTCGGTGTCGGTAATGTGCAAGAAATACGCAATACACGGTGTCATCTTACCAAGCGGAGGATGAATATGAAGCACAACGCATCGCTCTAAATCTGCCCCGCAGCCTCCATAACACCTCTGATATCCCGGCAGCGAGGAGAGGGGGGATCCAGCATAAACGCTGAAACGGTTAACATCATCAACAAAGGGCGAGAGACGAGGCAGCCCATCCGCCAGTGCAGCGCTCGGTGCTTCCGTGCGGATTTGACGTAGTTTACGCATAAACCCGATTCCTCCTCTGCAGTGCGCTCTGCTGTGGAGCGGAGTTCTCCAAGGTGCTTAAACAGACAGTAGCAAGACGGAGGGACACCCAGTTATGATGTCAGCTTTATTGAGACAGAGGGAGGAAGTGCTGCAATGTTCCGAAACAAACAGATTAGAAAGATTAAATCACACCACATCATCAAAAGATGATTGTCAGACTATAGAACATATATATATATATATATATATATATATATATATATATATATATATATATTTAATTTATTCATAACTGCTCACAGAAATATCCAGAATGACCCGAAAGCTTCTTTTTTTTAAAAGTCAAATAAAATAAACTTCATTGGCATGAATGTCGATGGCAATTACATGTGAATATTAGAATTTGTTTTAATAGGACCATATAAACAAATGTAAGGTAATTCAAATACATGAAGAAGCACAAGTTCATATTATTATTTATCCCCAAGTTAATTATTTAAATTAATGTAATCAAGTCAGTAAAAATGCCACTGCTATAAAGACTATAGATAATACATTATTATAACGTCTGTATGTGTAAAGGGACACGTCAAATGACAAAATATCCTTTTCGGCATCACACAGGCTCGCAACCTATGGAGGTGGTTTGAGGTAAACTGCTCAAATATCCTGTTGGCTGAAACCCCCTTCCGCCTACATTTCCCAGCATGCCTGCAGCTCAGAGCGGAAGTGTCGCCTCAAAGATACTTATAAAGCTGCTTCCCAGGCAGCTGAAATAGACCAATACGTAGCGGGGTGAACCTGCCGTGGCAGCGATGGGACGAGCACGGAGAAATGACAGCTTGTGCAGGAATTTCGGCTGAACTGCATCCCATCACAGACAGGAGCTGCAACTGCCCGCTCGGTCGAACTATGTGACAGCTGGCTTTTTCTCCCTTCCGAGGCATTATAGGCTGCTTTTATTTATTTTAAAATCTAAGAATGGATCCGGTGAAATGGGTGCCAAAGTTGACCCGGCGGTGTCCTTTGGATGTTGCGGTGCTCCGTCTGAAACTCGACTAGATGTCAGTGCTTGTGGAAATGCTCTATGCCTCTCTCTCTCTGCGGGACGGTGAAATAATTTGCAGCTGTAAATGACGGGCGCGCGTGTGAAGGAGATAACGGAATTACCTCTCGGACCGACGAACTGTGGTGCGCCGCCGTGCGCTCTGAATTTCTCCAGGATTTCACCCCTGCTGCAGACACTGGAGACTTTCCAGTGCACTGTTTTATAGGTAGACTTTTTTTAATTTTTTTTATGGCATGTTGTTTTTGTCCGCCAAAAAAAATAGACCATAATTCATGCAATTACACTGCATGAGCCGTTAATCCGCACATGTATACAATCGTTGAATTACACTTGTTGTATTGTGAGGAATTGCGGATTAAAAGGACATAAGGCTGCTCCACGTAGCGTCCCCTCTGAGCTGCCATTATGTCCGCGTGCACTGTCCAGCACAATTTTTTTTTGATTATGCCTCTTGTCACCCAGCTGGACAGAGAGCATTAGCTGTTAATGACATAAAGAATCACACAAAAGATAACATGACGCCAAGATGTAACATTAGTAGTGTATTTGTTAATTATTTAGCTCATAATTAACCGGAGCCTTTTACGCGCACCTCTCCAATGGATGCATGTCGCCAAAAGGTCAAGTCCTTATGTGATAAAAGCGCATTAAGGAGGCGATGACTTGTAACTTGACCGCATGAAAACATCAGTGCACGGATAAAGGAAAGTTATTGTACCTGCACTTGTTTGATGAAGTTGCGTTTACGCACCGGAAAGCATGCGCTCAACAAATATGAAGATTCATATTCAAGTCTGTCTTCTACTTTTTTTCTGAAAGCAGTTTTGCATCAAAGATGCATGGCTTCTTTTTTCTTTTCTTTTTTAATGAGACCGTCTGCTATGAATAAGCACTTTTTAATCTGGTAAGCTTTTTTTCTGGAAAAACATGATGTGGATCCACCTGTGGTGATTTTCTTGCCTGTTTCCATGCGTCTTTCTTCTTCTCCAGACCTCTGGACGTTGTTGTGGATTGTGTTGCTATTTAATGCGATGGGCTGTATCCAGAGTATCAGGTGTAAGCCCAAGAGTTTCCGAGACAGTATCATCGTCCTGGAGGTGAACACTTCCATCGACCCCAACCCTACCAGCATCGACGAGTCATCCAGCGTGGTTCTGCGCTACCGGACACCGCACTTCCGAGCTTATGCCCGGGTCCTTGTGCCGCCAGTCGCCAGTAAAGAGACATGGACCATTGGCTGGATTCAAGCCTGTAACCACATGGAGTTCTACAATACGTATGGAAACAAGGGGATGTGAGTATCGTGGGCTCTTTGTTGTGTTGGTCTTTTACTGTGTTCATCATCATAAGTGTGTTGAGACTCATTAACAAGGCATTAATGATTTTTTTTAAGTGAACAAGGATAATTACTACTGGTGAATAAAGTCATTAAAGCTCGGTGAGGTTAATTTGCTGCAACTGACACTTCTGCCACAATTTATAACCTTTTTCTTCTATTAAACATGTAATTGTTTGTTCTATGAAGTGTCAAATTATTTTGGAGAAATGGCAGTCAAAACTTCTCAGAGCCATGGGAACATCATCAAATACTCATATTACTATCATATATGACAAAGAGCAGCAGCAACTCCTGCTGGAACCTAAAGAATGAGCAAAACCTTATTTTTAAATGGCTGACATAATTAAGCTGTTATCAAAATAGTTGCAAAATAATTTTCTCTTGACCAACTAAGCAATTAATGAATTAACAATTGAAGATATAGTTAATATGAGTTAATAGGTATATTGCATTTTGGACGATGTAAACACTATACCATATATTTGTTTGTCCCATCAAACGTGAGACACGTTTGGAGAAATCTCCCAAAAAAAGAGAACTACACAGATATTTTCAAGTTTGTTTAAACTCAAAATGAGGCACTTATGGCCAAGAAAGAGTCGCTGTGAGTGTGCTGGCGTTCCTGTTTTTAGACATAATTCCATTGAACAACGCATTGCTCAATGGAAATAGTGAAACTTCTATGGTTGCATCTGAGTTGCCCAGTGAAACGTCAGCATCAGTCTGTGTGCAGTGCAATTAAAATATTACACATTAACATCTGTATTCAGAAAGATACGTAAAAACATGTACGGAAAAGTAAAATAAATTGAACTGTCTGTGAACTTTAATGTTCAATCAGTCGCTGAGCTATCTTCAGTATGTGAGCTTGTGGCTGCAGGCTACTTCAAAACCTGACAGATATGAGAGCAGGACATTGTGATGGAAAATAATTGCTCTGACCTTTCAGATCCCTGCACTTGTCAATACACAGTTATCTTGCACCAGCATTGACAAACATGGGCCAAAGCAGCTTCAAGAAAGATGCTTTCGACACAGATAATAGGCCTCTTTCTCACTCTCTGCCCCGTTATTTCTCCTTTTTTTCTTCAAATGAGAGTGTGTATGTGTGTAAGTGCAATATTGGTACACAAATGTTAGAAAAGTAGCATTCTTGTATCCTGTAGTAGGAAACCACAAGCTGACACCAAGAAAATACGCTTTATCTGTCGACATTGCAGCTGCACGACTAAGATTAGAGACACAGTCCCCTCCCCAACACCCCAAACCCAGTATATGTCCTATATGTGTGTGTGTGTGTGTGTGTGTGTGTGTGTGTGTGTGTGTGTGTGTGTGTGTGTGTGTGTGTGTGTGTGTGTGTGTATGTGTGTGTGTGTGTGTGTGTGTGTGTGTGTGTGTGTGAGAGAGAAAGCCCTCCATTACTTTCTAAAGTCCAGTATAATCAATGCCTTTTGTAAACTGCATTTGTGTTTACAGTAATTGCTTTTTTTCATACAAGCTTTCATATTTACTCATTCATATTTACTCCAATTTTGAAACACAATATAGAGAAAAAATAGACTTGCTCCCCACTTTGAAGCCCAAAACATAACATTCCAGTTATTAATATAATAATTCCCAGTGTTCTGTCGGCGCTTCTTGACTGGGCTCACACAGTAGTAGTAGTTTCTCTCATCTTTCAAGGTGTAAAAGAGTCCTTTTAAGATTGTATTAACTACAAAACAAACGGGATGCAACATAGTGTGTACTCATTGAAAACGCTGGCACAGTAGCAGGTCATTTAAGGGTTAAATGTCACTATTTCAGAAGCATTTTTTGTTAGTAATCAGCACTTTCACATATGACACATGCTTATAGGAACAAAGCTCCAAAGGCAGGAAATACAAAGAAGACTCATCACAAGCTGAAAGTAACCAACATCTACGAAAAAATGTACTTTCTATCGTTTATACCCCAGTATTAATATCGTTAAAGTTCACAACCATATTAAGGCCACTTATTCTTGATGTTCACTTTTGAAGCCGCTCTTAGGATGCAAGAGACGACTCAGCTCTCGCTGCTGAGACTCTCATACTAAGTAGTTTCTTTGATGGCAATAAAGCTTCAGCGTACTGTAATTGGACAGAACGGCTGAAGACGGGAATGTGCATGATTTCTCTGTTGGCTCTGGATGATCTGGATTCTGGACACATTCATCATCTCTCCTCCCTGGTTGTTGGACCCCGTCTTTTAGCATGGCTCTACTGTGGTGCAGTTTTGTGTTGTTGAGCAGGATGTGTGTATTCATCAACAGGCATATATGTGGATTACATGAGGCGTCTTGTGTTGCCCTAAAAATGTCAGGGTGCTAAAAATAGGAGCTGTGGCAGAAGTGAAACAAAAAAAAGAAATGAATATCGTTTGTAAAAGTTTGAATTTGCATTCGCTGTAATGTTTCTTAAAATGAATGTAAAGACTCGACATGTACATTCATATTACAGACAGAATATTCTTGGTTGTGTGTAGAGTTGGTAGTCTACACACTACCCCGTACACGTGGTGAGGCTTAAGCACGCTGTAATTGTTTAATGAATTGCATTAGCAAAGTTGATCCAATCTTCGGCATTTGTTTCTACGTCTAATCAACATAATTCTGATCCTCTAAAGTCTAAACCATTTGCCCACAACATGCAAATGAATGTGTCGGCAAAGTTGCAGAAACAGGAAATGAGCTGTTTTTCCATGTTACTCAGTACACGATTTCTCAATGAAACCATTTGTAAATGAATCCTCATTTTGAGTCATGTTCCAGTTAAACAAATACAATTAAACTTTGTCAAGTTTACAATGCACTACCAGTGGCTGAAGCTAGACGAATCAACCACGTGTCTGTTATTTGGCAAACTATTCATTTATTACATGTTAGCTATCTGTTGCAGCCATCCATTACTTTTTGCTAACTAGTTTGCACACACTCTGTCACAACCTGTGGTGCAGGTGTTATAGCTCAATCAATCTGGAAATATACAGTATATATATATATATATATATATATATATATATATATATATATATATATATATATATATATATTTGACCATTTATAATCCACAATCTTTCCACTGGCAGCTGCAGAAGTACTCCCTGAGCTACAAGTATCCCTGGTTGGAAATTACTGTGCATTGCATGCAACATTTGTAATATATATATGTATATATATATATATATATATATATATATATATATATATATATATATATATATATAACTACATCCTTGCGGTTCACTCACAACGCTTATGTCAGACCATTTCGCTGTGACGAAGCAGGCAGTGAAGAGAAAAAACAGGAAAGTGAGCCATGTCGCTGCAATGCCACTGCATGTCTCCACTTATGATTAAAGTTACTCAGCGGGTAGACGGCTCCACATCGTACCTGTGTGCAGTCGACCCTGCTTCATGTGCTCACTGTTAATATATCGTCTGAGTTCCTGACAAAATGGAGAATTACTACAAATTGTTTTGGAGGCATCAGTTGAGAGGATTAGGTGATTTTTGTTCTTCTTCAGAACAGAACTGTACACACACATGCACACACACACACACACACACACACACCACACCACACACACACACACACACACACACACACACACACACACACACACACACACACACACACACACACACACAAGGGCCGGCTATTATCATGCATGCCATGCTAATCTCACCCCCTGGGTGAATAAATAAATCAGAATGCGAGACCAGGCCGAGCAGGCAGGAAGTCATGTGTCTGGTGATCACACTGTTATCTCGTCTGTCCTGCTGACCCTCGTCTTCAGCGAATGAAATGTAATCTTATTCCTGCTGTGGGCAGAACATCCACAGACGGATCGGGCCAGAGGTGCCAGGTCACTTGAGCCGTTCAGTGACACACTGCTGTGTGTGTCACTGTATTTTATTGTTGTATTCTATTTTTCCTCTGCAGTTATAAAATTGGCGGGAAGTCATTTCCTTGTGTATGTCATGTGTTGTTGGTAATGACATCAAGAAGGAGACTTGTCACACTATTAAGATGCACATTAGCCGCCATTATACAGAGAGGATTAGACTGGAGAGCTTTTTACGTGAGATAAACTTAAAGGATCATTCTGGTTTCTTACAACTTGAGTCTTATTTTTTTGTACTTTTGGGCCTTTTTTTCCTATCAGTAACAGACATGATGACATCAGATTGAAATGATGGCATCAGATTGAAATGATGACATCAGATTGAAATGATTTTTTAACAAAATAGCCATCCATGTCAGTTTACAGTTTCCTGGTTTAACTTTGGCTCACTGCAGTTGTGTGTGCATACAGTTCAACCCTGTGCAATTACGCAATCGCATACATTTCACGAATGCTCGCTTCCAAAGGAAGCGGTTCAAATAAAAAAACAGCTTGACTGTTGTTCGCTACTGTTTCTTACCACGTCAACTATCATAACTGATAAAGAGGATGAGCAAAAGTATAAATAGATCAAATGTGTAATACAATGCAATTAGCCAAACAGACACTAAATGTCTGTAAGCTCCATTTCTGGGTAAATCCTCATCTGTGACTTTCAACTTCCAGGTCAAGTTGGGAGCTCCCCGACCTGCGTGATGGCAAAATGCAGGCCATCAGCGACTCGGATGGGGTGAACTACCCGTGGTACGGCAACACAACGGAGACCTGCACTGTGGTGGGCCCCACCAAGAAGGACAACAAGTTCACTGTTAGCATGAACGACAATTTCTACCCCAGCGTGACCTGGGGTGTGCCCGTCAGCGACAGCAACGTGCCTCAGAGCAACGTGCCTCAGCTTAGCAGCATCCGCCGCGACCAGAGCTTCACGACGTGGCTGGTGGCCATTAACCAGGCCACCTCAGAGACGCTCGTGCTGCAGACGATCCGCTGGAGGATGCGGCTCCACATCCAAGTGGACCCGGAGAAGCCTCTGGGCCACAGGGCTGCTCTGAACGAACCCGTGGTCCAGGAACAACCCCAGATCCTGGGCAAGAATGAGCTCATCTCCTCTAACGCCATGGTCAAGCCCAACGCCAATGACGCCCAGGTGCTGATGTGGCGGCCAAAGAACGGTGACCCCATGGTGGTCATCCCACCCAAATACTGACCTGCTTCACTGACCAGACTGGCCTTGGATACCTTAACCGTATCATCTCTTACTTCTTCTCTTTCTTTTGTTCCTGCTCGTCACCAGCTCTCACTGCTTTACCCCCCCCCTTCTCTTTTTTTTGCCTCAATATTCTTCTCTTGTATGTTTAAAAAACAGACAGAGAGAAAAACTGGCAAAGGAAACCACCTCTGAGAAGAAGAGCAGCTGTTGCTCTGAGGTGGGAGGGGTGCGGGTGGGGTGCGGGGACTCGAACACACTTTCGAAACTGGAGTGAACAAACTGCAACCATTCTACCTTCAAACTGGGTCGGGTCGCACTGTGCTAAATGAAATCATTGCAAAAATGAAAAACAAAATAATTTCTTTTTTTTTTATTTCAGTTTTATATTTTGGCTGTTTTTGGGCCAAGTGCTATGGGGTTTGTGAGTGTGGGTGGATCTAAGTATTTACATGTCTGCACACATGCTACACACATGGATGTGCACAAACCTTGTGTATGAATACCAGTTGTGTTTTTATTTATGGGCTGGGAAGAGTGCATTTAATTTTGTTTGTTGCTGTATTGTGTGACATACTAGATTTTAGGACTTTCAACAAAAAAAAACATGCAAGACATTCAATCCATGCTGCCTTAAGTTTACATTGCTTTCCATTGCAAACTTTTTAGCCTTAAACACAGTGCAATGCAGTATTTTTGCTCAATTGTCGAGTCTCTTCCAGACAAGTTGGTGGTTTAGAACAGGGACGATACCACAGAAGAAGACCTGGGTCTGAAGGCTTTTATGTTCAGTTGCATTTACATGACAGATGCATTGTCTCACGAGTACAACCAGCATTATGCGTAAATACAGTTACACAACCAGACTAACTAGTCATGTTACAGAGAACACCAGTGAAGCCAACCCTCGTCAATAGCACTCAACACAATAACGTGCAATTACAACTTGAGCACAAAGTACTCAACAGCACTCCTCAGCTAACCTCATTTCATTCACTTTATTCTGTTTATCGGCATCGCCTTCAACATTAGAAGACTTGCTTTCCTTTCTCTGCATCACACTCCATCTCGGGGCCCCTTTTTCCACTTCTGTCCCTTCTCTTGTTGCATCCATCCTGTCCGGCCGCCTCTTTTCTCGCCACAGTGAGTAACTGTGTTTGCGCTTTGATTAATAAGCAGCCACACAGACAGGAGAAATAACTGGAGACTTAATAACTGCAGGATGAAAGCAGCAGGCTATTTGCTTGGCTGTCAATCTGGACAACCTTCGACACATTTCTGTTTATAATTGTTGCCTACCTTTAAATCAATAACACCTTTTTTCCTTCTGTAATACTAAAATCAAAACATGTCTCTCATGCTGGGGGTGGTTTTGTCCCTCATCCTCAATCATCTGTGATCTTCATCTACCCCACAGTTCCTCTTGCCCTCTTCTTTCTCTCGCTTTGGTCTGCATGCATGTGTGATCCTGACTGCTCGGTTGGCATATAGATGACCCACTTCTCTGCCCTGCCAGTTGTAGCTCTCGCTGCAGAAAAAAGGGGTTTGTCTCCCTTTATTTTACCGCCAGCAAAAGTAAGACACGAACACGCACACACACACAAACAGCTCTGGTCAGCTCGATACCAACATGAAATGAGACGATGCCTGTTTAGCTGTTAATCTTTGAAAAGTGCTTCAGCTGCAAACTCCAAACACTTAAAAGCAGAGAGAAAGGCTGATTTCGGCATCATGGGAAGCCAAAAATATGAGTACAAAGTTATTTATGCACATATACTCTTTTAAAATCTGTTAATGAGCTCGGGAAGTTTTTTTTTCTGTTAATGGCCAGTTTTCCCACTTTCAGATGTTCCAAACATCTCGCAAGCTCACTGCACTCACCAGGTTCCCGTGTTTCGTCTCAAACCAAAGACATTATTTAGGTGCAACTCTGACCGGCTCATGTATTTTACAAAGATCAGTAAACTGCTGCTATTTCAGTTCATCAGCATCTCCTTACTAGCGACTGTACAAAGCATTTATCCATCAAACTCGGTTCAGGGTTGGTGTGTTTTTTTAGGACATTCTGTACAAAAAAATTAAATATGTATATATATATTTTCTGAATGAACTCATTCGGCAGGATTAAGACTGTAAAGGAAGAAATTCTCTTGCAGAAAAACAGAGGACGAGATTGATACCACTCTAATGAGTGTAAGCTAAATATGTTAGTTAGCTTAGTTTTAGTTTAACGAGACTGGAAAAAGGGAGAATCAGCGGGTGTTTCAATACTTTATGCGAAGCTAAGCGTCTCGCGTCATATTTAACATGCAGTAACAAGAGCTAAGCTGAACCAGAGCTCAAACTTCTACCCATCGTGTCCACTTGATGCCACAAACTGAGCCGCTTTGTTCACATCACAACCACCATTTAAAGCTTGCACATGGCGACACGTATAGACGCTCCATGGTAGCCTCTGCTCCAGGCTGGGTCGCAGGGAGAAGAGAAGGGAGAGGCTATTGGGGGATTGCTGTCATAATTAGATCTGCAGTGACACACTTGCATGCCCTAGATGGGCAGAACTGGGCTGAGTCTGTGTCAGGCAACACAATGGCCGGCGAGAGTCATGGTTGAAGTTTAAGTGAGGTCAAATTGCAACGGTCAGGGGTCAAAGTGTTTGGGTGAGGCGACTGCAGACTGTCGAGCGGCGGTGGCGGAATGAATATGAAGGGTGACAACCAATTCGATTCCATTCGACATTATAGCCAGCATAAAATAAGAGTGACATTTACCGAGCCCAACTTGGATGTCCACCACAAGTTATTTCAATTTGTGGTTTGTTTTGAGTGCAGCAGAGAACGCTCCGGCTCACGTTATGAATTCGGTAAACCTTTCACCTCAAGTCGTGTTTGCATCGGCCTCGTACTGTCTCGCAACGACCAATGGACATCGTGGATGGTACTTGAGCTGGACTACATATAATGTCAGTAAACCTTGGCACGCAGATGTTCCCCGCACTCACAACATGCACGTGTGTGTGTGTGTGTGTGTGTGTGTGTGTGTGTGTGTGTGCGTGTGTGTGTGTGTGTCAAATCCCATTTGAGGGATTTAGGTAGGATGAGGAGTTCCACTGATGTGCTTCTGCTGTTGTTGAGTCATGTTCTCTCTCTCTCACACAAACACAGTGCAGGAAAGGTTATGTCCTTGTCATAAAACAGGGACAGAGCTTGCCCGCTCTCTCTCTCTCTCTCTCTCTCTCTCTCTCTCTCTCACACATACCACACACACACACACACACACACACACACACACACACACACACACACACACACCACACACACACACACACACACACACACACACACACACACACACACACACACACACACACCCTGGGGGGAAAGGAGCAGGCCTGGTGTGGTATCTGATTGTCACAGCAGTACATTGGCAGTGAGAACTCATCTATCAGCCCTGCACGTGGACCGTCTGAACACATGCACATGCTACAAAGCCATATGCACAAACACACCTGTTTTACTAATAATCAGGAAGTGATATGTGCTTTAATGAAAAGGAGAAATGGGAGTATTGAGGTCATTGAGTGGGTGCCTGTCAACTATCAACAGCATATATTGTAGGATTAGGGCACTAGTTGTCTTCTGTGTGTGTGTGTGTGTGTGTGTGTGTGTGTGTGTGTGTGTGTGTGTGTGTGTGGTGTGTGTGTGTGTGTGTGTGTGTGTGTGTGTGTGTCTGTGTGTGTGTATTTGTTGGGATGTGTTAATGATTATGTTAACACAACAGAAGAACTTCATAAATGCTTCATGTGCTTCCTTAATTAAGCCACAGAAAAACAAAATGGCACACTGTTTGTTTGCTGTATGGAGGGACAAAGGTGCCAAAATTGGACAAAGCCAAAACTATGCAGTAGGACATTGTTAGTAACTCATGGCATTCAACAACAGGCCTGTTTTCAGTTGTTTTCCATCATTAAATGCATTGCGCATGTTTTCATTTCCAACATTAACAATGCAAAATGTAGACATGTGGAAGATTATTTGCTGTTGTGTGTTCTGCTTGTCGGGCTGAGCCGAGTGGATGAAAGGGAGGGCTGCTACCTTTGCTTCTGGTCGTTATGTAGCTACTGAACATCAGTGAACCAACACCCCTTTATTTAAACCAATAACACATCCCACGTTCACACTCGGGATTGCAGGCCTTCAGTTCCTGACTTTGACTTCTATCCCATGAAATATAAAAGTTCCTCTTGCTGTTTTCCTTTAAAAATGAAATCAACACAGCCCCCATGGTTAGAATACAGCCCTAAATGTAGCACAGAAGATAAAATGAGCGACGTTGTATGTTTCTCAGTTTGTTCGGTTGGTTTTCCAGGATATGCAGCACTGAAATAGTTAAAGCAGTTTGTGTACTTTTGTTTAGCTTTGACTTTTACACCAATACTTGAAAAAAATGGGTCAGTTCTGGCAAATATTTAAAACTGTGAAAATGCACAACATTGGGGAAACAAACCCGGAAAAAAATAGATCTAAGAAAAGGTATTTTTCATGAATGAATAAAACGAACAAACTTGATCTGTTGACTTTCCTTTTCTTTTCAGCTTAAATGTGCAGATGTACTTTCCCCACTGTGACATTCAAACTGAAACCAACAACGAGCTCCCTTTGCCGGCCACATCGCCTTCTTTAATGACTAATTATACTGAATGAATCTAGTTTCGTCCAAACATGTGTCACTTCAGGGGTGCTTTCCTTTCCAAACATGTTGGTCTGCATGTTAATTCACCGCATAAATCAAAGAACCAGACAGCTTCTGAGACGGAGCAGAAAGAAACGTAGTCCTGAGTGCCCCACTGAAAAACATCTTGAACGCTTGCGTACGAACAAACCCCGAGGCGACACATACATGGCTGAGCACATGATGTACTGTACGCCTGAGCCAGTCCAGAGATTTCTACAGCGTTGGAAAGGATGTTAGTGCTCTATAGACTCTTTTTGTGAACAGCTGTGATATTAAAAGCAATGAAAGGAGGTAGAGGAAAGAAAAAGCATATAATAGAGCGAAAGAATGGGGTGAAAATCAAAAGGAGGATAAAGAAAGAAAGAGACAAATAATACAGTTAAGATCCTTTCAGGGCTATGTTGATTTGACACACATACAGTGTGAACAAATAAACTAAAAATAAAACAAATAAGGGAAAACCTGATTAATGAGAGAACTTTACCTGTATATTGCAACAAAAAAAAATACAAATAAATTAAATTCCCATTTTACATGTAAACCTCAAAACTGTGACGGCTTAAGAATTTATCTGCAGCACAATTTATTTCCGTGGTGTGCAGTGTGTCGTGTGTGTCTGCCTTTGGGTTCAAAGATATTGCCTTTGCAGCCTCCAGTGTCTGCGTGGAGAGCGTCTCCAGTCACAAAGGGACTCTTTTTATTATCTCTCCTCCATCTCTCTTTATTGAATCATTCACAGTTATTTTCAGTCTTATTCTTTTATAGTTTTCTGGATTATATTAAAAAAGATAAAACTGGCCTATATACTATGTTTTTCTCATTGTCTGTTAATCCCATTAAAAGACCGATACTGACTTCCCTCCCCCTGTTTGTGGCAAGTAAATCTTTTCAAATGTCAAACTGTATGAATCTGAATTAAGTCATTGGAATGCAAGCGGGTACACAGGTATGCTGAACTGCAATCAGATGAGTTATTTTCCTCCCTGTCTGCCCTGCACCTCCATCATAACTCTTTAAGGAGTCAAAAAAGGATTGCAAAAAAGCTCTATTTGGGTTGCTTAATTTCCAGTTCATCACTTGGTGTATAATATCACCACATTAAGCACGTAGGTAAGGGCTCAAAGATAATCTTTAGTCTACAGCGGAAGCAGGGAGCTGATAGCGTCCCTTTCAGTGCAGGCTCAGACAATCACTGCAGATATGGAGGACAGTGACTCACAAATCTGAAGGCAACTTTGGGATTTAGCCACCGCTGGCTTTAATAAGAACTGTGGAAAGTCTGGTTAACAGTAAAGTAGAGAAGGCAGAGCGGCTGATAAGGTAAAGTGATGCTTTACTACAAATGATTGATCCTATGAGGGGTCCATACACCACATGAAGTCCCCAGCAGCAGCAGCTTCTGCAGCCTCTACTGTCTGTGCTATCCTGGTCACATTCCTGAGCTTTGCATTCACAGCTATATTTACTTGACTCAGAGTCTGTGAGTATGTTGCAGTGTCTCCCGACATACATCCACCTGTCCCCTATTTGTAATACCAAATAATTACTGTGCCACTGTATCTCTGGCACCAGACATTACTATTAATACTCCCCCATGCTGCAAATGTTAGAGATGAAATAGCTCTCCATCATTCTTTATGATCTTTGGGAGAATATTGGGGATTTATTAGCCACTGATCCACAGAAATGCACCGGCTCGGCTATTTTGGTTTGAAGAGACCGACGTCTTCAGCAGGATCGACCTCTATATCACTTAGTTGTTTGGAGTAGGACATAGTTTACACTTTATATCACTATCTCACCTCCAACGTTAAAGAGTTGCAAACATGGAAGTATAATGCCCTTAAGTCACCTTTATATTTTAGTAAAATAGATTATGATTTTTTGGCATATTTGTGAGGATGTATTAATATTGGCAAATATCGAATCAACAAGGAAAAAAATAAATAATATATATATATATATATATATATATATATATATATATATATATATATATATATATATATATATGTATGTATATATATATATATATATATATATATATATATATATATATATATATATATATATATTGTTTTAATTCAGTGTTGATAAAGACCAGAAAAGAAGACTTCCTGAAGACCTGGGCAAATATAACTAAAATGGATGGATTTATTAATCAATTAAGTTTTTCTAAATTGACACTTCCTGTCAACGGTAGTTAGGAGGAGTGACTGTTTGCTTAATGGGAACTCTGATAACACACAATCTCCACAATCCCACGTTTAGTTGATACACAAAAAGGTTTTTACAGATAGTACTACTTTGGCATATAAGAAGAAACAAATATTGAAGACTTTTATGAATTCAATTTAAAACATTTTCATACCTATGAAAGCCTGTTTTAGGAAACTGAATTTGATGCGTTTTACTTGTTTTTTTCAGGGCCTGCAGATGATATTATGTAATATTTAATTGAAATGTGATGCTACATCAAAGTATATAAACCATTGTAGCGCTCGAGCCATGCACTCACATTGCAACCGCTCCAGTTACATAAGATTGGTGTGTAAACAAGTACATCTGGACTACATCTGGACAGACTAAGCCTTAAACAAGGACAACAACTGCTTACTATACAGTATGCTGTAATTTCCATTTAAATTAATGATAGCTATTAACCACTGAACATCCCACAAGCGGGACAAGGGTAGTTATAGGTAAACTTTAATTGCCGTCAGTGTAATTGCAGCATGTGATGTTGGCTCCTACACCTCCCACTCGCTGCCAAGGCTTTTGTAATAAACGCAGACATCACAAGCAGCTCCTGAGGGAACGCATCATTTACACAATTATAAGATGAACTACTTCATGAAAAGTTAAAGTGAACACCTCATCTGACCTGCGCCTTGTCCATAATTAAATTCTGTGAATATTAATACCTTCACTCACATGAATAAAACATGTTGGTCTCCTTTCATTTCATAGTTACTTTAATTTCTCTGTACAGTTTAAAGCAGCTTACAAAAGGTCGGACGAGGTCTAAAATAGATGAGAAAAAGCAGACGGAGCAACAGTTTTTGAACATTATTAATAAGACACATTATTCGAAAGAGACATTAATCATTCTTCACACCGCCAGTGTCGGTTGGCTGAGGAACCTCCTCCCTTTGTAATCTCTCATGTGGGTTTCTGACTGTTGAGAAAAGTACAAAAAGAAACATCAAAACATTTCATTTAGATTGACAGCAGTAAGGACAGAGTGTGAAACACAATGCATTGGTGTGGGCGTCACGTCTTTCCACACATCGTGCAGCACCTCCATATATCCACAACAAGCCCTTCAGTCCTCAAACAAAAATGCCCTGAATGCACTTGGTATCACTTTCTATTGGCAACAAATAGCTTTATTAATGGTCAACAAGTAATTATATTTATGTTTTATAGATTAGTTGCAAGCCATTAATAACAGATTTTGGGTTGCCACAATCCTAATGGCTGGTATTTATCCTCTCTTTATAATCAAGCCATTGAATCATCACTTCTGCGGGTATACATTTGAATAAGTCTTTAATAATGGGTTTTAAACATCAAGTCTACATCATTTATAGTAATAAAGTCATTAGGTATATAACTATTACTATACTTATAACAACTTTATTAGGGTGCTTTAATACAAAGTGTTCAGCCTACAAAACTTGCATCCATCACATCACTGTATTTAGCTACACAAATGTAGCTAAATACACTTTATTTCGTTATTGATATACAATTTAAATATAGGCATAGAGCATATAGTCAACAGCACACAAAATAATGTCTCAATCCTGCGTCAGATCGTTCAAATCTGCTATAAATAGAAACAATACCTTATCGGGGTTTTAGAAAAGACATTTTTCCAAGAAACACTATCAGATTGGATCAGTACCCACATTGACTGGTTTACTCCGACATTATCCGCAATCAAACACGGATGTAATTAATGTAAAAGCTCAGCGAGCACACAGCCTATGATTCTGATGCTTATCCTCTTTGACCAATCAGAAAGAAAAGCCATTGGTGACTGCTAGTTTGGCCACGAGCCTGTTAAAACAAACATGTAATATATCGTAATATAATAAAGATAATGCCATGTTATTAGAGCAGACCAGAGAGCTGTACGCATGACAAACTGTCAAAAACAAAGAAAGCTCATACCGTTTCTGCTGAATCAGTTGTAATGTCTCATCAGCAGACCTTTAGGTTTTTATTGATGACCACAAAAACTGGATATGGATTGAGCTAATTTATGTGCCCTAAATCTGAGCAGCACAACACATCTGCTGACACCAGCAGTGTTTAACATGCATCCAAATGCAAAGAGCTTGCTTAGTGAAAAAGGGGGGAAAGTCCTCGATTCAGCAAATGAGAGAATTAACTACAGTAAGTGTTGACCGAGATTCAGGAGCTCAAACTGAAATAGGGAGGGAGGGAAGTCAAAACATATTCCATATGATATCACAACCACTGCGATCAAATGACACTTCCAAGAGGTTGGATAAGTAAAGTTACTTTTGAGATCAGTTCTGACAAAGTTGAGCGATGACTTGGACCTTGAGCTCAAGCTCAAACTGAATGCCAGCGCTATAGAAACAGGGAATGCTCACCTGAGTGGGACATTTAGAGGCGATGCTGGGAAGCCAGCTGAGGCTCAGCTCACACACACGTCGAGAAAAAAACAGCTTTCGTGGCAAAAGCAAAAGGGTTGATGTCAAGTGTGCTTGAGATACCGTCAGAGCGAGCCATGCACTTCAACAGGTCGGTTTGCATCGTCTCATTTGAGATGTTCCCTCATGTTTAGGAAACAGTGTGGCAATGCTCAACATCTGTGATAACGCCTGACATCCACGATCAAGTCCGTTAAGACGTTAAACCCATTCTCAGTAATCCAAAGTGTGGAAATTGCCGTCGCATGCACATGTTTTTCTAGTGTCGCAAGTAAATGGAGAGGGGGGTATCGACTTTCTCTGCAGAGGCAGGGCTCACTTTCTGGACACTCGGTGTATACTTGGAAGACGAACTCTCAGTACAAAGCTCCTTTGAAGTATCAGGATAAGTAATGACACTGAACTGCGTAATCCCTGTGAGTCAGTTAGAGACAGAGAGGGAACGAGGAGGAACCGAGGCAGGTGGGTAATTAAAGGATGGGACGGCCCTACTGGTACCGCTCGGGTGTTATTCATCATGCATGATGCTCGCATCAGCGCTGCTATGATGCTCAAAGCTGTGCTGAGCATTGAATAATGAACACTGGCACACAAAGTAATCACGCCCTTACATTCTGCATCTTATTAGGACCAGTGGACCGCAGTTAAAGAAAGGACAAACACACAGCTGGGGCGGCAAATTGCAACTTGCACACAATTTATTTATTTTTTAAAGAGAGAAAACTCTGATAACATTTGAAATGAATATTAACCGTAAATGTGACGATGCAAGACAAAGTATAAAGAAATGTATCGACCCTTGAATTGGATTTTTAGAAGTGGGTTGTTCTTTGAAAATGGCCAAAGCTAATCCTGGAAAAGGAATACATCCAATTATTTAAAGATGTATGTAATTATATGGCAGGCATTAAAACAAAATCTAAACTTTCCACAGAAAAAGATGTTGAACGAGACCAAGAGTCGACAGTCATGCTAGCGGCACTCGGAGCTAAATGCTAACGTCTGCAAGCTAACACGCTCACAATGATAATATGCCAAGGCTAAACCGTTATGCTAAAGGTGTTAGCATTAGCTACTTGGCCATAAACAAAACAAAGTACAGATGTGACTGATGGGAAGGTCGGTAGTTTTGCGTTGTTCATAAACCAATATGATTAGGGGACATTTTGACCTGATAATGGCGCTGGAGGAAAAGTTATTAATTCTGAGGGGAACATGAATGTCTGGAACAAATTTCATGGCAATCCATCAAACAATTGTCATGATATTTTAGTCTGAAACAAAAAGTGGTGGACTGACCGACGTCCCCTTCAGCTAAATGGCTAAAAAACATGCTGGTACAATGTTATGAACACAAGTGGTCTGAATCTTTTTTTTTTTTTTGCTCTGCAGAGTAAGAAAAATGGACACAAATATTTGTCCTACCACACTTATTTACCTACCTGATCATTTTTCTTATTGTAATCTTTTCGCAACATTGTGACCACTGGCTTTGTGTAGGTGCCGTTATCGTGATAGGCGGAGGCCTTAGATCTGCAGTGCGCCACCATGTCAGCGTCGTGTGCAGAGAGGAGAGGAAACGGGGCGAGGCCCTCGTCTGTTAGTGGATTATTGGATTTGGATTATCTGGGATGACAAAATTACCCATTAGGGAAAATTGTAGCACGCTCTTTCAGAGGAGCTGGTGGTCACCCCACAGCATGACCAGCATGACCAGCATGGCTGCCGCATGTATGGGAGACACCGGAGTGACCAGAATCAGTTGCATTCATCGCTGTTCATAGGAATGCCTTAAGACCTAAAAGATGCACCCACTGGGGAGCGAAGCGGCACATGCACAGATGACTGTCAGCAATGCAGGATGTGCTGAAGAGCTGCTAATCATCACTCACTTGGTGGAAGTGTTTGTGTGTGGGGGCACAGAGAATGAAGGTGTGGTTGGGGGAAGGGTGGGAGGTGGTTTTGACTAAGCTATTTTTATCTGGATTCCACAAAGACAGCTGACATCCTCCAGAGTGTTGGTGAGACTTTCCATCACCAAGAACAGAGCCACAAGAAAGAAGTACCGTCACTACGGAATATTTCTGTTATATTTAATAATAAAAACAACTCTTGTCATTAATGGCTTTCATAGAGGCCAGTTGTGGATTGGGTGCTGAAAATCTCATAAGCTCATCCGCTTTAGCTGAAAGCATTACAGACTTTGGGCTCTGTAACTGCCCGTGTGCCTCTGTAATCTGCTCATGTCCAACTGTAACTCTTACCTGAGACATCAAATGGAGCTGACGCTGATCAAACATCATTGTGATAACGCCCAGACCAAAAAAAAAAAAACCTTATAATTTAGTTGTAGCCAATGGCGCTCTGCTGGCAGTGTACTGTTTTTATATATTAAAGACTATCTGGGAATGCAGATTCAAACACAGCGTGTGGGTGGTGTGTCCAGGTCACATTTCATGACCGTGACCCTGTGCCACCCGTCCGGTGAGAGACCCACGATGAGGATGGACAGAGGGACAGTGACATGCTCCACAGCCATAAGCCGGGGATGTAATTCCGTCAATGTTTTGTGGCCAAATGCCACAACATCGAGTCTCTGACGCGCGCCATGGATCCCAATCAGCATTCTCTCTCGGCCCAATTCAGCTCTGTATGCGAGTCAATGAATTCCTCACTGAAGATGGAGGAAGGAGCTGCATATCAAAGGATTTCACATTAATTAGTGAACCGTGGTCACATGGCCTCAGGGCTCGCTGCCATGGTATTCTTCATGTCACCTCGAATTAAACAGAATTCTGTATGTATTACTGTCCTTCAGATTTGAAGGAAATAATAAGCACAGCCATGCTGTGTTTGAAAAAAAAAAAATCTGTGATGATGGTACACTTTCTGTAAGGATGTTTTGGTAAACAAAAGTATCATTATCATGCAACATAATTGCTGCTTCCAAGAATGTAAAGAGACACGACATTAGACATGAATGTGGTTTTTGTTCAGTTTCATAATTACTCAAGCATAGACATAATAAATGAGCGATGACTGCATAAAGAAATATAATTTTGAATAGACAAAAATGTTGAGAAAATTCCATTTATTTCCAGACTTTCATGTAAAAATATATCAAGCGGGGATTTACTGCAAAAGTCATCTGAAAAGCAATACATAACTTTTTTCACCATTGACCACAATTCTTTGTATTACAGTTTAGCATGTTGGGCTTTTCGTCAATTCTACATGGGCGTAGGACACATTTGACATTCATTTACAACTGTACTGACAGATACGACTGCACTGAATATCAATTTGTAAAGCCATGCAAAGGACACAATTTCCCATCATTCAATTCATGACTGAATGCTTTTGCAAAAACAAAAACTGCTATACACAAAATGAACTAGAAGCAAAGATATCCCTGCAGTATGAATGTTATAACAACAAAGAATGACAAGTCTGTAAACTGCATAAATGTGCAAGAACGTACTACATTTTCTAAAAGGTCAACCTTTTACAAAAAGATGATTTTGAGTTTTATATGATTTTTTTAAAACCTTGTAGAAAATCTGTTTCTCCATGTTCAATATTTGATTACCCTAAGAAAATACTAAGATCAGGCATAAACTTCCAAAATGAATATATATATGTAAATATAAATTGCAAACTGAAAGCTGGTTGAAAACATTTTCTAAAATATACAAAACCTTTCTAGAAAAAGAAAATGCACGTATATCTTCCAATTCACTTTTCATTATTTAGCGCAAACGCAACACAATCTTCGCCCGATTCCCTTCCTCCATTATGTGGCACGAAGAGCTTGATTGCAGAAAGCACTGTCGCAGTGACGTGGAAGTTTAATAAAACTAGCTTCTCCAACTGGCAAATGTTTGTGGACTTGATCTGGAAGACGAAATGACAGACAGAGCAGAGAGGGAGAGATTATTGAGAAGAGTTTCAATGCTTTGTATTCAAAACAAAAACACAAGTGTCTTTTGTAATTTATCAAATATCACTGGAATTGAAATACAATTTTTTTTCAACCAATGAACATATGAGAATTTCACATCACTCAGCACGATGATTTCTATTAATTTGTTATTTCATTTTTATGTGTTTTTTGTTCTGGTGCATGAAATTGTAGTTTCAGTAAAAAAAGATTTATAGAGGCTTGTTTTGCATATTAACCAAAACATATTATAATAATGCAATGCAATGAATCAGTACAGTTTAGCAAAGGAGAATTGATATGAATGCACTATGCAGGTAAATCACAAAAGAACAACTAAAAAACGATGGAGAGGAGGATTATTAACAGCGTGTGAACGCGTCCAATAGGATAAGCGTCGTCTCGAATAACTCCAGCACACTTCAGAGTGCATTGCACTGGAACGCACCCCGGGGAACTCTGGCTGCCATGTGACACGCAGCAGCAAATGGAGGGAGAAGCAACATAAATGAAGAAGAAGTAGGAAGTGGGATTAAGGGACGAAAGACCGAAAAGGAGAAGCAGTAGGATGGGAATTAAAATCTAAATCACAAAGGGGCAATTAGTAAGGAAGTGCTAGGAGAGCTCTCAACCATGCACCACTCATTTTAGGAGCATCGACTTTCCCTGTGGGGTCAGAACAATGTATATTTAGTATGAGTGGCAATGTACTGTACATTTTATTGTATTATCGATTCTATTGGACATTTTGTAAGCAAGATCTTAGCTCAGTTTGAATCTAAATGAATAAAGAGAAGCAAAAAGGCAAATAAAGGTACTAGATGAGGTGGTTTTAAATCTGAAAGGTTCTATGGGGAATTGTGTTGTGGTAAAAAGATGAGAGCTTCACCACAGGCACAACACACTGCTGCCAGGGAGGAACAGGGGAATGCTTGTCTGTCCATTCATTGGTACACACACACACACACACACACACACACACACACACACACACACACACACACACACGAAATGTGTCGACCACACTTACTGGTTTGTAGAGCCAAAAGTGTTTCCAGAGAATCCTACCAAATGAAAGAAGAAAAAAAAGTGATTAATTGGGTGATTGTAGCAATAAAACATTATGAAGGAAAAATTTAAACTAACAATTGTAATGCAATTCTCATTTCACAGCACGAGTTATCAACAACATGCAACATAACATGTGCGTAACAGAACCTGGCACATGCAGAGCTCAAGGACAGAGAAAGATACATGATGAAAGGAGCAATTGGATGGTCTGATGTACAATATGTATCTGGTTAATGACAAGGAGACGCGCATGTACATTAAAGGAGACGCAAATGTGACAAATGTGTTAGAAGTTAAATGGAAGTGTGAAAAAAAAATAAGTGGGAGGAAGCTGGCAAGAGAAGTCTGACCCGCTAGAGAACTCAGAGACATGCATGTTGATGGGAAACATTGCTATTTCTATTGTATGATAATGTCCTGTATTTAATAATAATAATAATTTTGTTATTATTATTCGTCCTAAAATAAAGTGCACAGACATAAGATAAATCACTACATACTGGGTGGGAAATTACAACTGTGATTTGCACTGTTTCTATAAATGTATAGGATGAAAAATACTGGACTGATCTCAAAAGCTAGAAAATACTTTGTTGCCATTACTATTAATTGTATTGATGAAGAAGTGCATACCGACTACACCTGAGCTACCGACCGTTCTGCTTCCAACATTTAACTAAGAGCTGGTACACAAGAGGACACTTGAGGATGACGAGGAAAGAAAAGAAGAAGAAGAAGTCTCACCTCCCGCCTGTTGCTGTTGCTGTTGCGGTTGTCCAAAGCCTGAGAAGCTGGTGGGCTGAGTAACAAACCCAGGGGCCTGTTGGTCCATGCCCCCGAACGATGGAGCGCTCTGATTGGCTAGAGCGCCAAAGGACGGGCCGCTGGGCGGTGAAGCGAACCTAAAAACGGAAGCGGACACAGAAGGCTCGATGTTGTTAACAGTAACAAAAACTACTACGACGACTAAATTGAAAATAAATATCCGATACTGAGCGGGGCTTATGACACCAAATGAGTGAAAATACTAAGCCATTTTATCAGCAATTTATTTAGATAAGAAAGAGACACTACTATAACGTACATATTCCTTGTTTAGCTGCTACAAACTAAACATGACACAAGGCAGAAGGTGTCAGATGGTGTGTGTGTGTGTGTGGATTGCGAGACGGGGGTTTAAAAATGGGTTTAATCCCACTCCCCTTGACTCCCAAGGGAGAGAATGGGGAGAATAAGCCAAACAGAGGGGAGAGAGGGCGAGCAGGCCAGTTTAATCTGCAGGCAGCATGACCCTGGAGTGAGATTATGTGAGGGAAATAATCTAGTCTGGCACAGTGCTCCAAAATGTTGTCTCATCGCCATGCTCAGTGTAACAAAACACATGGATATGGTGGACACACACTGTTGATAAAGCTGGAGATAATTACATTTTTCAGTAGTTTAAAATTTAATTTGGAATAAATCTGACCTGGTGGGGCTGTAAGGAATTTCCCATTTAGCAAGATATTTCTGTCAAATTCAAAACTCAGTCAATAGACAAGGTTTCAATGGGCTTCTACAATTTGCTCCATTTGGTTGATTTTATCACGCCATCACTATAATGTTAATAGAGGGTTTAACAATGTGGTGAATGGGGCTCTTCAGTTGCTTTATGTGTTACGTGTTAGTGAGAGAGAAAGCAGATGTTCCGAGTCCCGAAGAAGCTGCTCCACCCTGCGAGCCGCAATCGGCTGCTCAACCGCCTGATTGCAGAAAAGGCCTTCTGGCGCCGACATTCTCAAAGTAAACAGTTGGTTTAATGCGTTCCACTAAAATGTTGTGCCACATCAAACATTTGCTGATTTTGAATTAAACCAAAAGGAAAAGAAAATTGATACACTTGTATAATAGGGCTGTAATTCGAGGACTCGTAAGAACATGGGGAAAAAATAAATAATCAAACTCGAGGGACCAATTTGAATTTACAATTAAGTCAATAAGCAGAACAGGCATTTTGAGCTAGTTTACCTTGTTTAATATTTTAATCAGTTTGATGAATTGCATTCCCTATTGACCCACCAGTAAAATAAGCTAATTCAGAAAAAGCTAGAACACAAATGAGGAAATTGGATAATTCCGATTGGAATGAATTCAAACAAATTACGTGTTTAAACCTTTCACAGAACATAAGTTTCTTACCCAAATCCGCCCATGTTTGAAGCCGTTGTTCCCTCTCCAAACACTTTACCAGGTGAGGGTACCATGTTGTTGGGGAAGGAAGGGCTCGAGCCGAACGCTGCTCCACCACCAAATGCCTGGGAACTCCCAAAGGAAGGAGCGTTTCCAAACACTGGAGCGCTGCCAAAACCACCTGCAGTGAGGTAAACAGAAAAGTGCTTTAGGTTTTGTAACAGAAACCATTGGACTATACACACACACACACACACACACACACATACACACACAGTCCTCAGCACTCTTTCTACAAAAAAAAAAAAAAAAGGTCAGTGATGATGCTTTTTCTGTGGCCTTTGAAAATAAACTATAAGCATGCCATGCTTCAAAGGATGTCAAGGGTATTTTTCTTTTCCCAGAAGGCTAAACAGTTATACTTTGACTCCTGCGTAAATATATAAAATAACTACACATACATTCCACATGTGGTCTACCAAAATGATGATAACTCATTTACGTATTGTTCTTAATCACATCTCCAATACAAGTACATATTTTTCCCTCTTGTATGCCACAACAAGATGTCTGAACTTGATGAATACAGTAACAACAATGTGTCTTGTTATGTACAGTACATGTTTTGCAACAACACACGGTGACAGCTCAAAGACAGGACGAATACTTCACACCAACTCAAAGCCACGGAGGTGGGAGTGGCAGGGGAGAAAGGGAGGACTGAAATTACAGCCCAGCTACCAGCATGCCCCAGTAAATAATTGATTGGGCTAATGTAACAAGATTAAATTCCCTGTACGTAGGCCAGTGACAGGGCATTAGTGTGCCGAGTGGTACCAATATCCCAGTGGAGCTGAGAAATAGCTGGGATGGCTTCCACACTGACCAAGACTTATTTTTATTTTTTTACCAGGAGTTAAAAGACAGAAGCCCAATTTAAATCTTGAAAACCGAGGATTCTATTTGGGAGGGAATTCAGTTAATTCCCAATGCTTTAACTCTGACTAATTTATGTAGCGTTTTAATTTATCGACTAAATAGTCTTGGTGCCTTGGCGTATAGGAGCATAGTGGTTAGTTTAAACCATATAAAAAATCTAGATAGGCTAAATGTCCTTTTTCGACCATGACTCAACTGACCAACATAACAGCTACTGAGGAATGAAAAAGCATTAAAATCGACCTATTTTTTTTATTACCCAGAGCATTGCCGCTCTATTGAATGGTGATGATTATTCAAATTAAAAATTACTTTTATAAATTACAGTTTTGAAATAATAATGTATCTTAAATAACTAATTTAAAGCTTGTGGGTATCACATCTACACTTTGACTTGTGGCGTTGAGAGGTAACACTGCATCAGCAGGCAACGACGCATCACGACTACCTCACTTTCTGCTCTGCTGGGGTGAGGAGATAAGAAGAGCACTTGCTGTAGCTCAGGTGATAAAGGAGAATGCAATGTCAGCTGATGTGCAAAATGGCATTATGTATAGATGCCAAGGATTGAGAGTATTGCCTTCCCGCTATCACTGAACCAGAGTCCCTGAGACTCTGGTTCAGGGCCACAAAAAATGTCAAGCAGAGAATATCAAACATCTCTAGTACAAGCCATATCAGGTGAATGTGTGTAAAAGCGTGGAATTATAATATTATGTACTTACTCGACTATTTACATTTGCTTGGCCTTTAGCGCAGTTCTAATTATTTAATGATGTATTAATCCCTACCCTCAGGACGTATGAACAGCACACAGAAACAAGTCTGGTCTGGAAATGTCAGCACTATGAATGATCTAATAAAATGTTAACTGCAAAGTGCAAGCGAGCATTAATTTCATAGAGTGGATGGGAGTAGGGTGAGCCAATAAGGACTGTAGGACCAAAGTACTATGAGAATAAAAGGAGTACGGGGAAAGCTGTACCTGCTTTTGTCGGACTAGCGAAGGAGCCAAATCCCTGGGATGCGACAGTCCCTGCTCCAGTGCTGAAGGTCCCACTAGGTTTCTGCTCACCAAAGGCGGCGGGCTGTCCAAAACCAAAGGTCTTGGCACTGGTACTCCCAAACAGAGTGTTGGCACCTAGAGGAGATTCAAGTTTTGCTTATATCCGCTATGCAAAAAGGCATTTTAACTCATTGTCTCACTCACTCCATGGACAAACTGTATCACAAGCCCCGTAAAGAATGGAGGAAATGGATTAAACAATTTGATTTAGCCGCCTTTCTAAAAATGAGACATTTTAATTGTGCTTTTATGATTAAACCATTTGTGACCGAGCTCAGAGCCACGCAGCAGGCGCCCAGTTACAAAAATCAGAGGTGCACGACCAGGACGCCATGACATCTGTGCTCGACGCTCAAGCCGAGCTGATTTTCTGGTAAACAATCCTCGCACCAGCATAAACCATGCATTAGGCAGATAAATGCACATTTTAAAAAAGGACAGTAAACTGGGAAGTTGTTTCCGCTTCAGTTTCCATTTGGCTTCCAGTATGTGAAATATATTAGCAAGCTAAATTCATTTTCTACAGATTGCGTTAGCGTACCTGATTGAGCAGGTTGCCCAAACCCTCCGGTGGGGGCATTGGTGCCGAATGGGTTCTTGTTGGCAGCGTCTTCGCTCGGTTTTCCCCCAAGGCCGGTGAAGAACCCTCCGCCGGCAGGTGAGCCCGCTGGATTGGCTGGATTTAAGCCAAACAGAGTCCCACCAGATGATGGCTGCTGCTGCTGGAAAAATCAATTTTAGTTAAACAATGTGTCCAAAAGAATGGAATTGGTCTCTCTATCATTCAATCAAAAAACCGGTGGATGATACCTGTCCAAATACACTTCCGCTGCTAGCTTGTTGGCCAAACGCAGGTGGCGGAGGAGCAGCGGCAGAGCCAAAAGCTGTAATAAGAAGGAAAAGAAAAATAGAGTCAACACCGAGACATCCTCAGCGCTACGTGATGTCAGGAAGAATGACTGCAGCCACTAAAATATAAAACTGAATAAGTTAACTCTGGAAACTCTGAGCTCCCTTAAAATGTGTGAAGACAGGAAGGGCTGCGTCTTACTGCTGAGCTGACACATTAACATCAGCTGTCCAGAGACACACAGACATTCCCATATTATGCGAGGTATTTAGAGAATCTTTGGGAATGCGACAACTCCCCTCGTGCCAGACTACCACACAGCTCCAAATTCCACAGCCAGTCCCCCAATCCACTCAGGCAGGCAGTATACTACAGACACAATAGGATGTCTTCTCAGCTGCAAGATGATGGCTATTCATCCAGAAGAAGTGTCACATTTGACTTCAATCACCACAAAATGTGCAGGCTGGCTGCTCAGTTCAATGAGTGCTTCACTGCGCCTCACAGACGGTATACAATGTACCTATTTGCAGCTGTGTAGTTCTGATTAGTAAATAAAACACCACTTTTGAGTGACAACAACGTCTCCAGCTGACTTGTTTTTACAGCTGACTGCTTTGAAATTGAGAACCTTGTGTACCAAATGCCTTTAGAAAGCCTGGAGGGGTCATTTTCCTAAATTATAAATAGGCACAAGATTCCAATATAATTTTGGTCTTGTAATGTGTTGTGGTGAAATAATGTAATGACTTGAGACAGTCAGGTTCAGTGTAGCATTAGTGACATTGAAGCTATAATTTGCATATGCCATAGAACATGAAAGACAAAAAGAATATATCTCTCGCCCAAATAACAATTGTGTGAAGGGCAGAAACGCAATCTAGGTAAAAAAAAAAAAAAGAAAAAGAAAAAGAGCCGATATTAGTCCCAAATTGAGTCTCAGGATTGGTATCAGGGCTAATCTGGGCATATTTTAAATTGAATGGTATAGGCTCATAAATCAAAAATTTTAACCAGAACCTTGAGTATTTGTATCTGAGTAGAATCATGAAAAATAAGCTGTGCCGAATATAGTAGCTACAACCATTTGTTCAATGTATCAGATACATATACAGCATTTAAGTGCATATACATATTAGATCAGACTTTGTATTGGTAGATATTCAATGTTAGAGACCATGATCAGGATTAGCCCCAAATAAACTTAATGAGTCTGGACATCTCAAATCTGTATAGCTAGACTACTATTGCAACCCTCAGATGTGTTTTTCTTACTCCGCAGAAAGAAATAACACAGTTGGCCTCAAATTCTTACCATATTTTAAGAATGAGCAGTAAGAAATCAAGCACAGACTCGCACTCACCTGACTGCTGTCCAAAGCTGAATCCTGTAGATGAGGATGTGGTGGTGTTACTCCCAAACACAGAACCTTGCCCAAATCCTGTGCTCTGGCCAAATGCTGGTGCTGTGGTTTGACCAAACAGTCCTGAGCCTGTGCTGCTGGCTGTGTTGGCACCGCTTGTGCCAAAGGAGAAGGAACTGGCATCGGTAGCAGTAGCAGCGCCAAAAACACCTCCTACAGTAGTCGCAGTGTTAGCACTTGCTCCAAAGGCTGATTGGCCAAAAGAAAAGCCACTGGATGGTTCGGTGTTGCTGGCAGGCTGACCAAAGCCACTGACCTGGCCAAACACTGATTTGCCAAAACCAGTTCCAGTTGGTGTACCAAAGGCAGTTGAGCCAAAACCTGTGGATGCTGGGGCTGAGGGGGGAGCTGGGGTTGAAGAAGCAGGAGGAGCAACAGGTTGTCCAAACACAGCGCCTCCAGCTGTAGTTGCTGTACTATAAACAGCATCAGTGGGGGGAGTGGTGGCTGCAGCAGCAACTGTGGTGATGACTGGTACAATTCCAAGGGAACTGCTGTCTGTTGTTACAGGACATGGTTGAGTAAAAATGGAACCTGGGTTCTCAGAACTGGGCACCTGGAATGCTGTTGGAGGCACCTGGGAGACAGGTGCGACAGCAGGGGTGGCAACAGCAGGGGTGGCAACAGCAGGGGTGGGCACAGGAGCAATGGTGGTGGTGCTGTCTGGGGTGGCTTCTATTGTGGGAGCCGCACTGGCTGGTGCTGGAGGGGTTGCTTCAGTTGGTGCAGTGATGTAGGGCGGAAGGTTTGCGGTAGGGGCAGTTGTGGCCAAAAGAGGTGCGGGTGTTGGTGCTGTAACTGTGACTGCAGTGGTTCGTGTCACAGCTGCATATGCTGGAGGCTCAGATACTACAAGGGGACTGGCGCTCTCTACAACTGGTCCCGTAGCAGGTGCGTTTTCAGGGGGTGGTGTGTGTTCTGAAGGTTGTGGGGAAACCTTTGGTTCCTCTGAGGAGTCTGGAGAAGCTGCAAGGAGACTACCGAAAGACGTAGGTGAAGCTGAGGCAATAGAACTAGACTGGGGAACAGAGAAGGCCTGCTTGGGGCTCGGTTCAGGAGGCTTGAACAAACTGCCTGATGCTGCCCCCTTGGACAAGTCTGCTACTGGAGCATCTTCTGCAGACTTTTGGTGAGGTGAAGCAAAGCTAAACTGTGCTGCTCCCTTGCCTCCACCAAGTCCAGTTTCCCCAAAGCTAAATGAGCCAAGAGCAGGTTTGGTGGCTGAATCTTTAGCCTCTTCTCCGTGGCCCACGCGTAGTCCAGAGAAACTGCCCAGAGTCTCTCCTCCAATTGTCTTAAGGGGCTGTGGCTCTATCCTGACGGCAGCTGCGGTAGAGGCAGGGTTATCCCCTGATGAGTTTGAAAGCTGGGTGGGAGACCCTGTGCCAAGAGCAGGGGAGGTGGATTTTGGGGTGAGGGCAAAAGGCTCTTCTCCAGTCTGGCTAAACATAATCTTGCCATTTCCACCGAAGGAGAATTTATTCACATCTTTCACTGGAGAGATACAAGAAGAAAATGATGAGTGCATATACATCTAACATTATCCTAAGGGGCCAGTCACACCGTGGCAGGTGCTACTCTCTTTCGCCGCTTTTTTCCCCAGGCGCGAAGTCGCACCGCTTGTCAATGTCACAATTGACCGACGCAACCAATTGAATCAAGCAAGAGGCGGACTTTACCACTTCACTACTGACGTCCTGTTTTTATGCCGGTAGAAATCGCTGGAACGGACATTGATATTAGCGATAGGTAATTGCGATGATGTATAGCATTTCCGCCTCATCCTCCTTTAACAGCAGAACAAAAGCAAGAGCTCAATGTCAGCATTGAATATTTTCCCTCCGTTATTTACTTTTGCGCACCTCCACCCACATACCGGTGTGATCTGCCCCTAAGATTATCTGGTAGCAAGTTGCTGTATTATCTCACCTTGTGACATTCCAGCTCCCTGAGCAACAGAAGCAAAACTGAAGCCTCCAGGCCTGCAAGAAAAAAAAATAGTCACAATAAACCAAGAGCATCTTTAGCTTCTGTAATACCACAAATTTCCAAGGGATACTGAATATGTGGGCAGGGTATTATTTCAAGAGGGATTTGATAAAGCTGCTGCAGTATCTGGAGAATCACAACATAAAGGAGGTGTAGTTGTTCACCTCCAAACACGCCTCCCTCACCTGTTTGGTTGGATTAGGAGTTATGGGCAAAGGAAGATATTCATATTTTAGACCTTAAAAACACTCCTTGGAAAAGTATATCACCAATGACATTGCAATAGCCAAATGCAACCAATGGCTATTCCACCCACAAGCTGATGGGCAAGTGCATTTATTTTTTTATTATGAAAGGTGTTAGTCACATTGGATAAATACATTGATGATTATGAACATAACATCAGGCAGTCTTTATATTTCAGAAAGCTTCTTTAAGTTTCATAATTGACTCACCCTGATGCAAAGGAGAAACCTTTGCTGGTGCTTTGATCTGCTGAGAAAGCAGGAGCCACTGAAGCATCCACTTTGGGCGATTGAGCTGAAAAGACACAGAAGTTTATTGCCCGGTAGACAGAATTGTCAACTCCTCTGTTCCATCTTCAGTCTGACATTGCCTCCACGCAAATCAATTTCTAATCATTAGAGATCAACAAAGTCGTTCTAAGTCGACATGACAACATACTTTGTGCCAGTGTTTTTGTGTCCGGCAATATTGAGAAAACATGCTGCATATTAGATAGATATATATATATAAAATCTATTTATTTTTTTATCAAGCGGGTCATATCATATTCAAAACTATTATTCAGCAGCCCAAAAGTAAAGCAGAGGCCATTGATTGAGGGAAACGATTCAGAGACAATGGGGGAAATTCTACCATATAGACTTGGTGTCTATACTGAGAGGATTTGTGTAAATGTTTAAGATTATTTGTAAGGGATGGAGATTCACCATGTATTGTAAAAGAGGTGACTGTCGGAGCTTAATTTAACAACACGAATGAGTAAGGCAAGAGAACAACACAAATGAGTAAGGCAAGAGAAGAGGGAGCATGATACGCCAACAAAGACCCACAGAAAAGAAGCTATGCCAGAGTCTCAACCCGGCATCTTGTAGCAGTCTGACAGACGTAAATAATAAATTTTCTTCCCAGACATCAAAGCAGAGTGCTGTCTGTATTTCAAAGATATCAGTTGATTTAATCGATTTAGAACAGCCTTAATAGCAACATCAGTGTTGTCATTATTACTCCCCGGTTACAATCAAAAATCTAACATTAGGTGTTACCTTGAAAAATAAAAAAGTCAGGATTTTGCACACCCATAGTAAAGCATTGTAAGCAATGTTCTTGATTAAAAAGAATAAATAAAAAAACAGGTTAGAGGAAACTATGTATGCACATATGTCTAACTTGGTGCTTACCAAACACAAAGCTTGTTTGTGGGGTGGTTGTGCCTTCAGCGGACATCTTCTGGATACCTTGGGTAGAATTCTGTAAAGACAGTGTTCAAACAGGCATTGTCTGTTAGAGTTTAATTCTGCAAACTCTTGATACAGACAAACGGCATATCCATTATGTATTATTAAAACAATCATTGTGCAGGGTTCTTTGCTATATCTGCTGCAATCTTAAGTCAGATGCAGAGCAAAAGCAAGTGTTTATGTACACACGTGGCTAGAGATCAGTATGCTTTGGGTCACTCCCATTATACTGAACAGTGCCGAAGATTTGTGCAAGGAGTTCCCATGTCACCAAACTGCAATTTGTAACATGAACATGGGAGGGAGCTGGGGCATTTCTCACCCATGTAGTTAGTGGTCTGTCTTCGTGTAAAACTGTCAGCAATCTGTGAATTCTCACAAGTTGAACCATCTTTAAAATTGCAGGGAGAGGGATACTAATACTAAATGTGCTTGATATTGATACTTGAGGTATTTAGGCATTTTTATAATTTTTCTTTGAATGTAAATGTTGTTCCTAAGTCTGTGTTTTTGTTCACCAACATTGATCAGGCTGTACTGCATTTTATGATTTGTAATGCTTTTGCATGGACCCCCAGGAAGAATAGTCTCCACTACGGTGTAGACTAATGGGGATCCTTAATAAATAACAAATAAATAAATAAATAACTTGCTTATAAGGGCAAAAACTAATACCCTCATATATTTTCAGTTTTTTTGACAATGCTGACATCTTCATGTTTCATACATAGCTGTGTGGTGTACAAACGCATGACAAGATGAAGGACAGCTTGGTGAGTGATGGATAGATGGAGTACTCACTCGTTTGGCCTGGTTGGAAGAAACTGTTGCAAAGACCGGGGGTGCTGGATCTGGTATTGATGAGCTGGGAAAGAGAGCGGAACAAAGAGCGGAGTGTTTAGGGTTTCGCTTTTTAAAATTCTATCCACGTGGACCAATACAACTCACACCTTAAAATTGAGTGAGCTGAAGTGTTTATGCCTAAATGAAGTATGTACAACCCAAAACCTGGTCTCTGCTACCAAGTATTTCCGTTAAATTAAATATTACGGTTCATCATCTCTATATAATAATATTGTGGGACAATGTTCATACTGATTCCTTCGCTCAAAGTCTGAATTAATGGTTCTCCAAATTTTCACAAAATCTTTAATAATGTAAATGTTGTCATTTTTGAGAGGATGTTTTGGCAAAACAAAATACATCTAGCTGGGAATCATTTGAAGAACTGTCTGAACCATTACACTCCTGAGAGATAAGAGGAGGAGGATGGAATCAGGGAAAAGCCCACATTCATAATCATCTTACTCTCACAATGCCTTGCTTTGCTTGTTAGTTATTGTGAGCAGGCTTTATTTGGGAAAAGCCGCAAGGACGGATGGCTTGCTGAAATATCAAGCACAAAAGTGGAGCACAGCCCAGTGAGGCAGAAAGAGGAAGGTGCAGGAGACTGGAAGGGGCAAAACAAGAGTGTGTGAGTCATACGAAAAACATGAAAAAAAAATGGAGGTGAAAAGGATAATGGTATTAAAAAAAAAGACAATTACAAGTGTGCATACAGTGCAGTCTATTCACATGGTTTGGTTTTGGCTTCATCATAGTCACGATTTCATTTAAAATCCAGTCTGCTGGAGTAGAGTCATGACATAAAAATACAGATCACAGTTATAATATTGAACAGGCTGCATTGTATATATATATTAGAATAAGGGAGAAACTAAAGGAAACGGAATGAAAAAGGTAAGACTAAATACAAAGTGATATTTAGTGTTAAATTATATGGAAGAGATGGAATACTTGAGGAAACAAGCTAGAATGCAAAGGCGGCTGGCCTGGGCCAGTCGTGAGCATTGGCTAAGATTAGGTTAGGTGGAGTCAGTGACCTAATAAATCTTTGCCGGGGAGACACATTCAAAACAAACACCATAGCCCCTCGAGGACTCAGTGACAGATTGTCTACTCACTGTATCAGAAATAGACGTGTATGTGGATACAGGCATGATTTAACGTCATATATATTATATAACATGTTTAAAAAATATACATAGATAGGAAAGATAAGATAAGATCGATTGATAAAATAAAAAAATTAAAACATTAAACTCAGTGACAAATTGCTTAAAATTAGAAATAATGAAAAAGAACATTAATTAAATGCATCTGCCTTGTTAATTCAAATGTGAAGATAAAACTTTATTCCAATTCAAAGTGGAATGCATGAAAACCAGTTGGGACATGTATAGGAACAAAACCACACGCAGCTATTCAGGGGCAAAATAGCTCAAATGTGTCATCAGTATGTGCCCACAAACTACAAATATTGTGTGATTGTTTATCATTATTCTGTAAAATAAGACCAATAGTATTGCCTGTTTTGTTGGTATCATTGTCACTATATCCTCAGAGCCATACCCAGACATGACATTTTGAGCCAACACAACAGAACTTTGGACATATTCGGTAAACGTATTAATGTGGTTGTCATATTGCTTTTGGTCTCGTCAAGGATGGTCACCCTAGATTTGCTAAAATGTACAAAAACTCTTGCAAAAGTTGCCCGACAACTTAACCATTCAAGTCAAATGCCTAACCCCAACCATCTTGCGAGAGTATTGCAAATCTTGGGTTACCATCTAGACACAACCATTATTAACCTTTAACCAGACCTCTTACCTTGTCTGCCACACTACACATATTCTGAACCACATTACATATTGTAGCTAGCTGACATATTCAAAACAGCTACTAACTATCACTTACTTAAGGACATCTCAAAACATAACTCTTTTTTACCTCATAAAATTGGAAACCGGCATTGGAGGCCCTTTGTCCTTAAGCTCCTGGACATTGACCACCTGAGGAACTGTCTTCAAATTGGACTCGGTCAAGGAAGTACCGACCACAGCTGGAACACACAGAAATGTATGTGTGACCAATTCACATACAGACAAAGAAAGGCAAATACCAGACAGGTGTATTTAAATGAATGTAATGTATCCATGCTGATTTAAGCCTGGTTTTAATTGCACTGAAACAGTTTAGTAAGTGATTCTAAGATATAATGGGAAAAGTGCTTGGACATTAAACTACCAGGTACATATTATTTGGTCTGGAAGTCTGTGTCTCCCCCTGGTGGATTCCAGTGGGCACAGCATACAATATGATACAAACAGCTTCTTAGACACAGTGTTGCCAATAAAAAATGAATACATCTTCCATTACCATAAAAAAAACAAAGAAAGGAAAGTAATGCTCCCCCTACCTGTCTTCTGATTGGCCATCTGCCTGCGTAGAGCAGCAGTGCCTGCAGCCTGCTGGGCAGGGGTGGGGACAGGGATGGCCCTCTCATTTGGTGGGGCGCCATGTTTTACCGTCTTTGTGGCAAGAGCAGTGCTATCAGCCCCACTGAGGTTGATCCTATTTGTTGGAACTGAAATAGCAACACAGTGAGCAACAGTTATAAAAACAAAGCATGCCTACTAGTGTTTGGTAGCTGCACTCAGTGTTTCATGTGACATTTAAAAGGCAGTCATCTCCTGGCTTTGAACGCCACACAACTTTAAAGCAATAGTTAGTGTGATTTACTCACCAGGGCTGGCAATAGGGCTGAGTCCAAAGCCTATACTCGGTACTGAGTGAATTTTTGTTAAAGGGGTTGACTGGATGGCCCCGAAGCCAGGGTGGATCGAGGGGGTCCTCACAACAGTGGGGTGGCGGGGGTTGGACAATGCTGGAGGGATGGCCGTAAGGTGAAAGGGTTCTGGCTGTAGTTCCTCCTCCTCCTCTTCCTCCTCCAGCTCCAAGTCAGCTGGGTGAGGCTCCAGGGACTGGGACAGGGAGGACGTAGAGCTCACATCATCCAAGTCCTCATAGTATTTAGGTGAGAGGAAGGCCGAGCGAGACAGGTTGGCTGGGAGAAAATAGAGGAAGAACATCTAGTTCACCAATAATTGTGCTGAATTATGGTAATATTTTTAAACAACCGTTACCAACATTAACATTTTACGGACATCATGGAGCGCCACAAATGCAGAATTTTGACAATTTGCAGTTCTGATAAAATTACTATAAACGCCACCTCCTGACAAATAATAGAGCTGGCCAAAGTTTCCTCCAGAGTATTATTAAATAGCGTCAACAGTTTGAACGTTGGTTAGTTATTGATAGCAAAGCTGCTCTATTACAATCAAAAGCATGTATAATACGACCACGTGGCACTAATGCAAGTTCCAAGACGTTTAGACCCTTCCGTCTTTTATATATTCCTTGAAAATATAGAATATTCACTAAAATACAACATGTTTAAATTTGTTTAAATAAATGCTTTTTCTTAGTTTTACTGCTTTTGGAATCCATTTGAGAGTTTTTGTTAAAGCTAAACTACATTTATAAACTTTTATGCAACAACAAATTTATAGTCAGTAGACCAAATTTACACAAGAAAAATGACTTGTTAGTAATCAGTTTGAGCAGGATGTGTGTACCTGGTGCAGTGGAGCGGACAGGAGGCATCTGTCCCTTTGAGAGGAAGTTACGCAGCTGGGACTGCTTCATTGGTGAGATCTTGACTGCTGGAAAAAAAATTATATGTAGTATATGTTAAAAATAATACATTTGATATCCTTAATTATTTTTATATAAAAAGATATATAAAGATTGATACCTGGAGACTTGGATTTGGTTTTAAGCGGGGTGGTGTCCAGCCTGGCTTTCAGGAGTGCGTCCCTCAAACTCTCAAGCTCGCTTTCCAAACTGTCATAAAACACAGACACAAGTTATTTAAACGACAGTGTCTCAGAGCTGTTTGCCGTGAACTGATGCCAATGATTAGAAATCAATGTTGATGTCCCATTCCACACTGAAATAAAACAGTGCAATCTTTGTTATTCTTGGACAACAGGGATTATTTTCCTAGCCATTATAACATACTGTTATGATACTTGAATTTATTTTGCTTTAATTATCTAAAATAAATTCTAGATTCAAATTGCAACCCATTAAAGTCATGGTTAACTTGAAATGTGAATGATCTTACTCCCAAACCTACTCCACAGTCTATGGAATGCTCATTTCTCCCAGAGATCTCCACATTCCTCCATTTCTACTACTGTTCTTTGCCAGGTCCTACCCAGCAGTTGTTTCAGTAGCAGCGCTGCGGCTTATAGTTGGAGCGGTCGTCTTGTTGTAGAGGCGCAGTGAAGTGAGTTCCTTAACCAACTGGTCCAATTTGTTCTTCTGCTGGTTGATAATGTACAGATTGTTGGCCAGTGTGGTGAACAGACCCTCACGTCCCGGCACGGCCATGTGTCTGTGAAGAAGATAATTATTTCATAATGAATTATACTTAACCCCCAAGCTTTTCAGTATCAAATACTCAAATAGCGTTGTGCTTACTTCAGCTTTTTCTTCTTCTCAAGGTGTTTCTCCCATTCCACATCCAACACGTCATTGACATCTTCCACAGCAAACGTAACATACTGGTAGAGCCTGCGAATCTCCTAAATAAGGAGAAAAAAAGAAAGAAAACAATCAATAAAACAGAAGAAATGCTGGGAGTGTGTAAGTGATTAATTTAAAGGCTTTACGAAGAGAATCGATTCATGCAGACATTTCACCTTGAGCTGTTCGTCGCTGCGAGGGTCCAGAGATTTTTTGTACAGCAGCTGTCTGTAATTTTTGTCTCTGCTCAGCTCACTCTGGGTCTTGGCTTCTTCTGCCCCTGCAAAGCCCTCCAGTAAGGTGGTCTTCAGTGCACCAATGTCCCCATGGAGAGACTGTGAATCAGAAAATAACTCCAATTCAACAAGGGGACACCAGGTATTAAACTAAAAGAAAACCACGAAATGATTATTTATTGTTTTTGTCAATATACATTTGAAAACAAGATTTTGTGCTGAACTAAATATTTTTGGTGTTCTTTTAAAACAAAGAGTAAAAAAGGGAGAGAAGAAAATAAACTGTATTCATAAACACGGCATTACAAAATGTCTTGTTGATGCACTAGCCAAAATAATAATATCCAAATACCGAAATGTTATGCATCGTCGAACCCAGCCACAAGAGGGGAAGGTTGAACACGTGTTGGGTGTTTTTATTTATCATAGGCAGTTGTTGGGTGTCGGATTTAGCTGGCGAGTGTTTAGAGAACAAGGTTTTTATCGGAGTATGTTTCGGTTCTTACCTCTGTTGTTTCCTTAATCTCCAGAGTGAAAATATGGAGGTCCTCCGACTCCTTCCTTAACTCCTTCATCTCGTCACCGGTGCCAACCTTGAAGTCAGCTCTCGAGCTTCGTGCCTTAAGATCATCCAACTCCTTCTGGAAATGTGCAATCTGTTAACAAGTCAAAGGCATGTTTAGTTACTGGAGCATATCATGCTGTAACAGAACTTGAAAAACTAACCTTTTTAGGAGGCCAAATAACATATTTAACTTAACTGGCAATCCTTTGTAAATGTAAGCATGACTTTGCTTTTAAACTAACCAATGTTATTGAGTCTTTTAGTCTGATATCATGAACTAAGGCTTTATAACTTGGGGTATTTTGCACTGTTTGTAAACCTGTCTGCCCAGTTTACATAATTATTAAAATTGGATTTTGATCAAGTGTCACGCCAGATATGTCGATAACATTAAATTAATGATTTCTTTTACGCTACATTCTCAACGGGTCATATACAATTTTTTTGGGCCCCCCCGGAGGAAAAGTGGTGCATAGTACTTTAGTGTTTACTGGATGATATGTCTCACCTCTTCCAGTATACCAGCCATAATGGGATCAGAGTCCTTCTTTTGCTGTTGCTGCTTCTCCATGGCCTTCACACTAACAGCTGCCTGTATTGAGAAGTAATAAAGTACATTCAAACCTACACAGTTGGAAACACATACAAATACACACACACACAGAAAAGCAAAACGTTCTGATACCTAATTAACACTTTTCGTCTGACACAAAGTTAGTTTTAGTTGGACATGTAGTAGCAACCACTACCAGCACTAGCTGGTAGCACTAACTTCTGTATAAACGAAACAGACTTATGCTGCGTTCGCACCAAAAGCGTTGCAAATTTTTCGCGCGAGTAGATTATATGTAAAGTCAATGCACAGACGCAAATTTCCGCCGGGCGGAATGACGGGAAACAAAAAACTTTCCTCATTCACGCAAGTTGACGTTTTTCAATTTTGGCGAAACATTCACGTGACGCTAAGTTGCGAAAGCCAATCAGAGTTGAGATGCTCTGCCCGTCATTACTGCCGTCCTGCCGTTTTCCGAATCAAACTGGCCGCTGGTCAGTGGTGCACTCATTCAGACACTCTCCCTGCAGGAGTCGGAGCTGTGTGTGGCTACGAATAATATTATGAACCCAGACACGAGGGCGTTTGATGTTCCGACGTTTGTGGAATTTCCACAACAAGTATAAAGCAAAACTAGTGGTTATTTCAAATGGTGGATGGCGGAAATGGTAACTGTTTTTACAGAGATAAACCACGGAGATAAGCCGCGCCCACTTTCCGGCACGAATTAAGTGAATGGACCACATAGTCGAGAGTAAAAAAAAAAAAAAGGGAGATTCAATTGTAAATATTCATGCTCCCATTTATTGCACTCTATTGTTAAATGTTATGCACCTCCCGCCAGGACAAATTCCTTGTATGTGAAAACATACATGGCAATAAATTGTTCAGATTCTGAGTCAACTCACGCGAGTATTTATTTGAGCAAAATATCTAAAAATAATAAAAGAGGTCTACTTAATGTATGAACAAAACAAAAAATAGGACCTGTGGAGTTTGGACGCGGCCCTGGGCAGCAGGAGCAGGTTTCTGGATGACTGTGGGTGTTGTGCTGGTTTGAACTGGACGCACTGGGGCTGAGACACAAACAACAACATTAGAATCACAACCCAAGCCATGAACACATAGGATTTAAAGAAGTCATTGATACAATATATTAAAAAAAAAAGAATGACACGCTTGTGCAAAGAAGAAAAGTGAAGGTACTGAATCAAGCTTACCCAGTACAGCAGGTGGCTTAGTGGCTGAGATTGGAGGGGCGGTCAAAATACTGGAACTGGGAGCAACTGTTTTGGGCAGCGAAGAATTGAAGGAGAAAGACTGTGGGGATGGTGCTGGGGTCTCCAGTGCTGAAAACCTTGGGAAAGAGCAGACAGATATATTTTGTTTACATGTATACAAACGTCAATGTCTCCATTGGAACGCTGTAAGAAATGATAGGTACAAAATGATTTACCTCTCGTTTAGATTAAGTTTTACTGTTGATGGGGAGGCAGCAGCAATGTTCTGGGGTGTTGGAGCTGGCACTGGGGTTGCCACTGCAGGTGGTTTGATCGAAGGGGTGAAAGAAAACGCTGAAGGAGTGTCAGAGGGAGGAGGTTTGGAGGCAAAGGGAAAGCCAAGGGACCCTGAGCCATAAGGTGGGGGCACCCCCATGGAGAACGGTGGAGGAGCAGAGGTGGCGCATGTAGTTGGGACCGAGAAACTGAAGCCCGATGATGATGCCGTGGAGGTCGCAGGAGCTGTGGGAACCATGCTGAACGGGGCAACAGAGGAAGATGCAGCAGGGGCTAGAGGGGTGGAAGCAGGTGCTGAAGTAAAACCAAGGTTTGGGAATGTTGCTAGGGAAGATGGGAAGGCGGCAGCAATTTTGGGTGGTTGGGCTGCCAAAGAACCTGTGAACAGAAAAGAAATTGGCTCTCATTTGATCTCATCACATGCTGGGGAAGTTGTGTCTACTAGCAGAGGTTACAAATTCTAAAAGTAACTTGATTAGCCCTTGATACAAGACCAAGTTCACATTTCTCATGGTTCTTTCTTTGGCACAAATATGTTGAGCCTTGAGGAGTAAAAGTAAGCCCTTCAGTCTAGTCAAAGATCCCTGCATGACCAAAACAACTGGCGTCATTCAACGAAGGCAAGTGGATATAAAAGACATAAAACAATAAATGATTAGATAAAAACCATCTTCACAACAATCCAGAGACAGAAGAAAGAAAAACATAAAACAAGGCTGAGCATGTATAAATAACATTTTGTTTCCAAAAAGTGTGATCAAGGATGATAATATTGCAATTAACAAAAACTGTGTTCTACTTCCTTTCCACTCTCATCAGCACCACACTCAAACACAACCCAGAACTTTGTCGTCCACGTTTCATGGTGTAAAGTGCAATAAGACCTCCCGACGTCATTGGTGTATTTGTAATTAATTGTATGAAAGTAATTGTCCCAGCTCGGACCTAAGGCTACTCCACCACCCAGCCTTCTGTCTGATGCCCGGTAGCAGAAATATAAAATGGATGAAAGCAGCGGGAGGTCGGTGACTGTTGAGCCCACATCTTCACAGAGACCTGGCTCCATCGTTCATCCCGGATAAAGCTGCACTTGACGGGCGGGCGGCAGGACTGAGCGCAGGACTCCGGTGAGACGAGAGGAGGTGGACTCTGTGTTTACATGATGCTTGGTGCTCAAACAGTCAAAGCTGATGGACCATGTTTTCCTCGTGTTGAATTTTTTATGTGAAGATGTCGGCCTTATTATGTGCCCAGAGAATTGTTTTTGTTGCTGCTGTTAACATTTCTTTGTGATGCAAATTTTAAAAATGTATGACAGGAATGTACTATTTTTGTGTTTTGTTTGTCATGTGTTTGTTGTGTAACAAATGAGCTACAAATGAAGTTCGCTGTACATCCCTGGGTTGCATAATGCCAATAAATGATCGTTGAATTAAAAAAGGTGGAGTGTAGAACGTTTGTCTACCCATAAACCATAGCGATGGAGCATCAGCTACGAGTATGGCGGAAGAGGTTTCAAGAGAGGATGCTTTAGTGGAGAACTCTGCATTCAGCGGAAAAATGACAAGGGGGATGGGGAGTTGGGCTGTGGAGATGCAGCAAGCTCACCTGCAGGCATTTAAGTGCCAGCCCTGGAAAGTCGCCACAGACACTAGACAAATCTGTGATACTGCGAAATATAGAGAGCTTTTTCTGGCGGCGATAGGCTTCATCAGCATTGTGTGCCCTTGTTTGGCAAGGGATTGAATCAAAGAGGCCTTTGTGTATATGTAAAAGTACTGCACACTATCTTTACGTTTAAGAACTAAAATGTTATGCTAAATAAAAGCCATGTTCCTTTAAAGACATTAAGATAAGCTTAATATATTTGGACGTGCGTTTACTTGATTGACGGGTCTCTCAGGCTGTTAAACTGAGCTGCGATACCAAACTCCACTTAAAAATGCCCATTTAATAAACCAGTGGATGGCCAACACTGACTGACAAGACTGCATTAGATGATTATCTCTTCATGAAATGTATCACTGCAAAAAAATTATGCAGCCTTCTCAACAACATTTTAGACTAAAACATCTATTGAGTCACTGGCTGTCTTACCTTGCTTGGGCACTCTCTCCCCCTCCAAGGCGAGGCCAGTGGGAGCTGAGACCAGTTGCTTAACCCCCGGATTGAGGTTGAGCAGAGCAAATGGGCAGAGTAATCCCTCTGTGGAAAGCATCAGCATCATGGGTGCTGGAGGCAAGGTCTTCTCTTCACCTTTGAGAGAGTGGAGAGACGGGATAGACATTCAGACAGAGAAATACTTGAGAGTACATGATGTGCAGAAAAAGACTTTACTCACACCACTGCACGGGGAAATAATTAACAGCAAGAGCTTTATGCTCACTGTGCTTGCAGTGTTCAGAATGATGTTTGTCTCTTTCATCATGAA